>JABCIY010000064.1:0-132499 GCA_014298035.1 Pseudocercospora fuligena | reverse complement strand
AATACTTTTAGGTATCTCTTAGAATAGATCTTAATATATATAATCTAAGTCTTCTAAAGCAAAAGTAATATTAGGTCTTATTATAGTTATTAGCTATATCTATATACTATTTTAGCTTTAGTACTCTATCTTATTATATCTCTCTTTATCTAAGTTAGATTTCCTTAGACTCTTATAGTTATTAAGAGGTAATAAGGTTAGGTAGGCTATTTCTTTAGTTATGCTAAACTTTATAAGGCTTTCCTAGATATAATATTCTTAGTTAAGCTTTAGAGTACTATTCTTTCTATCTCTAGTAAGCTTTATCCTAAGAATTTTAGTTAGTTTACCTAGGTCTTTAATTTTAAATACCTTACCTAGTTCTTTCTTAAACTAAAGAATATCTTCTAGTTTTAGTACTATAATAGGAATATTATCTATATAGGTTAAAACTATTAAGTTCCTACCCTTATAAATAAGTAAGTATAGATCTACCTCTAATTAGTAAAACCCTATTTTCTCTAACTTTAAGATATATAGCTTATTTTAGTCTCTTACTACTTATTTTAGGCTATATAAGCTCTTTAGGATTTTTAGAGCTATACGTTATAAGATTTCTACTTCTAGTAGGGGAATTATAAAGATATCTTCCTATAGGGTACTTTTAGTAAATATATTATTTATATCTACTTAGTATAATTCTAGATCTTTCTTATATATAGTAGCTATAAATACCCTAAGTATATTATACCTTACTATTAGTATAAATATCTCCTAAAAATCTACTCTAAATTTCTAGGAAAAACCCCTTATAACTAGTCTTACTTTAAACTTATTAATTGCTCTACTAATTAGTCTCTTTATATTAAATACCTATTTTAAAGTAACTAGGTTTACTCCTTTTAATAGAACTACCTAATTTTAGGTATAGTTATTTTTAAATATAATTAGCTCTTTCTAGATTGCCTCTTCCTATATATAACCCTATTTTAGATCTTATATTACTTCTTAGTAGGTTCTTAGAATTAGAACCTTCTATCTTTATATAATTCCTAGTATAAAAGTAGGGAATATAACCTTATAGATATATCTTAGAAGTTCTTCTATCTAGTTTATACTTAGATTTAGGTCTTTTATTATATAGATAAAGGCTCTATAATATTTTACTTTAAGGAGTTCTTTATCCTCTAATTCTCTTAGTCTTTTCTATATAGTTAATCTTATAGTTATACTATAAACTCTTTCTTCTTTTAACCCTTTATTAGAAATTAATCTTCTTCTCTTTAAATTCCTCTTCTAAGCCTAGATATTCTAGTTATCTTACTAAGGTTTCTCTTAGCTCTAATTAGGAGCCTACTATTCTTTATTCTTATTTTCTTCTTCTAGATTAGCTATTACCTAATATTACTTAATATCCTTTAATAGTAGAGGTAGTTAAATATATAATAGTTTTAGATCTAGTTTCTCCTTTCTTAGTCTACTAAGTAGGTTTCTTACTAGGGCTTAGCTTAGCTAGTTAAGTTTAGGAATATTTAAGGTTATATCCCCTCCTTTCTTATTCTTAAACTAGATAGTATTATTATAAGCCCTTATAGCCTTTATATTAGGCTCCTAGAATAGCTATATCTTAGATATATTAGGTATATATCTAATAAATATAGTATTCTTTCCCCTATTTATTAGCTTATCTAATCTTATCCTAATTAGCTAAGATTTAGTATCTATATATATAACTACTTTATATCCCTAAACCCTAAAGTATAATATAGAAGGTCTCTTTCTAGTAAAAGCTTTATTAGGTAAAACTTTAAATCTATTAATATCTAGCCTATTTAGTAGGGTATTTCTTATAATAGTATAGGTATCTAATACTTCTAGCTAGAATTTAACTAGTATATTTAAATCTTTAAGTATAGCCCTAATATATTCTTTAGATATCTAGATTAACCTTTCTATAACTCTATTTTAGATTAAGTTATATACTTTAGTTATATAGTAGGAGATTCTAGATTCTTTCTCCTACTACTTAAGTAATAAAAGTAATTCCCTTACTCTATTACTTCTTACTACCTAAAGCTAATTCCCTAATTATAGTTTAGCTTTTCTTTTCTATTTCTATAGGTATCTACTATATCTTCTCTTAATTTTAGTAGACTAGTCTACTTCTTTCTTAAGAAGTTATTAATAATCTTAAGCTACTATTTAAAACTAAGCCTTAAAATAGGTAATAGTCTATAGATATTAATTAAAATAAGGGAGAGCCTAGTAGGCTTCCTCTTAGTCTCCTTACCTCTATATTTCTTTATCTTAGCTAGAGAATATACTCTATAAGGCTAATACTTTATAAGGATAGGAATTTTATCCTTTAGGTTAGTTACTTTATAAAGATCTCTTACTAGTCCTTCTCTAAAGTATCTAACTCTTCTATACTATAGCTCCTACTAATCCTAGTTAGTCTAAGCTATAAATATATAGGTATTTTTATTTACTAAATCCTAGGGAATATATATATATATATAAGTTTATCTAGTCTTAGCTAATTTCTTTAATAAATAGTACTCCTCCTAAAAGCCTTATCTAGATAACTAGCCTTCTATTAGGTAAATAAAGTATAAATTTTAGTAGTTAAATACTAAACTACTTACTAAATTAGTTCTAAGAAATAAGATTAACTCTAAGCCTAGTATAAAGAGAATACCTTTTAATATAATCTATTTACTTTCCTTCTACCTATTACTATATTCCTAATATATATAGCTATTAAGTAGCTACCTCTAACCTTAATCTACTTTTTCCTCTTAAGAGGCTTTAGGTCTCTAAAGAGTAATTCTTAGTTAGTTATATAGTAGAAGTATAAGAGTTAAGTAGCTATTTAGATAGCTTATACTTATCTTTTACTCTATAGTTAAATAAGCTATCTTATTAATATCTTCTTCCTTAGATAGAGGAGATAATTTAGAGGATACCTCTATATCTTATACTATATAGGCTTTCTTAGAAGATAGCTTTTTAAATCTCTTTTCTAAGGATTATATCTTTAAGCTTAGTTTCTTTACTATCTCTTTTAGTTCCTCTTTATTAAATAAAGATCCCCTCCTAGCTTTAGATAGGGATTATTTCTTTACTATCCTATAGCTCTACTTTAGTTTAATAGCTACTTTTACCTTATCTAAGCTAGAGTATTCCTTAACCTAATACTTCCTTTTATATAGAAAGTATAATAGGTCTTTACTACTTCCTACTTAATAACCTCTCTTAGTAAATATAGCTATCCTACTATCTTCTTATAATCTTACTTTATATAACTCTAGGAGTATAAGTACCTAGTTAGATATTATAATACTTAGGCTAGGATAGTATCTTTTATACTCTAGTACTTAGATAGAAGAGTATCTAGGAGGTATTTTATCTTCCTCTCTAGTTCTTTATAGTAACTCTCCTTTAGGTCTATCTTAGTAATCCTTCTACTAAGATTCCTAAGATATACCTAAGCCTTCCTAATTATCTATTTATCTAATATCTTAAAGATAATATACTCCTTTATAACTACTATAGCGTATATAGTATATACCTTACTATATTTAGATTTTATCTTTATCTAAATATCTATAGTATTCTTATCCTTAAGGATTTCCTCTTAATTATCTTTAGAAAGATAGATAAATAGCTTATATCTAGCTATTATATTTACCTTCCTCTACTCTAGGCTATACCTAGAGTACTTAAGTCTTTAAAGAGTAGGAGTACTCTCTTCTAATACTTATAGTATCTATAAGTTAGAGATAACCTAATATATATCTTTTCCTTTAAGATTATTCTCCTAAAGACTAAACTATATTCTCTAATTGTCTCTTATTAAGATTAGTATAGCCCTTCTCTTACTAATTCTACCTTCTTAATCTATAATTTCTTCTATAAATTAAACCTAAATAAACTCTAGAACTAAGCTCTTTCTTTACTCTAAAAATAATAGTTTCTAGATAGCTATCTTCCTTAGTTAGTAGATCCCTAGCTCTACTAGGCCTATTAGTTTTTAAGGTTACTAAAAACTTAGTATAGATTCCTACTCTATAGGGCAAATAACTTCCTTAAGTCCTTCCTAACTATTATAAATAGGTTAGGGTATTAGCTATACTAAGTACTAAATCTAAGGCTTATCTAAAGGTACTTAAAACTTAGGCTTATCTATTCCCTTTATACTCTAGTAATCTAATATATATTAATTAGTATACCTTACTAGGTTCTTTTATAACTTATATATATAGGGCTTCTTTATATAATATATATAGATCTACCTCGAGTCTCCCTCTCCTATTTTGCCTCTTCCTTCTAGGACTAGACTTATAGGTTTAGGAGTAACCTATACTACTTTAATCTTCTACCTTATAGTTATAAACCTAGGCTTATAACCTATCGAGCTAAGGAGGGCCGATAGGTATAAATAGATTATAAAGTATAATAGAAGCTATAAGGAGTAGTAGGGGCTAAAGTAGGAATAGTAAGTATATTATTATTATCTATAGGTGAGAGCTAAACCTAAAAGATATTAGCTTAGACTAGTTATATAACTATTATTATATAATCTAGTCTACCTTAGTATCCCTTACTAGGTTACTAACTAGACTATATATTCTAATAATTTATAACCTTCTTAGTAGTACCTCGTATCTAATTTATAGAGCTTAGCGTACTAATAAAAACTCTTTATTTACTCCCTTCTCTTTAAGTTCTTTAGATATTATTATATAGAGAAATCTAACTACTATATCGTATCTATATATCTATTTATTTACTTCTCTTATAAGAAGGCCTTATTCTTATAATTATATATAAACCTATTTATACTATACTCCTTATAAGTAAGCTTAATCTACTCTCTCTTAGTATTCTTAATAATATACTCGAAGTTTAATATATATACCTCTTCTTTCTAAGTATCCTACTAAGTAACTAGTTATAAGGATATATATACTACTATAGCCTTATACTTTAGGATCCTAATAAGATTAATATAGAGTATTTTTATACTACTAGTCTCGATTATATTCTAGATCTCTATTTTAGGAACTATATAATATATAATATATATATCTATAATTACTTATAGAATATCTTATAGATTCTTTAACTAGAGAACTTTAGTAAGCTAGAAAGGTCTATTCTAATTAGTCTATTTAAGGAAACGGTATATAATACTTAGCGCTTAGTAATATCTTAAAAATTTTATCTATAAGATTTTTAGATTCTAAGAATCTTATATTTTAAGATCTTCGCGTTTTAGAATTTTAAATATAATATAATTAAAGGATCTAGTAAAGTTCTCTATATATTTTCTATCTTCTATATAGTTATATATTTTATAAAACTAATAGGTTTAGAAAGCGTTATAGATATTAAATTATAACGAGAGAATTTTAAGTTTCTAGTTTAGCTAATCCTTTATATAATACGTTCTATATATTCTATTTATTTTCTCTTTTCTATAATCTACTTTCTACGCGTTCTAGTTTCTATATAATTTACTTTCTTTAGATAAGATCTTCTTAAAGATAAGCTTTATTTAGTTAGTATAATTCTCTATCTTTAGTTTCTTTTATTTATATAATCTCCTACTTTTAGATTCTACTATCCTTAATTTCCTTTATCTATACTTTCTAAACTCGTTATATTCTATTCTCTTTATACTCTATTCTCTTTAGATTCTATTCTCCTTAGATCCTATCCTCTTTAGATTTCTTTATTTATATAATCTTCTATTTTTAGTTTCCTTTATCTATACTTTCTAAACCTATTATATTTTATATTCTTTAGATTCTATTCTCTTTAGATTCCTTTATCTATACTTTCTAAACCTATTATTTTCTATATTCTTTAGATTCTATCCTCTTTATAATTATTTTTTTTATATTCTATATTCTTTAAATTCTTCTACTATTAGATTATATAGTTATAAAAAGATAAAGCGATTACTTTATACTAGTATTTAGTAGAGATTCTTTCCTCTATAAATCTAAAGCTAGCTAACTAATCCTAATTAGCTCGGCGTTTAGTAGTTAGCTTAGTAGTAGAGATACGTATACTATAGATAACCTATATAGACCTATTAGGATCTTAGAATATCTTATATCCTTATCTATAATACTAATCTAATACTTATACTATATTTACTTCTTTATACTATTTATATCTATATAAAAGATATAGTAGCTAGTATTAGAATTAGAGTAGTAAATATTATAGTATAGCTTAATCTATTTATTTCTAATAGTATTATAAATAAAGACTTAGTAGACTACTAAATAATCTATATACTTAATATTCTTAAGTATAGTTAGAATAGAGAGAGTCTTACTAGTATATAGAGTAGCGATATTAGAGGAGGAGCTAACCTATTATAGAGTATAACTAGATATAGTAGCTAGTAGCCTAATACTCTTATAAGTTAGATTTAGAATAGAAAGTAAACTTATAAATAAGCTACTAGTTTAAAATAGAGAAGTAAAAAGTAGATCTCGCTACTCTATATACCGATTAGTATCTCTATCTATAATTATAAAAGTTTTAGCTTTACTCTCTTACTAATCGATTAGAATAGGATTTCTATCTAGTAGTCGTCGTAATCTCTATTTTTTATAGTAAGGTAGCTACTAATAGTCTAGCGCTCTTCTAATAGCTTCTTAATCTTAGCTCTATAGTCCTTAGTAATAGTTTTATACTCCTTCTAAGCTTAAGTATATACGGCTTCCGTTACTTAGATATATGTTTCCGAATTAGTAATAGCGGCGTAAGCGGCTCTATCGCGAGCTATAATATACTAAAGAGCGCCTAATAGACGCTAATTAGTCGCGACGCTAGTTATAGTAGCGGTTATATCGCGGTTAATATCGCAAAGTGGATAAATTGTATATAAGAGGTAGGTAGCTTTTTAAAATTCGCTCGTATAGGTCTATATACGGAAGAACCCTGGCTTATTTCGTATGTGAAAGTTACGTCGGCGCTACCGAAGCAAAGTGAGGAGCTCACTCTCACTCTCACCCTCACTACGTGAGACGTGAAGCCTTTGAAGCTGCGCGGCTCATGCTCGGCAGTAACAAGCAAACAATCATAACTTTTCGGAAATTCCCTCCAGCCAACCACAAGCGACAGTTCTGATGACCTGAATCTGGAGGTCAAGACTCTGCCTTGCATCGTACTTTGTTGAGCATTGAACTCCCGGAGCACCGCACGTGAGCCTCGATCGTGTACCATCTATAGCGCTGTAGAGTGGTGATCGTAACACATAGCGGGCTCCAAGTTCCATGACTTGTAGCAAATAAGGCCCTGTATTCCGCAGAGAGCACTTCTCCCATTCCCTGTCATTCTCAACCTCGTCTTGTGGTTCTCCCCTTTTTTTTGCCTGCGCGTTGTAACTCAAAGTGAGCTGGCTGAATCTTATGACAGCACGAGTCTCTCCTAAGACCTCTCGATATAAACAAGTCCAGCCTTGCCCTTCGCTGGCCACGGCATGCCACGACAGCCATTGCCGTGGCGTCAAATCTTTTCCGGCAGCCTCGTTCTAATCTCTGGCTAAGAGGGTTTGGGGAGGATCAGAGTGTGCTGCTATACCCCTGCTAAAAGGCTGGGTGAGTTCAGTCAAGTTCTCACTTGAGACAACTCCACGAGCGAGCCTGTGAAGAGAGCTGCCATGGGGCATGTGCGCTGCACAGTATACCACTCATGATGGATGTCCCGGGAAGTGAGGGGAGGTCCTCCATCGCCTCACTCGAGAGCTCTCCAGATCTTTCACCTTCTAACAGGCATCGCTAGTCGAATCGCGCACTTGATGATATGTCATCTCTCGCGAAGTCGTAACCCTATGCAATGAACATTTGGTTTCATATCGCTTGTGTGTGCCTTCCGACGACTGAAGGCTGTCTCTGCCGGTTGAGATTGTGAGAACAAGCGTGATGCGCGTGGTTCCGCCATCGGTGCGAAGCACCATGTATTGAAGAGGACGATCTCTGCACTCCTTTATGATCGACTTCTGGTGGCTTTGTATGAACGGTGTGTGCGCTGCTCTTGCGGCTGCACAGCCACGAGCCGAAAAGAAGAGGCAGTAGTGGCTCTTGAGTACTTCTGTCTGGACGCTAGAGCCTTAGGTGCGGAGATATTGCGCTGCTACTTCATAAGTCTGAGCGAATGAGGCTGAGTGAAACAGTTCTTGCCTCACAATGCCGTCTGAGATGGCTCTCCCAGATTATGAGTGCAATGCTTCGCATGTGCCTTTCCGACTGAGCTGCTGCTATCCATCGCAGCGAGCGAAGATCAAGTAAATTGGTTCACACTCTCCCCAACGATCTGAATGCCATCAGCGTAGACACCCTATTTGCTGTAATAGCGAGCTGCGCAAGCTGCGCAAATAGGGTGATGAGGAGGTCGAATCGCTGAGTGAAGAGGACGAAGACGTAGGTTGCGATGAGCCTGATTGATGTGACGATCTCTGCTATGGCTCCGATGATGAACTGTCGATTCGCTACCAATCAAACATTTCGATGGAGTGTCCAATTTTCTGCTCACTCTGATGGCCGAGTACTTCCAGACTATGCACTAGCAATTTTTTTTTCTGGGTGTTGTCATGTTACTAACCTTCATCATTGTCCTTGTATTCGTAGTCAGGCCTGGATCCGTCGTGAGTGTACGAATATGCATCCCAAGTTCGACCATGATGTTCGAGTTCCGGCAAGTACTGTAAAAGGTGGTACATTGTCCAAAGATGAGCTTCTTCAGGACCGCTTGCGGTATGGACGACGAATGGTCCCATTTCGAGAAATGAATGTGGCCGAATAGAGACCTGCTCGAGGACTTTTAAAGTCGTAGGACAGCCTAGAAAGTAGTTCGATAGCTTTGATTGGGGCGGCTTATGGTCTTTCACGCGCCAGAGGAGTGGACCGAGAGATATTAGGTTCCTCGAATACCAGCCGTGCTCATGCAAGATCTTCCTTAGCAGTTCTTGGAGATGTTTTACGTCCTGTTGAACTACGAGAGCTGCTCGCAATGCTTCCACATTTGACATTGGCTTGAATTTGCTTGATAGTGTTGAAGAGCCTGTAATCGTGTCCGAGAAGATAGGCGAGGCGTGCTTGGCAAGTAGTAACCAAGGAAGTTGGAGATTCTCGAGGATTTGTTCGCAAAGTTCTGTTATCCTGAACACCTTTAGCACGGCAGATGTTCGTCCTGTCGATACTGTCTGAGCGTCTGGGATGGAAGACTATGGTAGAAGGTTGCTATTGCGAGTCCTTATCAAGTAAGTTGAGACGTAACCGCCATCAACTTGGTCAAGCAACTTAGCTGCTGGCCCGACCATTTCTGACATTACCGCCAAGCTTGATTATCTCAAAACCCGGAACCTTTGGAAGCTGTCCAGTACAGATTCAAGTTACTTTGCCAGGACGGTGGCGGCGAGTGCGATGACGACCGGCACGGTGAGTTGACAAGATCTCGGGAAGATGATTTTGACACTATCCATGCAGATACGTACAGCGCTGCAGTCAGAGTCAGTTCTGCTGGAACGAGAAGCAGATGTGAGGGATAGAAACGTGAGAGAGGAACTGGCGCGCACAGGCTTTCGCTCTCGGTTTCGGCGCTGCCCGCCTCAGCGCGCGCGAGTCATGCAGCGATGGCATCTGAAAGTTCGCGGGCGATTTCGATGCTGCGATCCTCATCTTCGCAATGGACGATCTGGAGCAGCTCGAGGTGCTGTCGCTCGTGAGCAAGATCACCAGCGAGATCAACAACCACTTGGGCATCAATGAGAAAACAATCGCCGAATTTGTGATCGACCAGCACTCCCAAAGCGCAAACATCAGCCAGTTCAAAGAGAAACTTTTCGAATTCGACTTTCCAGACTCGCTGAGTGAGAGCATCGATCGCCTGATCCGAACGCTGCACCCAAAGCACAAGTCGAATGGAGCTGTTCAAGAAGAGAAATCGAGTAAAAGTGGCGAATCTAAGGGAAATGTTTTCAAAGGTCTAGCAATTCCAGACAAGGCCATCGAGCCCGAAGATGGCCTGGACGACACTTTCGCCGCGCTGGAGTCGCTAGCAGGACCGCCGAAATCGAATGGACGAAAGCGCAGCATATCGCCGGAGCGACCAGTGCGAGAAAGGTCGCCGAAACGCTCGAGGCGATCGCGATCACGAAGTCCGAAGCGGCGCAACGATGACTACTTGTTCGAGGATGAGTTTGGACGGACGCGATCGCATCGGCCGTCAGATCATAAGCACGAGAAAAGAGAGCGTAGAAGTAGGAGAGACTCTTTTGATCGACCTCCAAGGCAAGAGCTGGACGATGAGCCAATCCTATACAAGGTCTATGACGGCCGCGTAACAGGCGTCAAGGATTTTGGCGTATTCGTAAATCTTCAAGGCGTCAAAGGCAAGGTTGACGGACTCGTTCATGTTTCTGCCATGGCCGATTACAAAGTCAATCACCCAAGCGATCTCGTGGCAAGAAACCAGGAAGTAAAGGTCAAGGTTATGAAGGTGCAGGACAAGCGAATATCGCTAAGTATGGCCGAGGTCGATCAAGAGTCAGGCCAAGATCTTGCTCCCAGTCAGCGTATACACCATGGCACAGGTGCCAATTCAGTAGGCGTGAAAGGTGTGAATGATTTTGGAAGTGCTGTCCCAGTCATCGAAAGCAACGGAAATGGGAAGAGGCAACGAAAGAGAATGACCAGCCCAGAAAGATGGGAGATACGGCAGCTTATTGCGTCAGGAGTGATCAAAGCAGCCGACTACACAGATCTGGACGAAGACTACAACGCTGCGATCAATGGAGAGACAATTGAAGAAGAGGAGGATGTGGATATTGAGGTCCGCGAAGACGAGCCACCCTTCTTGGCAGGTCAGACCAAGCAATCTCTCGAGCTGTCTCCTATTCGTGTCATCAAGGCACCCGACGGTAGCATGAACAGAGCTGCAATGCAAGGAGACGTGCTGGCTAAAGAGCGACGAGACATGCGACAAGCAGAAGCTCAAGACAAGGCGAAGGCGGAAGCCGCAAAGACCGATCTCAATCAGGAATGGAATGACCCTATGGTTGCGCCAGGAGAGCGAAGATTCGCAAGCGATCTGCGGCAGCCGAAAGCTGCTGCCTCTGAAATGCCAGAATGGAAGAAGCTTGCGACTGGACGAGGCGAGCTGGGGAAGAGGACAACCATGTCCATCAAGGAACAGCGGGAGTCTTTGCCTGCATACAAGATGCGGAAGCAGTTTCTGGACGCCGTTCGACAGAACCAGCTGTTGATCGTGGTTGGAGACACTGGTTCTGGAAAGACAACGCAACTTACCCAGTACCTGGCAGAGGACGGCTTCGCCAACGAGGGCATGATCGGATGTACGCAACCTCGACGTGTCGCAGCAATGTCGGTGGCAGCCCGTGTGTCTGACGAGGTTGGATGTCGCCTCGGCGAAGAAGTCGGCTACACCATTCGGTTTGAGGACAAGACAAATTCCAGCACAAAGATCAAATACATGACAGACGGTATCATGCAACGCGAGATTCTGCTCGATCCCGAACTCAGCAAGTACAGTGTCATCATGCTTGATGAGGCGCACGAGCGCACTATCGCCACCGATGTGCTATTCGGACTGCTAAAGAAGACTTTGAAGAAGCGCCCTGATATGAAGCTCATCGTCACGTCGGCAACGCTTGACGCGGAGAAGTTCTCAGAGTACTTCTTGCAGTGCCCGATTTTGACTATCCCTGGCCGAACGTTCCCAGTCGAGGTCATGTATAGCCGTGAGCCTGAAAGTGATTATCTCGATGCAGCTTTGACGACAGCGATGCAGATTCACTTGACCGAGAAGGCTGGTGACATACTACTCTTCCTGACAGGTAAAGAGGAGATTGACACCAGTTGCGAGATCCTTCACGAGCGCATGAAAGCACTTGGGCCGTCAGTGCCGGAACTCATCATTCTGCCAATCTATGGTGCTTTGCCTTCGGAGGTCGCCAGCCGCATCTTCGAGCCTGCTCCTGGCGGCAGCAGGAAAATCGTGATAGCGACAAACATTGCGGAAACCAGTATCACCATTGACGGAATCTACTTCGTCATTGACCCTGGTTTCGTGAAACAGACGGCTTACGACGCAAAGCTCGGTATGGACAGGCTGCAGGTCACGCCCATCTCCCAGGCACAAGCGAAGCAGCGAGCTGGACGAGCTGGGCGTACTGGACCGGGCAAGTGCTTTAGGCTATACACTGAGTCTGCTTTCCAGAACGAGATGCTTCCAACAACCATTCCGGAAATTCAACGGCAGAACCTATCGAACACTATTCTCATGCTGAAAGCTATGGGTATCAATGACCTGCTTGGATTTGACTTCATGGACCCGCCACCCACCAATACCATGCTTACGGCTCTGGAAGAGTTGTATGCTCTAGGCGCGCTTGATGACGAGGGTCTTCTTACACGACTCGGACGGCGAATGGCAGACTTCCCGATGGACCCAGCATTAGGAAAGTCTCTCATCACATCAGTGGATCTCGGTTGCTCGGATGAAATGCTTAGCATAGTGGCCATGATTTCAGCCGTGCAAACAGTCTTCCATCGCCCGAAGGAAAAGCAGCAGCAGGCCGATCAGAAGAAGGCTCGCTTCCACGACCCAGCAGGAGATCATTTAACATTGCTCAACGTCTATAATGGCTGGAAGAATGCCGGCAAGAACGACGCATGGTGTTTCGAAAACTTCATCCAACCTCGCAACATCAAGCGAGCGGAAGATGTTCGGAAACAACTAGTGCAGATCCTGGACCGTCATCGTCTAAAAGTCATCTCTTGCGGCCGCGACACAACTCGAGTCAGACAAGCCCTATGCGCTGGTTTCTTCCGTAACTCCGCCCGCAAAGATCCTCAAGAAGGCTACAAGACTCTCGTCGAAGGCACTCCTGTTTACATGCATCCTGCCAGCGCCCTCTTCGGTAAAGCTGCTGAGCATGTGATCTACCATTCCCTGGTCGAGACCACAAGAGAGTATATGCACAATGTCACTGCAATCGAACCTAAGTGGCTTGTCGAAGCTGCTCCTACTTTCTTTAAGGTCGCTGGTGGGAAGAATGGTGAGCTTTCGAAACGTAAGAAAGCTGAGAGGATACAGCCTCTTCATAATCGCTTTGCTGGTGAAGATCACTGGAGACTTAGCGCTCAGCGAAGGCAAGGTAGAGGTGGTGGTGGTGGTACGTTTGGATAGAGTAGTATATCACGATCGTGCAGCCTAGCTTTGATGAATGAGAATGAAGTGCCAATGTCAGCCTCATCCAGGCATTCGACGCACAGTTTTGCAATCACACTGACAGCTGCCTCACCGATCAAGTCCGGCACCACTCGAAAATTTGTTCCCGCGAAGCTCAACGCCGTACGCCACTGAACTTTGCGCACATTCCGACTAAGCACAAGATCATCAGGAACCACAAAAACCTTTGCTGTCGTGCTTCCGCACACTTGAACTTTCTCGACGGCAAGAACGATGGTGATGTCACGAATAAGCATTTGCAACACAAACAATCGGCGAATGAACTGCTCTAGCGCTTGACGCTGAGCCTTTTCAGGGCATTCAAGCAGCACCTTTGTGGATCAACGGCAACACGGGTAGATCTTTCGCTAATGCTGTTGATCGACTGCGAAATATATTCTTTGGAGATGTCGCGTTCTCTGCTTGACTTCACCACAATCAATTGACACCGAGATGGCAGGCCGTCTTCTTTCGCTGTCGTTGCTGACAGCTTCGTGTGCAGGCACAATTGTTCCACAGTTCAGTGGCAAGGGACGTTTGACTGGATCGAACTTTGGTATTCCTGGACAGAATGCGACTTATGATTATGTGATTGTGGGAGGCGGTATGCTGATCAAAGTCCCATAGCCTTAGACTTATGCTAAATCATTTCTTGCCAGGTCTCGCTGGATCCGTAGTCGCTGCTCGTTTGACAGAGCACAGCAATGCCACAGTCGCTCTGGTAGAAGCAGGATCTTTCTACGAACTCGTCAATGGCAACTGGTCCCAAATCCCATACTGGTCTGAACAGTGGGTCGGAGCTGAAGAGGATGATTGGCAACCACTCATCGATTGGGGTCTTTTCACAGAGCCGCAAGTCAATGGAAAGAAGATACACTATGCTCAAGGAAAGTCGTTGGGAGGTAGCAGTGCGAGAAACCAGATGATGTATCATCGTCCAACTGTTGGTGCATACCAGAAATGGGCGGACCAGGTCGGCGATCAATCATACACCTGGGCGAACATGACCAAGTATATGCAAAGGAGCATGCACTTTGATCGAAATGTTGCGAAGAGGGCGGCGAACGTAACACCTGCCGAGGACTTCTCGGCATACTCTTCTGAAGGAGGCCCACTGCACGTATCATACCCAGCATATGCGAACCCTCTAGGATCATATGGCCCGGCTGCCTTCTCCTCGGTCGGGCAGAAGGACATCAACAGCTTTTCCGCAGGACGTCTCGACGGATGGGCCTGGTGGCCATTCACAATCGATCCTTCAACTGGTCTTCGAAGCTCATCTCAAGCAACGTTCCTTGCCGAAGCATTCGAACGACCGACCTTGACCACATACGTGAACTCTCATGTCAACAACATAATCTTCAACGGCACTAACAAAGCCATGGGAGTCAACGTCACCAACAACGGCATGCGACCATTCCACCTCACCGCCCGTAAAGAAGTCATAGTCTCGGCAGGAGCCTACCACTCCCCACAACTCCTCATGGTCTCGGGAATCGGACCAAAAGAAACCCTGGACAAATACAACATCACCGTCGTCAAAGATGCTCCTGGCGTCGGTCAAAACATGTGGGATTCCTGCAACGTCGGCGGCGTAGTCTACGAAATCTCCTTAGACGGCTATACAACCTGGCAACAACCGATGGAAATGCTCGAAGCACAATCCCAACTGCTCACAAACGCCAGCGGCCCACTAACAAACATCGGACTGGACATGGGAAATTTCTACAAAGTCTCAAACTACTCTTCCCTAAATCTCTCCTCCAACGCAAGGAAAGAGCTCTCCATCTTCCCTGCAGATTGGCCCGAAGTCGAAAACTCCTTCGCCTCTTCCGCACGAACATTAACAGCTTCCTCAGCAAAAAAACAATACGGTTCAATAGGAAACGTCCTCGTCGCAACAACATCTCGAGGAAATATGACAATCCGTTCCGCATCAAACCTCGACTCCCCAATCATAAACCCAAACTGGCTTCGTTCCACCACCGACCAAGAAGTCGCTGTACAAGCCTACAAACTCGCTCGAAAAATGTGGGATGCCATCCCCGACGGAATCAAAATCGGCGAAGAATCTTTTCCTGGAAAGAACGTTACGACTGATGCACAACTCCTTGAAGCGATCATGGGGAATTTGAGTCCGATTCATCATGCTAGTTCGAGTTGCGCTATGGGGAAGGAAAGTGATGCTATGGCTGTGGTGGATAGTAAGGCGAGAGTTTTTGGGGTGGAGAATTTGAGGGTTATTGATAGTAGTAGTTTTCCTTTTACGCCGCCAGGACATACGCAGGGTGTTACTTATGCGCATGCGGAGAAGTTGGTTGAGGATGTTTTGGATGATTGGAATGAGGGGATGGGGATGGAGGGATAGTGGGATGATGTGATGAATTTATGAATTGATCTTGTTGTGCATGGCTGCTTCGTTTCTTGACTCGCTGGCTTCAGGGTGAGAGGTCTTGCTGGCATATCTTCGTTGGGAGTCACGTTGTGGACCGATGTTGCTCAAGCCCATGTCGCAAGTGTGGTCTGATTGATTTCAGTGTGAGCTTGCACGCTGCGCAGATGGAGTTGGCGATGGTGTGCAGCATTGCGAAGTGAGATGCAAGAGTGTTCGTTCTTCACCTCAGCCCCAGAGGTTCTAGACCGGGCTTTTTCCTACTCCAACGTCATTCTTCAGCTCGTCGCAGTGCAGCCTTGCATACTGGCTGTGCTGTACAAAATTGATGTAGATGGCGTGATGAAACGATAGTGATTGAGACTTTATCTATAATATTATGCTGTGAGTGGCACTGTACTTGGTCATCTCTACACCTCCAGCTTCAGGTCCGACCAGCCAAGCCCAAACTCAGATCAAAATGGTGATCCTCAGCATTGTCGGAGCTACTCCACGACATCGCTGTATCTCTTGCGCAGCCTCCTTCGAGCGACCAGAGCAACTCCACACGCATGCGACACATGTGCATGCGGTGGAGAAACCATTGCCATGTATCTTTTGTAATCAGACCTTCGACCAGCGCGATCTCCTGGTCCGACATTTAAAGTCCTGTTCAGCGAGAGCTAGCATACAAGTACCCACAACAACCAGATCATACGGCAAGAGGGACCAGAGACGAAGGTCTTGCGATGCTTGCGCAGAGCAGAGAACAGCGTGCAGCGGCACCCAGCCTTGCCTCAGTTGTGTTCATCGGCGACGGAACTGCTCATACAACAGGAGCGCTGCTGCCAGTGAATCTCATGCGGCGAATATGGTTTCAGTCGATGATTGGTTGAACAAAGCAGGAGAGATCCAGCAGGTTTGCGAGACAGACTTGGGACTGTTGGAGGAAGCGAACGAGCACGACTCGGCATCACGGCCTGGAGAAGATGGCCAAAAGACTCCAGTTCACAAACTTGTGTCGCTGAGCCATGAAGGATTTCAGAGTCCAATGCGAGAGTCGTGAGGCTGACACAGAGGTCCTGAGCCATGGAATGCGGTCGATTTCATGACTTGTTGAGGTGACGGAAGCAAGAGAACCTGTAATTGTTTTGCTGTGCTCGAGAGACTCTCCTGAATTAAAGGCTGGAAACCGACATTTTTGCTAAGCGAAGGTCTTGATATCATTCAAGGATCTGCGAGATCATGAGTTATCCAAGTGTTGGCATGGTGCACGTACTGCCAAGAGTGCAATCAATGGTAATGACACGCTGTTCTCAAGCTTACCAAGCTCACGGCGCCTGCTCTAAAGCAGGAAGAAACAATTCATTCGACCTGACGAGAAACATGGCGCCGTTCACACGCTTGCTGATCTCCTTGCTTGTTGCACTATGCATCGCAACGGCAACAGCTACCAGCCACGACAGTCCACTTCGAGAACGGAGAGCCAATCGAGGACCAGGAACCATTCTACCCCATCTTCGCCAGCAACCGCGAGTGCCGGTGACCAGGCAGCATAGGACCAGACAAGCGAAGAAGAAGATGGAAATGAGCACTCCCATGATCCCGACTACGCCAAGGCACATGCAGAAGGTGGTGATGGAAGGAACAGCCACCGGTCGAAGTCCCGAGACAACTTTCGAGCCTACACCGCTGGAATTGTGGACGCGTATGGACAATTGGCAGAGATTTGCTGGGGTCGCATGGTGATCTGGATATGCGAGGTAAGTAGAGTCTGCTCTTTCCACAGTCTCAAGCTTTGACGTAAATCGCGCTTATCGTTTGACCAGAAAATCCCTCACGCTATGAGAGAGATCATCTACACATATATCTCGTCCTCGCTTCTCTAGCATTCGCTCGCAATGCCTACATCTTTTTCTCGCATTGTCCGGCAGTGTGTTATGCGTGCCTAGTCGCTGGCATGCTGGGAATGAGATCGTTCTTCATTCACCCGGAAGCACCACGGCAGACACAATCGCAGTACCTCTTCGACGCTTTTACTATTGTCTCCATCTCCTTCTCTTGATCCAATTCTCATTGTCAATCATTGTCGCACTTCTGACGAAGCTGACGTCCAGTAAGGCCGGATAGGAAGCACTCGGCATGTTCTCCGCACAGCGAGGTCGGGCGTCCAGCTGACTCGTCCCACGGTTCCACTCGAGCTCTCAAGATCATCGCCGTGAAGGACCGATGTCAGCGATTGGACAGCGCTACGTTCTCTTCGGGCCGCCGTTCAAGTCGCTATGCCTGTCATCAAGAGTCTGCAAAACGGATCGAAGAAATGCAACGTCGGATTGTTGTTGAACGAAGGATGCAGGGGACTGGCCAGGCCGGCACTTGCGACCATTCAGGAAGGCGCATGCGATGCTTGCACTCTTTGCCGCTCTTCTCGACATTGAACTCCATCGCCATACTTCAGCAGCGTCAGCACATAGTGGGCACAAGCATCAAGAACTGAGTACATACGTGCTACCGAGAACATGGTCAGCACACCCAAAGCTGTGATCGGCTGTCAGAGACGTGGCATCGCAGAGACAAGCAGCACAGCAGCGACACCCGACCTACCACAACCATTCATGCGCGCTATCAGCGGGCCATGCCGATTGCCATTCGTAAGACGACGTCGCCCTGCCCAGAAGCGTGGGGTCGTGCCGATAGGTACTGTATATCAGGTTGATCCGCGACCTCACCTCTCCCATTCCCGCTTGGCCCTGGAGCAATCAGAAACCTACTTTTGCTTTGCCAACGTCCATCAGATAGCAATTCCAAACTACTGAGCGTTGTACAGACAACTCCATATCACCCTAAGCTACTTCCTTATCACTCTACAGCAAGTTCTCGCAACCACTCGAAGCCACAGAGCTGCCGCATACCAGCCGTCGAAAGACATTCGCCCTACCACAGGTAGCATACCAAGCACAACGAAGACTCACAACACCTTGATGTCGGACTTCGTAGACATCTCTCGCAAATCAGGCCGAACATTCATCCCGCTTAGTAAACTGAGTAATCGTTACTCGAGTAATAAATGGAGTCCCACCAGTCCATCGCTGCTACAGCTATCTCTCTCGATGCAGAGAAGGCTGCCTTGAACAGCATTGCAGTAGACGTCGGAGTCGACAAACGATCTATTGCAGCTGAGCAGGTCGTCAGTAAAGATGGCGTAGCAGCGAATCATACAAGCGGCGGTGATGTTCGTGTCTTGACCTTGAGCGAATACAAGGAAGCTGCATATTCCTTGGCAGAGGCTTTCAAGGAAGATCACACCAGTGTCTACTTTACGGATACTCCTGATCGTGCCGAGTGGACCGATGAGCAAAAGTGGGAGCTCCACTTGAAGATGATGGAGTACATCACTTATGCTCATCTCCTCAAGGGCTTGGTAGTCAGTGCTGGTCCGAACTATGATTGTGTCGGTCTTTGGTAGGACTTTGAACACACTGTAAGTACCTTCTAGCAATATGCGCTCACACGAAACAGGATGCCGCCAGGCGAGAATATGGACGACTACTTCACAATCCTCCGCTCTGGCATGTGGCGACTCTCCTACCAGCTCTCCAAGGAAGGCCGCAAGCGCTTCTTCAATGAGTTCCTACCCCTCCTCACCGATACCAAGGCTCAAGTCATGGGCGAACGCGATCAGGACTCCTGGTACCTCGTCTACATCGGCACCCGGCCCAGCGGTCGCGGCAAAGGATACGCGAAGAAAGTCATCAACTACATCACCCAGATGGCGGACCGAGATGGAAAGGCCTGCTATCTGGAGAGCTCAAATGCTGTCAACTTGAAGATATACGGGAAGGTAAGTCGCGCCGATATCAGTTCCTCCTGCAAGTAAGAGCTGACCACATATAGATGGGCTTTGAGCTGCGAAAGAATATCTATCTGCAACGGGAGATGGAAACGGTGCAGCTCGACATCATGGTTCGCGAGCCGAAGCAAATCGACTCGGATGCGGACAGTGGCGTTGATGTACAGTAGACATAATGCGTCGAGCCATGATGGAGGGAGCGCGGTGTAAGATGAGGAAGAAATGCGATGAGGTAAGATGATGTCGCAGAGGATGAAACAGATTGTGATGAGATTTCTGGGTCTGGCGTTTAAGGATTTATACTGACCGTAGTCGCTCCTTTTTGCGGAACCAGCGAAGCTTGAACCAAATGTAAGCACAATTGCGTTTGCACGAATTTGAGCTCCAAACCATATTTTCAGGTTCTACACCTTCGCTCTCCATTTTCTCCTCGGACTTCAGACCGCAATGGTCTCTGTGCCCATGGACTCTGTCCGAAAGAAACTTCCTGCTATCATGATCGAAACGGGGTACGAAAGTCGACTTGAAGGGCGCATACAGGGCCTACCACAGGAAGTGAGTGATCAAGTATCCAACTGAAGATCTCACGTTGATGACTAAATTCTCCCATAGCTACAAGACATGATCCTCCACTTCATTCTTGTAGCTGGCACCAGCCGAATCGTCACCATCACTCCAGACTATCGTCCTCCTACCCAGCTACAAGTTAGCCGTGCCACCCGAAAGGTCGCAGCCGCAGCCTACTATTCAGACAACATTATTCAAGTCAACACGTCACTTCTCCCTTGGTCAAGCGCGCCAGCCCCCTGGACATACACTCCAGCACCTTGGTGGGACCCAGCAAAAGAACCGGTCGTACCAAGCTTAAAGAAACCCTACGCCATAACATGGCTCAAAAATCTCCCTGATGAACACCGACGTCTAATCCGTGAGATCCGTATCCCGATGTACCATGAGTACTTCACATCCTATCTCAAACACGACTTCTCATATGACGAAGTCCGAGAGATGGCCGCGTCGGATCTTGCGCTCTATCTCTTTAGGATGATAAAGGATCTGGGACTTGAGGTACTTGAGTGGACTGATGTCTTGAAGACGGATTGGAAGGCTGCATCGACAGGACGTGGTGAGTGGTTAGGTACCTTTGAGCTGAAACACGTGTGGAAGGGGTTGAGAGGATGGTAGCCATGGGAATTACATGGTCCTTGAGGAGTAGAAGGGACATTCCGGGAAAAGGTAAGAATTAGTAATCGACTTTCCTTTGATCTGGTCAGGCTGAGCTTGACTCTTTTCTGTCAGGCTCTAATTCTGGGCAGCGGTCAACAGTCATTCGTAAATGACAGACTGTGTTGCTATCACCGAAAAGCAGGCCACTATCGCTACCACCACTATGGATTCTATCTCTTTGCAAGGAACGCGTCCGTCATCTACCACAAGAGGTCAGTATGCAGAACACCCAGAATGACAGCACTGTATCTGCTCTGTCGACCCAGAATTTCAAGCTCACAGACGATAGCTCTACGACATCATCCTCGCCTTCGTCCTAAAGGTCGAGACGAACCAGATCGTCACCATCGATCACAACTATAAACCCCCCGTCCACCTCCAAATCGATTCGCGTAGTAGAAAGACCGCGGCCGACATCTATTACTCAGGCAACATCTTTGTCGTTCCGCATGCGCCGAAGGAACCGCGATCTGCCGTTCTATCCAAGTGGCTTGGAGCTATGTCAGAACAGCATGTCAACAAGATCAATGAGATCAGAGTCCCATTCTACGATATCGAAGAGGCCGTAGCGCTCAAAAGGGAAGGCCACGACGACCCTAGCAAGCTCGCCAGGATAGGTCTACTTCTGAGGTTGACCTTGCAACTGAGGTACCTCGAATACAAAGCCAAATCTCATGGTTTTCAGACGCGATGGGCCAAATATGTAGTCTTAAAGACGGACTGGAGAGATAGTGGCAGATGGGAGTCAAAATGGTTCAATCGGGAAGAGCTGGAAAATCTGAAACTTTCGCCGTACGAGCGATTGAATGGGCGATTGTCGGTTGTGTATAGTGCTACATTCCACCCCATTCTATGCAAAAAGTTCGAACGTCATTGTTCTCGTTACTGGTGTTTGATTTCTCCTCTTTACCACCGACCAGGAATCCCTTCTTCACTCCCGTGCCGAGGCGGCCACCTCCGACCAGATCAAGCAGGTCGAACTCTTGATCCCAGTCCATGCCATTGCATAAGAAGTGGGAATGGAAGCGAAGTGGATCGCCTGGGTATGCCATGTACTGACAACCAAATCGTATGCCAGGAGCCATAAAGTAGCCATTCTGATGCAGATGTCTGTACAAAGGGTATGAAGGCGGCACTTCTGGCAGCTCGCTCGTCTCAGGCTTTGTTGCTTGTAGTGGCGGATGCGAAGTCGTTGGCGTGATATGGTATGGCTCAACTTCAGCTGCATTCGTACTAGCTGTTGAAGGGGCGCGGATGGTCTTTGATGGAAACGAATTAGCCGGTGATGCGAAGAGTGATTCGTCCTCGTCGTCACCATTCGTGCTTGCAGCCCGAGCAGGCTCTGGTCTTGCCCTGGCAGCCTTCTTGCCCCGACGCGGACCTGCCTCGAACATGTCGTCTGGAATGTCGTTCCAATCTCCTGTCTTCTCGCCGATCTTCTTCAATGCAGCCTTCTTTCTCTCATCGGCTTTCTTGCTGGCGTCTTGCGCTGCAGCTTGTCCTTGCTTTCTCAACGCAGCTTGGAATGCCTTGCGCTCCTCCGCAACGAGACCTTTGCCCAGAAAGTTGCGCTTGTGCTCTTCGGTATCGTCAACCACGTACGCTACGTCCTTCTCGACAAGCAAACGAGCTTCTTCGGGCATGAGCTCCAGCGGCAGGCCCAGGAAGACATTCTGTTGAGACGCCTGAGGCAAAGTACCAGTCAGGACACCGCTGATGTTGTGCTCGCGCCTCAGGTATGTAACATGATTGACATCGTAGAGCAAGAATCGGTGGGCGACTTTGAAGATCGGTATCGGCTCCGTGACTTCTGTCTGATTGGCAGCCATTTTGAGCGTTTTGATGAGTATACGCTGGTGTACAGTCAGTACAGCTCGGATCTGGATTTTATGCAGTCAAGCGTAGAGCAGGAGGACAGGTATCATAAAGAGCATAGCAGTTTTTATCGTCATTCCAGAGGTCGGGGGATTGACAGATTGATTAAACATGTGTTTCTAATCATTCCACTACGGCAAATGAAGCGGAATGACACATACCTTGTGCTGATCTTCACTCGTGCCTCAGCAACGAGTCTTCAGTTGATGTTCAGCTCATTTTGAAAGTCGTTGAAGGACTCACAGCCAAACAAAAATCCAGGGAAAGAACGAGTCAAATCGGAATGAGCCGCATTGCTTGGCATCAAAGCTCAAAGCTTCCTTCTCAAATTTGCTTCGCGACTCCGACTTCACCTCCGTCCTTCACCACGACATCGACATTCAGCACTCGCAGGCTCGCGACTACAGGCAGCAAGCATGCGCTCGCATACTGTGACATGATCTGTGGTGTCACGGCTGTAGGAGCAGCCGTCAGCACCAACCTTGACAACATGGAATTGCACGCCACTTTCGCGGTCTGAAAATGAAAGCTTCTTGGTCCTGCTCGTGCTGTGACCCTAGAGATCTAGCATATTTCCACAGCACAGCGGGACCAAGAAGTCATTCCAGCGAAGAATGCGAGCAGTAAGTCCTTCCTTGCCCTCCGCCCCTGCTTCCTTGATGATTTCATCACAACCGTTCTGGAGAGTTCCCATGATCCAAGAACAAAACATGCATCACCATCTGATCTTGCACTAAATACTCACTGCATGCGTTGAATGAGTCCGCAACGAGCACGTGCTGACACTGTAAACAGGACTCATGCCTCTGCTCCAATCCCTTCAAACCTGCAGGCGCGGACCTCTATGCCGTGACCAGCTCTGGTTACGGGCTTCATTTCTCGCGATGAAAGGTATGTCAAAAGTCTTCCTTTGCCGTCACTTCGTCTTTCATGATGATTGGTTTCGTCCAGTTCTGCTACTGAAGCACAATGTGGAAAATTGTACCATCTTACCAAAACCTTGTCTGATCCAGACACCACCAATACTATGCTTCTACTTCAATTGCGTTGAGCGCATATGGCTAACGTCATGGCAGAAGCCGGATTAGGAACTGGATTCCCATTGGGTCTGCCCAGCGTGCTCAGATGAGCTCTCGAAGCGGTGCCAGAAGCAGCCTCGCGCAATGGGCAAGTCACTCCCCTCATCCACTACACACAAAGATGACCCAAGTCTATCCATTCAACGAACCCTTCGGTAGCCAGATCCGCCGAGTCACCCTCCCTATACCGTACTTTCATGCCTCGGCTTGGACAGGATGATCGGTTGTGGAGTTTCCTTGCAGCATGTGATACTTCGGTTGATCATGTAGCTATATCATGCGGACTTCAGAGCATCGGACCTTGCTGCCCGTTATGGTCAGTGAGGCGAGATGCCGGCGGGTGGGCATGCGTAACACGGCTTATCTGAGAGCATTGTCACTACATCGATCTACTCCTGAGACGCTCAAATGTACACCGGCTGACTTGAGATCAGATACAGTATTTCCGCCTTCTGCGCACCACTCATCGGCGTTCTTCCGCCAGAAGAGTATCTGCAGCGGATGGGATGGCAGTTGAGTCCGCCACAGGATTGCGATCAGGACAAGATGCCGCAGATCACTCGCCTCTTCACCCCGAGCCTCGACACCCTTCCTGAGAAGTTCACGACGATCACTCTCAGTGCAGATGGCATATGTCCATGCTGCTCGTAGAACCAATCGTGGACGCGCAAAGTCCAGTCCTCAATGCGGTCTGCGGAGCTGGCCGCGGAGAGGCTTTGTGGGTCAAAGCTGCCGCTCAACTCCTGGATGGCATATCGCGAGTTCTACAACAGACTGCTCGCATCGTACACTCAGAAATCGATCTCCAAGTGCTTGACGATCCTATGGCATGCAGGTCTCTTCGAGGGCAGGAGGTCCATTCTCGCCAAGGCATACAGTATCGTGTGCGGATGCCGCGAGACGAAAGACGCTCCGCTTGACGAGTTCTTCGCCTTCTGCGCAGACGAGGTTGTGACACAATCCCGCAACGTGCTTCAGAGCGAGCAGATCCCCGTCGACACCTTCATGCTGCCTTACCAGGACAGCACTTCACAGCTCACCAGTCATGAGGGTTCTGCTCTCGTCGAGATCTCTGTTGGCGCTGGTGGTGACGACGGACTTCGCGACTAGCCGGCGAGGGTTGGTTCATTACTGAGTGAGGCTCAGCAGGAACTTGAACATGAGGATAAGATCACAATGTCAATCGAGCTTCAAGTCTGCACTTCCACTCTCACCCGTACTTTTCCATTCTTCCAAAATTCAATAAATGACACGAAAGACATGGCGCTCACGTGCGCTCTAGACCAGAAGGGACACGACCATCTTTGGTTCGCCACAAATGCGCATCATTCCACCTCTTGAGTGCTCCGAAATCCCGACACATCTTTGGCCTTGCAAAGTCTGGCAGGGATTTCATGCCTAAATCATTGGATTTCATCCAGGGCACGACGGAGTCATCAGACTGGCACATGATCATCTGCCTCAGTGCGTCGACACAGTGGCCTAGATGTACCTCAAGCTCTTCTGACGTCCCATTCATGGACACATGTCCAGTCTTGCGGTAAAAGTCTACATTGTAGTAGAGACCTTGTCGAAGGAAGTTGACACAGTGCAGCAGGTGAAACGCGTTTATCAACGCGGGAAATCCGTCATATGGCAAAGGCGCCGCCCACGAATCGTTCTGGCTTACTCTGAGGTGACGTCCTACGTCGATGTCGAAAGCCTGAGCTTCTTCTTGCGGGACTAGAACTGAGTCCTCTGCCTAACAAGTTACCTTGGGGAAATGACTCTAGAAGGCGAAGCATATCTTACCATATGCACCTAGTTCGGCCCACGCCTTGTCGACGGCTTTACCTGCCTTAGCTGCACTGATGGTATACTTGTTTGGCTTCGATTCCCAGCCGACAAATGTATGGACGTGAAGACTACGATCAATCTCGGACATGAAAGGTGCTGGTATACACTTTAGTCGCATGACAATATGGCATCAAGTGATCCAGCCAGCACTTACTTCGCCGTGCTCGGTTGCCAGATAAGTCAACCGAGGGGGTTGAGTTCGCCAAAGCGTAGATGATGGACAGCGCCACAATGTTCGAAAGTGTTAGAATAACGCACACAAGTGGCAATGAAGGACGAATGCTTGATCGACTCTTTCGAGGGTGCGGTGGTATTGCCTCGTAGTCGAAGCGACCTGTTAAGCAGTCCGTGAACATTCCCAGGGCCATGGTAAGTGCTGTAAATGTGCCGACTTTTCTGCCACATCGAGAGAGATTGGGATAAGTAGAGCACTATGAAATGTCGAATAATCAAAGTTGTGTAGCTTACCTGATTTGTCACAATACGTGAGTATAATGACTAGAGCCTGGGAGAACTACTGCATTCCACGGCAATTCGTGGTGGCTATATGGGCTTTAGGACTGCCGAAGGGGACTCCAATCTGAGTTGCAGTATTGCGTCAAACAACCGACCGGTAGAGTATTCTATAGAATAGCCTAATCTGAGCTCCCTAGAGATCTAAGGATCTGGGTTACAGGTAGCATCGGTATGCAAAAGCTTCCTCGATATAGAGCCGATACTATATCGTACGTAGAGATCTATACTACTATTCGTTAAGGTAACTAGCGTAACCGTTAGAGGCTAAATTTAACGCTAATCGCTTTATAAAAGACAAATTAATATTAGTTATAAGCTAAGCTAATTTAAGTACTAAATATATTAAAAAATAAAAGAAGATTAGCTACTACTTAGTAATTAACTAGATAACTATTATTATTAATAACTATCTATATACGAGCTAGTATACTAGTATAAAACTTAGTATATAGACCTATAGAGATTTATATCTATATAAGCTTAATAGTAGTAATAAGCTTAGCTTAATTAGCTAGATATAGCTTATATTATAAAAAACGTTTTATTAATTAAGTTAATCCTATCTAATAAGATTAACGCTAATTAACCTAATTAACTTAATTAATTTAATTAATAAATCTTTATATTATTAATTCTATTAATTAGAATTAATTTAATTAATAAATTTATAATTCTAAAAATTTAGAAATTTATTAATTATATAAATAGGAAACTATTAGATATTCTTTTTTATATAGTAGTATCTAAAAACTATATATTTATAGTATAATATATTTTAAAAGTATTAAATTTAAGAGATATTAAAATTATAACTATAAAGGTTTTTAAAAGCTAAGAATCCTAAAGTCTAAAATTTCTAAGATCTAGAAATTCTAGAATCTTAGAACTTTAAAATTTAACTTTTCTAGGTTTCTAAAAAACTAGAATATAAGATATTTAAAATATAAGATCTATTAGAATATAATAGATATTCTAGTAGGTTAGGGTAGGTTAGGTTTAAGTTTAAACCTAAATCTAGCCTAATTATCTAGATATAGTACTTAGAAACTAGAAGTTTAACTAGGTCTACCTTTAAAAATTTAATAGGTTCTTAGTAAAAAATAGAAAGGCTAGAATTATAAGAAATTAAAATAGGAAATATTATTATTTATATATACTACTACTATTATAGCTCTTAAGAATAGAATAGTTATCTTCTTTTATAAAATCGTACTAAAAGCTAGCGTTTACTCTTTAAAGCTTTATTTTCTTTAAGTAGTAGTAACGCGGATTATTAGTATAGTCCTCTCTTCTAATATAGATTCTATAGGGTTTTAGAATTAGTCCTAGTAAGATAATATCCTTTCGCTAGATCGTAATACGCTTAGTATAGATAGCTAATAAGTTAACTACTATCTAAAATTAGTATATATCGAGAGAGTTAAGAAGTAATATATACTTAAAGATAGTCGTTAGGAATACTTTAGAGGCCTTATATAAAGCCTTAATAGTATTATACTAGTAGTATATCTTACGTTATAAAAAACGTTTTACTAATTAAGTTAATTAGATTAATTAGATTAATTAGGGTTAATCGAGATATAAAGATTTATAATAGGATTAACTCGATTAATTCGATTAATAAATCTAGACTCGATTAATAGCTAAGTACTAAGCTTCTCTAGATTTTAAGAATTTTAAAGTTTTTTAATAACTTATCTTTAAAACTTTAAAATTTCTAAACTAAAACTTAGCTATATTTAATAAAACTTTAATATAATTTTTTAAATACTTTAGAAACTATAGGAAACTAAAGATTTTAACTTTTAACTCTTAGACTATATAATATATATATATTTAAAAATCTAGGATTCGAAGATCTCGAATTCTAAAAATTTTATATTTTAATTTTTTAAGAACTTAGAAAAGTATAATTTTAAAGTTCTTAGATCCTAGAATTTCTAAATTCTAGAAATTTTAGGCTTTAGGATTCTTAGCTTTTAAAAATCTTTATAGTTATAATTTTAATATCTCTTAAGTTCGATATCTTTAGAATATATTATACTAAGAATATATTATACTAAGAATATATTATACTAAGAATATATTATTTTTAGATAATACTATATAAAAAAGATACTATTTTATAATTTTCTATTTATATAATTAATAAATTTCTAAAATTTTAGGATATTAAGTTTATTAATCGAGATTAATTAAAGTTAATTCTATTTAATAGGATTAGCGATATAAGTATTTATTAATCGAGTTAATCGAATTAATCGAGTTAATCCTATTAACTCTAATTAACTCGATTACTATAATTATTTTTTATAATATAATAGAGCCTAAAAAGCTAGTATCTTAGATAAGCTATTTAACTAGCCTTTAAAATAGCGCTCGTAGGATTATAAGCTTAGAGGATAATTATACTTATTCGATCTCCTAGAATATAGATTCTAAAATCGATTAGTTAAAGCTAGCTATATAAAAAGTAGAACTTACTATCTAGACGTCTATATTCTCCGCCTTATAGTAGAGCCCTCTTTATCTTACTAGACTTAAATATCTTTATCTTCTAGATCTTAGTATCTATAGCCTAGATATTATAGTAGCTATAAGTAGTAGAGTTCTTCTTCTTTATAGCTACGCTAGTAGTAGACTTTCCTATCGTCTTAGCTATAGTAAAGATACGATTAAAGGTCTAAAATTATAATATATATAAATAGAAGGCGATATAATATATATATATATCGAAGTTAAAGAAGTTAATTATTACGCGATATTATATTAAAGCTCGCTATAAGAATAACGTTATTATAGCTATTTCTAGATAACTAGGTAAGAATTAAATAAAAGTAACGTAATAAAGGCTCGATAATAGTAAGAGTAAAGAATAATATATATATAGCTAGATAAGATTTAATCTAAGAAGAAAGTTATAAATAAAGCTATAAATAAAGCTATAAATATAGCTAGTAATATAGCTAGCTATAGTTAAAGAGTATACCTTAAAGAAGTAGTAATAAAAGCTTAGACTAATTATCTAGTATTATCGAGATTACTCTTTTAAAAGGCGCTTTCGAATCTTTATAATAAGCTATATATCCTTCTACTAAAGAGTTACCCTTTTAGCGTAGATAGCGAATAGATTAGCTAACTTAAATATTATTATTAAGAAAGCCTTAGTCGCTTCCTATAGAGCTTTAATCGCTAAACTCTAAAACTAGAGGTCGACCTTAATATCTAGAGCTACCTTTCTAATAAGCCGCTAGAAAGGAAGCTTATTAATTAAGAGCTCTATACCTTTAGTACCTTAATAATAATAGATCTTATAGAGAGCGACTATATTATACTTCTACTTAAACTTCTTACTAGTAGTACTACTTTTAAAAGCGATAGTCTTCTTATATTTTAATAGTTACTTTATAGGCTATAACTAGCCTTTACGTTATTTCTAAGGACTCTTAGTTAGAAGACTTCTCGTAGGTTTCTTCTAAGAAATCTATATTTTCTAACTAATATAGTAATTAATACGAATAGGTTCTTTATTAGTTTCTTCTATAGCTAAAATAATTAGTACTAGTCTTAGAGGAAATATAGGCTTTTTTTTTATTCTAAGGGCGTCGTAATTTTATTATTTATATTACTATAGCTAGAGATAGTAATAGTATTCTTAGAAGAGAAAGCAACGACTCGCGATCTAATTTCTAGCTATTATCTCGATAATTCCTCTAGTTAAAGCTACTAAAAGGCCTATCTAGATTATCGATAATTATATCTCTATAGAAAGATATATTTATAGAGAGTTAAAAGAAAGAAAGAGGCGAAGGAAGAAGAGCTAGGAATATATATAGAGAAACGTTATTATAGTAAAATTAATAACTAGCTTATAATAAATATCTAAGCGACTAGTTATACGTCTAGCTATAAAGTAGATTATTATTAGAACTAGGCCGTTATATTATAAGGTTTATAAATAGAAAATATATACTTAAAAGGAGGATAGCTCTACTTTTAATAATAAATAGACTAACTATAAAAGGCCTTAATACGCCTTTCTAATTAAAGAGCTTATATCCTAAGAAGAGTAGGTCGCTAGGTAAGTAATTATAATATTCTCCTTTTCTATAGCTTTAATATAATATTATAAAGGTTATAAATATAGAGCTCCGCTCTTTCTATAGCTTAAATATAATATTATAAAGATCGTAACTACTAGGCTTATCTTATCTATAAGGCCGTAGGAGTTATATATATTAAGCTTACGAGTTTATTTACTTATTATTATACGTCGAACGATACGCTATTATAGTAAACTCTACTTTACCGTCGCTTATAGAATTTATAAGAGAAGAGGCTAGAGATATTATAAGTTCTATTTATTTAAGTATAGTATAGGTAAGGTAATAGCTACTTACTTATAGCTAGCTATATAGCTAGCCTACTTATAGTAGACTATTTATATTTTTACTTAGTATAGAGACGTATTATATATACTATTAGCTTTCTACTTACTACCTACTAAGTCGCCCTTATCCTAAGTAAGAATAAGGCTATTAATTAATAGGATACTACTCGAGTTCGGCTTCTAGTCTACTAGTAAGGTTAAGAAAGTTGTTTCTTATCTTAGTCTTAATCTATTATAGTAGATATTCTATCGCTAGTAGATAGTCTATATAGAAGTATTAATTATAGAGGTATAAGTAAGTTTAGCTCTATAGTCTTAATAATTACTTAATATCTATAAGCCGCTTTAGTACGTAGGCCTCGTATATACGTCCTCGAATAGAGTCCTTTAGGTTTTATACTAGCTACTTTCTAGCCTCTATCGATTAGAGTTAATTAAGGTAAATTAATATATACTTATATATAGCTAGCCGAGTCGCTAGACTAGATATTTATATTTATATTACCTATATTTCCTATATTACCTATATTGTCTATAGCGTTATTCTATCTATTAGATAAGATAGTAGCTAGAGTAAATATCGAGAGAATTCCTATAGAGTAGGCTCTATACCTATACCTTTAAATAGGGCCGATTAGACTTAAAGTAGGCTACTTCGTAAGTTATAGTAGATCGAGTTAATTATAAGTAAGTTCTTAAATACTTATCTATAGCTAGTTATATAGCTAGCTAGCTATTTAGCTAGCCGACTTATCCTTTCTTCTCGCCGCTTCTAATAGTAGGTTTATATAGTTCTAATACTTAGTTTTAATTATATAGCTTAGTAGTTATTATTAGTTAGCGTTAATTATAGATAAATTACTAAGAGCTTACTATCGCTCTATACTTATTAGACTATATACTAGCTCTTATAGTAGTATTAAGGGCCTCGTTATCGTCGAGGTTATTATTAGTCTAATCCTCGCTTATCCTTTCTTCTTACTACTTCTAATATTAGGTTTATATAGTTTTAATACTTAGTTTTAATTATATAGCTTAATACTTAATATCTATTAGAGTTAATTATAGGTAAGCTACTAAGTACTTACTATCGCTCTATACTTATTAGGCTATATACTAGCCCTTATAGTAGTATTAAGAGCCTCGTTATCGTTAAGGTTATTATTAGTCTAATCTTTACTCGTCCTTTCTTCTCTCTACTTTAATAGTAGGTTTATATAGTTCTAATACTTAAATTTAATTATATAGCTTAATACTCGATATTAATTAGGGTTAATTATAGATAAGCTACTAAGTACTTACTTATAGCTAGCTATATCGCTAGCTAGCTATATAGCTAGTCGACTCGTCTCTTCTTCTTACGCTACTTTAATAGTAGATTTATATAGTTTTAGTACTTTATTTTAATTATATAGCTTAATACTCGATATTAATTAGAGTTAATTATAGGTAAACTACTAAGTACTCCTCTATAGCCCGTCTTATTATATTCTCGAGCTATCTTAATAGCGGGTTAATATATTTCTAATACTTAGTTTCGATTATATAGCTTAGTATATACGTTTTCGCTTAAGTAGCTTTATACTTATAGTTTTCTAGAAGAGCTTACTCTATAGTAATACTTAATTTTGCTTATATAGCTTAGTATATCCTAAAGTCCTTTAGCTTACTTATAGAAGATACGAGTATTATAAAGTAATAAGTTCTTATCTATAGCCGGCTATATAGCTAGCTCTATTTACTTAGTAATATAACTCTACTTAGTAATAGTTACTACGACCTATATAACTTAATATTACTAGCTTAATAAGTTATCTAGTTTAGAGCTATTTCTATAACTAGTCCTTATAAAGTATATAGCTTCTTATTAGCGAGCTTAATCGTATATTATATAAGATTAATATAGCTTTATCTCTAGAACGATACTAATAGGTATCTACTAGTAGATAGCTATTACTACTACTAGCTTATTCTTACTCTTAACTAAGGTAGATAGTATATTATATTTATAGCCTTAAATAGGTAATTAGTACCTATCGCTATCTAATATATCTATAAATAACTCCGCGTAACGATCTCTAGTAGAAGTTATTAGATTTAAAGCTATTAGCTTTAGTAGTCGCTTAGATTAGAGTTCCTTAGAAATAAGATAGTAAGTACTTACTTATAGCTAGCTATATAGCTAGCTCTATTTACTTAGTAACGTTACTATTCTCTTCTAGTCTAACTATCTTAGCTTTATAGCTTACTATTTAGAAATACGTATATAACTCTACTTAGTAGTATTTAATAGAAGTCGTCGCGTTTAATACTACTAGCTTTAAGCTTCGTTTATATTAGAGTTAAGTAAATTAGTTAGTTACTCTTATATCTTCTTTTTCTCTACCTTATAATTCTTCTAGTTAAGTTATAATCCTATATAAACTATAACTTATAAGACCTCTTCCGAATTAGTTAAACTACGAATATAATAAGTCGTCTATATATTTACTTAGTATTAGTAGCCTCTAGGTATTAAATATATCTATAAATAACTTAACTAGACGATAGTTAGTATAGTTCTCTAGATTTAAGCTAAGTAGCTTAGTATATCGCTTAGATTAGAGTTCTATAGAGGTAAGATAATAGATACTTATCTAATAACTTCGTAGCCTTAATCTTCTTTACCTTTTTAGGTATCGATATAGTTATAGTCTCTATAGCCGATAGGGCGTTAGCCTTACTAAGTAAAAATATATTCTTTACTATTATTAATTACCTAGTTTTATTACTATCTATATATTTAATATATCTATTAATAACTCCGCTAATTAATATCGAGTATAATTCGTAAGATTTAATACTATTCCCTTAGTAAACTACCTAAGCTAAAGTCGATTATATTCTAATACTAAGTATAGAGTTAATAAGAGAGCTCTAATCTAGTTTTATATCCCTAATAAGTATAATTCTAATTTCTTCTAGGAAGTAAATAGTCTATTAAATACCCTATCTATTTACTAAATATTAGTACCCTTTAGTATTAAATATATCTATTAATAGCTCCGTTTAATAAATATTATTACGATTTATTAAATTTAAGGCGATAAGCCTAGTATACCGTTTAAGTTCGAGTTAAATCTAGATAATCCTCTATCTCTCTACTATCCTATTCTTCTTCTATTATAGTACCTTCCGCTTTCTATTAACTCTCTAAGAGATAAGTTAGGTATAGCTATATTCGCTTATCTTAGGTTTATTTACTTATTACTAGGTCGTTTACTTACTTTTAACTCTACCTAACTATAGTAGATAAAATTTATTAGATATAAGGTAGATAGCTTAGTAAGGTTATTAGTTTAGAGTTTAGTTATAGCGAGCCTCTATAAAGAATATAGCTTCTTATTAGCGAGTAGAGTATATAGCTTCTTATTACCGAGCTTAGTCGTATATAATATAAAATTATAACGGCTCCGATACTTAATCTAGTTATATAATTCTCGTATCCTAGTATAGGCGCTTAATACTAGTACCTTCTACTATTAAATATATCTATAAAAAACTCTACTAAACGAGGATCTATAGAAGTAATTAAAATCGAAGGTATTAGTACTATATATAGCCTAGGTAGGAGTTTAGTCTAGATAAGGTAATAGGAGCTTATATTCTTCTTAGTTTATTTACTTATAGCTAGCTATATAGCTAGCTATATAACTAAGTAGCGACTAAGCGATAGACGGACTATAGAGCGATAGTATATATAGTATACTTTATTAAAGGCTTAGATAGTTAACTCGCTAGTTAGTATAATAATAAGGATAAGAGGCTCTATATAGATAGCCTAAGCCTATATATTATAGATACCGCGGGTCGTATCTAGGTATAGTACCTAGAGCTTAGTATAGATCTAAGTAACTTTAGCTAGCTAGCTATAAGGCTAGCTATAAGTAAAGTAATTAATTTCGCTATCTATAAATCCTCTTCTTAGGATTCTTCTCTAGATCCTCTTAATATTACTTTCGCTTTAGTTTTAATATCTTACTACCTTCCTCTTCGTTATTACTAATTAATACTATAGAAGGGCTAAATTAGGTATCTTCTTCCTTATCCTAGTTCTTACTCTCCTTATCCTCTATCGTCGCTTCCTTATCTAGTAGATCGTTTAATATTATAATATAAGAGTTATCCTTCTTCTAATATTTCTTCTATAATAGAAAATTTTAATTTATTATAATTATCTCGAAGATAATCGTACTATATATACGATTATACTAGTACTAATACTATCTAATACTAAATAAATACTCTATTCTAATTACTATTTTAAGGATTACTAGAATATCTTAAGCGATTATAGCGAGTATTAGATAACTATCGGCGATTCGAGCCTATATATCTAATATATTATCGTCTAAGAACTTATCTATAAGATAAGATAAATCTAGTTCTCGTTAGCTTATAGCTAAGGGCCCTAATAATATAGATATTAGTACTTACTCTATCTTCGATATATTTTAAGTTTATCTAGAGCTCCCCTCGCCTTAATCTCGTCCTATTTAGAGGCTTAACTATTAAATATAAACGAGATACGCGATTTCTTAACCTTCTTCTACTATTACTACCTCTTAGTTCTATATACTATATAATTAGAATATTCCTCGATAAGCTCCTTTAATATCTTCTAGTAGTACTCTTCCTATCTTAGTTTATTCTTCTACTTATCCTATTACTAGAATATAGTCTTCTATATTAGATAAAGGAGGACTACGATACTATAGATATTACCGAAGGACTTAAAAGTAGCTAAATAATATCTATTTAGCTTTTATTAGAATCCTATAAGCGCTTTTATTATAGTAATCTTCTAGATAATACTCTTTTTATTTAGCTTCTCTATAGATCGATCTAGTTCGTTAAAGAGCTAGTTATAATATCCGAAGACCTAATAGATTATTAGTCCCTAGATCTTACCTATTATATTTATAATAATAGTATATAGCCTTATAATCGAAATAAGATATTTAGCTTAGCGCTATTCTACCTCGTTTAAGGCTAGCTATTCGATACCTTAGTTACTATAGTACTAATTAACTATATAGCGAAGTTTATATACTTAGACTAGTATATAGAATAATAAGTTAAATCTAGTCTTAACGTCCTAACTTAATCGAAATACTCGTTTTAGAAGCCGAGATTACTATTTCTTATTCTAAGTAATACTTTTACTATTAAGCCGCGGCTTTTCTATTAGATTTATCTAGATAAGTATAAACGCGTATTATTACTACGAGCTAGAGTTAGTATAGATAGCCGTTTAGCGGATCTAGATTAGTTAGTTATAAAAACTAGTAGCTAGCTATATAGCTAGCTATATATACTTAATATACTTATCTTATAGATAACTATAGCTAGACTCTCTTCTTTCGAAGCTCTTATAGCCGCCTTTAAAGTACCTAGCTTTTTCTATACTTTCTTCTTATCTAATATCTTCTACTACTCGTCGTTATAAGATACTAGCTTAAGCTTTAAGAAGAGCGCGCGGATAGCGATCTATACTATATAGACGAGATATAGAAACTTCTTAGGAGAGAGTATTATTACTATTATATCGAATATTAGATCCGTATCTATTATTTCTATTACGATACTAGGAGGGTTATTAGATCTAGATTCGTATCTAGATTCCTTATTAGTATCCTCTATTACTATAATAGATAGTATTATCTATATCGCGATAGTTTAACTAAGTTTCTTAACTATCTCTCGTCTAAGATCTTTATTAGTATAAGATAGAGCTACTAGTAAGGCTACTTATAAGCTAGTATATAGCGTTTTATTATTACTTATATTATCCGTTGTAATAGTAATTAGCTTAGATTATACCCTAACTTATTCTAATATCTTTTAAACTAAACCTACTATATTCGCTCTAGAATAGGTTCTAGTAATTTTAAGAAATCCGATTATTAACTCCTAATACTTCTACTACTTATTAATAAAGTATAGTATAATAGAGAGGAATAACGCTCGTATCGTCCTATTCGACTATATATTAATAGTAATCGCGATCTAGGAAGCTAGCGCTACGAGGTTTTTAATTTCTTTAATAGTCTTCTATATATTTTCTCTAAAATTACTATATTAAGTACTCGCCGAGAGAAACTTAAGTAGATAGTTAGTAAGGTAGTAGTACGTTTTTTAGACTAATTCCCTCTTAAAGAAGTCTTCTAGAAGTCCGTTTATAATAATTATTTCGTTAGCTAGTCTATAAAAATCCTTAAGAGAATACTTATTAGTATTAATTATATACGCGTCCTTCTTTTCTTACTATATTATAGTTAGATCTATTAACTTTAGATTATATAGCTAGCCGTATAGCCGGCTATAGAGAACTATATTTACTTTACCCTAAAATTAGGCTTCTATCTCGTCTTATTAATTACCTTATACTAAGCGATATTTCGAGATCTTTAAATACTTTATAGAAGTAGTATTACTATCTCCGATCGATAGATACTTTATAATTAGCCTATAGAACTTATAAATTACTATAGGCTAACCCTTAAGCCTATCGAGTATAGTAACTACCCTATATATAGCTCCTTTAATTAAATACTTCTATATAATACTATTTCTATTCTTACTCCTCTAATTAACTAGGAACTTTTATATATTTCGTAGCCTCCGAAGTAAGGGATAAATAGAGGTTTTAACTATCTTCTACTAGATCTCTTAGATCTATTAATTAAAAGGCTTATAGTATTCCTTTTTCTAGATATAAATATCGTCCTATTTATTAAAGATCGCTAGATTAATAACTAATATAGCCCTTAATTAAGTATTCTTAGAAGAGAAGAGATTACGTTATACTATCGATATTAACGATTAATAAGAATATTAACTATCTTTACTAATAGACTAAAACCTCGCTAGACTACTACGCGTTTAGATAGTTAATAGTAAGCTATTAGTCTATCTCCGTAAAGGACTCTATATATATAGACTTAAACCTCTAGTATTTCCTCGTCGCTTTTAAGATCTAGTCTAGACTCCTAATATTTATTTAAAGCGAGATTATAACCTTATTATTTATATACTTAGTAATTAATAAGTATTTAGAATAGTAGGAATATCGAGGAGACTAGTATTTAGAGCTATAATAACTTATAGATATAATAGAATAGATATTTAGATAAAATCGAGGATAGAGGATCTTAGATAGCTTTTATAGTTAAATAGATAACTCTAAAGTATAGAAAGAAAGTAGCTAGGTACTAGCTATAATATAAAAATATAGGTAGCTAGACTAGTAAGAATAATAGGAATTTAGGGATATATAGTTATATAGTTATAATATTTATTCTAGTAGTTTCGTAAACTACTATATAAGCTAGTCTATAGCTATCTACTTAGTATCTTATATAACTATATCTTAGATCTTAGCCTATACTCTAGTAAGTTCTACTACTCTATTTATAGAGCGTATATAGTCTATAGCTACTTATACTAAGCTAAGATATAGACTATCCTTCGCTTTACTAAGATATATTATTAAGAGGTATAGAAGCTTTAGTATTCGCTTATAGCCTAGCTTAATAAGTATCTTATAGAACCTATTCGTCTCTTCGAGGTACTTCCTCTTAACGTCGAAGTAGTAGTAGAGAGCTTTTACTACTCTATATAGCGGCTATACTATATCCTTAAAGTAATAGCGCTAAAGATTATAATTCTTAGACTAGTAGCTAGGCTAGTCCGAGCGAGATAAAGTCTTAAAGTATAGCGGAAAGGTTTTATCCTAAGTATTAATATTACGAATAATAGCGCGCTTAGTAAGGGTATAGATCTCGTATAGTATAGGGAGGCGTCCTTATCTTATAGCTTTCTATAGTACTATTAGTAAAACTCGACTTTATAGCTAGCTATATAGCTAGCTATACTCGACTTATCTAAACCCTACTATTTCCTACTATCTTTAATAGCTCTTCGATATTAATTTTAGTCTTTATACCTATCTAAAACTACTTAATTATCTATAGCTTCCTCTATATTAAATAAATAGTATTATACTAATATTTATATACTACGCGAAACTCGATATTAAGAAATTTTAAGTAGTAAATATCCTTAGTAATCTCTTACTTCTTATTATAATAACTTAGAATAAGGGACTTAGTTAGATTAATAAATTCCTAGTACTTAGAATCCTTAGGTAGATCTTTTATATCTAAGTCGCTCTATTCGCTCTATTCTATTAGATAATTATTAAAAACTATCTCTTTTAAGCTTATACTAGTAATAATATCTACTACCGTATATTTATCGTATAGATCCTCTAGATCCTTTATCTTAGCTAGTATACTAGATCTAGTTAGTATTCTACTAATACTATTCTTAAAGAGGCTAGCTATATAGCTAGCTATATTAATACTTATCTTCTATTTCTCTACTATAAGAAGACTAGCCTTAGATTGCCTATCTTCTTATCCTACTTAACCTAGCTTATTCTCTAAAATTCCTTCTTATCCTACTTAGATCTCTACTTCTACTTATCTAGCTATTATCGAAATACTATTTACTTAGCTCTTCTCTTCTTTCTTAAGACTTACTTAATCTTAGTTATTACTATAATTTAATTTACGTCCGCTATAGTCTTTCTATATATAGAGTACTAGCCTTCTTTCTTACGACGCTTAGGCTTTAGTAGGCCTTTAGTACTCTTACTATCTATATTATATATATAGTTAGGAAGGAGAGGGAGCTCGTAATCGCCTTAATAGGGTTCCTTAGTATTACGATAGATAGTAGGTTAAGTAGTACCCTTCTTATAAGCTATCTTACGTATACTAAAGGCTAGTTAAGGAGTATATTATAGTATATTAATATTAAAGTTTACGCGAGGTAAGAATTATTACTATAGCTATATAGTTTATAACGTTATTTAGATAAGGTTTCTATAGTAATAGCGATCTAGATAATAGTAAATAAGATAAGTACTATAGAAAAATTACTTAGTAGTACTAAAGTAAACTCTAACTTATATAGCTAGTAATATAGCTAGCCTTTTTTATAATACTTATATAGCCTAGAAAAACGTATAGGTTCGACCTAAAATTAGTATAGGTCCTTATATCCGAACCTATACTAATACTCTTAGATCTACTAAGAAACTAAACCCGAATCTATTCTATTAGGTTCTACCTAACCTACTAGGACGTCTAGAATATAATACTAAACCTAGTTATCTACTTATATTATTATATAACCTCTTAGTAAGTATATTCTTATTTTAGCTTATAGAATTAGTTTATAGCTTCCTTCTATATACTATTTAGTACTAGTCTAAACTATTTAGTTATCTTTTAATATTTATATACTTTAGATTAGTAGAAAGCCTTCTTAGCTTAATAGATTATAAGTCTAGATTTATACTTTATTATATCTATCTATTAGGAGTTAATAGTCTAATAGAAAGCTATCTTAGTACTATAGACTAGTAGAATAAGAACTTTTAAATAGAAGATATTTAAGGGATATATAAGCTTTATAAACCTACTATAGCTAAGTATTAAAGGAGGCTAGATAATAAGATTTCCTTTATCTACTAATATAGATATTATATATAAGAGAATACTAGAAAGAAGCTAGAATAGATAAGGATATTTTTAGAGACTAGTCTATAGAGAAAGAAGAGGAATAGTTATAATAGAGGCTAGAAAGACTTTAGAGTCTTCTTAGTATACTAAACTACTATTAGCTAATAATACTTAAAAGACTAATCTTTTCTAGTAGAATAGAGGTATTCTAGAATACTACTTATTATAGTATATATAATAGGAAATAAAATAATAAATATAAGAACTATATACTTAAGTATAAAGAGTATTAGTTAGATATTATCTAGAATAAAATATTCCTATAAAAGAGTAACTCTTCTAAGATATTTAGTAGAGCTATATAGTACTAGATATCTTAGATCTAGATACTAGACTAGGCTATATAGTATCTAGTATCTAGATCTCTAGATTTATTACTCCTTCTAGACCTAGAGAACTTTATTTCTTAGTAAAACCTAATAAGACTATATAGCTAGTTAGGTAATATAGGTTCTTAGTAAATTCTATAAGACTAAAATTCTAGGCTAGACTATATAGTATCTAATCTTTTATAATCTTTATACTTTTACTAAGACTACTTTTACTAACTTTTACTAGATATATAATAAACTACCTACTATAGATTTATCTTTAAGTAATCTTAGTATTAAGAGATCTTATCTAATTCTTACTAAGGATAACTATAAGTAATAGTTTAGAAAGATAATCTACTAGCTAAAAAGTTAGGATCTTTTCTATATAATTAAACTATTAGCTAGATACTCTATTATACTAAAGGTAAGCTACTTAGTAATCTACTAGATTATAATCTATCTAGATAATAATAATAAATAGTTAATATCTAATATAGCTAGTCTAACTACTATATAGATATAACTAAAAGAGAAGTATAAAGATAATAAAGCTTCTAGAAGAAGACTAGCTATCTAGTACTTTAATTATAAGATAGAGAATAGAGAGAAGATTAGCTAAATATAGATATATCTCTATATACTAGAAAATAGGATAAAGACTATCTAACTAGCTATACTAGAAGTAATAAAACTAGAGAATAGGATCTAAGTTCTTTTAAGTAGTCTATCTAACTAATAGTTATTAATTAGAGATACTATTAATAGTTAACCTTATCTAATCCTAGATAAGATTCTCTCGATTCTTAAAGATAAAGAATAGAGCTTTATATCTATCTCTAATAGTAGTATAGTATTAGTTATAAGGGAATATAAAAATAGAAAAGAGGATAGAAATAAGACTTTATTCTAAAAGAAGAAGCCTAATAATACTCTAAAGTAGAGATACTATTTATCTATTTAGTAATATAAATATATTCTATATAAGATACTAAATTCCTATAAAATAATTAACTATCTAAGCCTAAAATTAGCCTCTTTATTACTTAGTCTAATTAGAGGGAGTAAGGATACTTTTATAGTATAGAAATCTAATAAGAAGAATTATTAGAATAGATAAGATAGAGAGCTATATTAGATTAAGGAATAATACTATAAATATAGATATAGTCTTAAAAGAAGTATTAGAATATAATACTAAACCTAGTTATCTACTTATATTATTATATAACCTCTTAGTAAGTATATTCTTATTTTAGCTTATAGAGTTATTTTATAGCTTCCTTCTATATACTATTTAGTACTAGTCTAAACTATTTAGTTATACCTTAATATTTATATACTTTAGATTACTAGAAAGCCTTCTTAGCTTAAAAAGATCTTTAAATTCTAATTTTATAATAGATCTAGAATTAAAGTTTAAAATCTTTAGTTTTCTCTAGTTTTTAAAGTTTTTAGAAAATTATATTAAAGCTTTATTAAATATAGCTAAGTTTTAGTTTAGAATATTTAAAGTTTTAAAAATAAGTTATTAAAGAACTTTAAAATTCTTAGAATCTAGAAAAGCTTAGTAGCTAGATATTAATTAAGCCTAGTTTTATTAATTAAGTTAATTAAGTTAATCCTATTATAGCTTAGTTAATACTTAATTAATACCTAGTTAACCTAATTAACCTAATTAACCTAATTGATTTAATTAGTAAAATATTTTTTATAATATAAGCTAAGATAAGTACTATTTAATATATATCTAGATATTCTTAATTAGGTTTAAATCTAGTAAATAGAGTAGCTAGTTAATAGAAGTATTACTATATATAGTATAAGCTATTTTAGTAATCCTTACTTTATAATAGAGAGTATTATTTTCTAGAAGTAACTATAGTCTATATATAGAATATTTTTACTTAAATTATTACCTCTAGAGAGTAATATAGAAGATAATAATATTATAATATATCTAAGTATTAAGATTACTAAGAATCTAGTAGTCTTATTAGTAGAAGAGTCTAGAGCTAAAGCTACTAATACTATTCTAAAAGTATATATTATTAGTATATCTATACTAAGGCTTAATTATATTAGGCTAATAATAGTTATTAAATAAACCTAATACTTTTATAATCTATTATATTTTATAGAGATAATAAAAAATTATCTTATTAATACTAAGTCTTAAAAACTATTACTTAATAGTAACTTTTAACTAAAGAAAGTATTAGTATAAGATTCTTATATCTTAAATTTTTATATTTAAAAATTTTAAAGATAGGTAGATTATAAATAGTAAAATTTAATAAAATTTAGATCCTAAAGCCTAGTAAAACTAAAGTCTCTATAATCTTTTACCTAAATATCTTTTTTCCTATATAATCTAAAAGATATAAAATTTAATAGATATAAAGAGAAATACTAAAAGAATATTCTATATAAATATAATAAAGTTTATATAATTATATATCTTATAAAAATAATAAGTATTATAATTATAAAGCTATTAAAATTATAACTATTAAGGTTTATAAGGCTTAAGAATTCTTAGAATTTAAATTTCTAGAATATAATTTTTTTAATTTTTTTAATTTTTATTTTCTAAAATTTTAAACTATTTAAATTTCTTTTAAGTTTAATAGCTAACTTATTAATAAAAGTTAGATATATATATTATCTCTTATAAATTATATTCTTTAAGCCTAAGTAGTAAAGGACGTTTCTAGAGTATATAATAGCTAGTATCTACTAAGGCCTAATTACTTTATTAAGTAGTTAATTATATATTTTAAATAGTATATACTAAAATCTACTATAAGTTAATACTAGATTTTATATTAGTTAGGCCTATTTTTAATAGCTATAGTAAATAAGTAAGCCTTATTATTACGTACTATTTACTAAGACTCTAAATAACGTAATTTTAGTAGAATAATCTAGAGTTCCTATAGAAAGCGACTAATAATTTTTTAGAATACTCTATATCTAAGGCCTAAGATATACTATATAAGCCTTAGCTTATAAATATATATAGATACTAATTAAATATAATCTCTATTATTTAAATACTTATCTAAGGTATACCTATCTCTATAGTAGATAGAATCTAGGATCTTAAAGTTACTACTACTAAGTAAGTATTTACTTAGTAGATATAATATAGTACTTATAGAACTTCCTTCTAAAAGAGATAATCCTAGAGTTCTAGAAATAGTAAAGCTATAAGGATCTTAAGAAGATAATATCTACTACTAAGACTTTAGCTTAGTATATATATAATATATATAATATATATACTTTTTATATAGCGTTATATATAGTTTTAAATAAGGTACTTATTAGTTCTATTTTCTATTAATCTATTAGTTAATAGATATTCTATATATTACTATATATCTAGCCTCTTATAGTTCTAATAAGTCTATCTATTATAGTAGCCTATAGAACCTTATATAATAGACGTAGATAAAGCGACTATATTAAGTAGTAGAAATAATAATACGCCTATAACTAATAAGGAACGCGTCTAATAGGATACTAAATAATAAGCTATACTTAATAAGTAATAGGCTATACTAAATAAGTACTTTATATATAAAAAGGTAGAATAGAAGCTACTAAAATAAGAAGTCTAAGCTTAGAAGCTTAAGTATAAAAACGTATATCTTTATATATAATATAATACTAGAAGAGTATAAGTAAGAGCTAGTTAAGAAGTAAGTAATAAGTAACTAGAATAAGAGCCTATAGAGTCTACTACTACTAACTCTTCTAACTCTTCTAACTCTAAGTCTATAGAGACTATAATCTATACTCTTCTATATTAACTAAGTCTATATTCTATACTAGTATATACCTTAAGTAATATATATAAGCTAAGTATAGTAGATATAGTTATAGGCTTTATAAGTAGTAAGCTATAGCTAAAAGAATCTAAGCCTTTTAAAGGTAATACTATTAAAGAAGTAAAGAGGTTTCTATAAGAACTAGCCTTAATCTTTATATTATTAGAGGATACCTATTATATAAATAATAGTAAGATACTATATAGTATTATATACCTTATAGGCAATATATATAAGAAGTAGTATAATAACTATAATATTAAAAACCTAGATATATATATATTAGAACTTTAAGGATTTCTACTATAACTATATTAGTAATCCTATAAACTATATACTAGATATAACTCTCGAGTATAAGAGTATTTATTAGTATAAGAACTAGTTAGTTTAGAACTTTACTCTCGAGCTCGTAGTACTAGAAGATTAGCTAAGCGACTATACTAAGGCGTAATAAGTATAATATCTACTTATAAAGCTATAGCCTATACTACGTAGTATAATAATTAAGTACTATACTATTCTAGTACTATAATAAGAGCTTATAGAGCTTATAGCTTATATTAAGATACTAGATAAGGCGTATAGTAAGTAATAAGAGTATAATAATAATAACTATAGTAAGGATAAGAAGAAGCGTTACTTTAATAACTATAGTAGTAGTAGTAGTAAAGAGTAGTCTACTTATAACTTAATAGTAAGTAATAAGTAGTTATAAAGTAATAATAAGAAAAGTAATTAAGATATTAATAAAGTTAAATATTATAAGTACTATAGAAAGAGCTATTATAAGACTAACTATTCTAACTACTACTTATAGAAAGACGATAACTTATATAGTATATATAAGATTAAAGTAACTAATAAAGGAAAAGAGAAAGCCTAAGTACTATCTAAGAGCTAAGAATAAGTACTATAAATAATTCTAATAGCTTAGTTATTTATATACTATTAAAGTAAGTATATAGTATAATAGTTATATAAAAGAATAATATATAAGTTAAATACTTACTAGATAATACTATAGATATTAATATTATCTCTTAAGAATTTATTCTTTAGTATTAACTCTACTAGATTATTAATACTATACTTCTAAGTATAGATAGCTTCTATAGAGAATAAGGCTACTACTATAAAATATATTACCTAAGTCTATATATTATAGACTTATTAAGATAAGAGTAAGTTATAAGTAGTACCTTCTATATCTTTAAGATACTAAGCCTAGATATTATCTTAGATAGGCTATAGAGAAGAGATTAGAAGATTAATATTAATAGTATAATAAATATATAGACCTATAGTAAAGCTAGTAGTATATATCTAATTAGTACTTAAGAACTATAGTAGTTCTAGAAAGATATACGTAGTATACTCTATATATATATATATATATATATATATATATATATATAATTAACTTATATAGTATTAATATCTCTAATAGAGTAGATCTATCTAATAAATTTAAGGACTTTATAGATATCTTTATATTAATACCTAAAGTAAGATATAAACTCTATAAAAGTATAGAGTATATAATTAATCTAATTAATAGTAAGAAACTACTATATAAGGCTCTTTACTATTAGTCTAAATAAGAACTTTATAAGCTTCGTAAATATCTTATTAAAGTCCTTAATAATAAATAGATCTAGTCTAGTATAAGTAAGGTAGATACGTCTATCTTATTTCTATTAAAGAAGGATAGTAGTTTCTAACTCTACGTTAATTATAGAGAATTAAATAAGATTACTATTAAGAATTATTACTCTTTACTCCTTATAAGTAAGACGCTTAATAGGCTTAAGGATACTAAATAGTATATATCCTTAGATCTATAGAATATATATTATTATATCTAGATTAAGTAAGGCTATAAGTAGAAGACTACGTTCTATATATAGTATAAATACTTTAAGTACTAGGTTATATCTTTTAGCTTAACTAATATATCTATAACGTTTTAGAGCTATATTAACTAAGCCCTTACTAGATTAGTTAATATATACTATATAGTCTATCTAGATAATATCTTAGTCTATAGTAAGATATAAGAGAACTACGTATATAACGTATATATAGTACTTAAGCGACTTTAGAAGTTCGCTTTATATATAAATTAAATAAAGTACTCCTTCTAAAAGAAATAAGTTAAGTTCCTAGGATTTATTATAAGTACTAAAAGTATATTAATAGATTAAAATAGAGTAAACGTAATTACTAAGTAGCTATAGCCCTTAACTCTTACTAAGATCTAGTCCTTCCTTAGATTCTATAACTTCTATTATAGATCTATCTCTAACTACTTAAGAATTATTATATCTCTAATAGCTCTTTTAAAAAAAAACTAAGAATAGTAAGAAGCTATATTAGATCTAGTAGGACGTAGCTAAGGAGTAGGCTTTCTAAAGCCTAAAGGACGTATTCTATTCTATATTAATATTCTAATATATTAACCTTATAAAGCTCTTATATCTTAAAACTAATATATCTATATTTATAGTAGTAGATATCCTTTTATAATAAGAAGAGAAAGACTACTAGTATTCTATTACTTTCTAGTTAAGGAAGATAATCCCTATAGAGACTAACTATAAGACTTATAACTAAGAACTACTAGTAATAGTAGAATTCTTTAAATATTAGAGACTATACTTTAATAGCTTATAGTATATAGTATATATACTTATTAACTATACTAATCTTAAAGGATTTATAACTATAAAGTAGCTAGTTAGTAAATAGACTAGATAGGCTATATTTCTAGCTTCCTTCGACTTTATAATTAAATACTAGATAAGAAAGAAGAATTCTACTAATATACTATTAAGAAGAAGTAACTATAAAGGCGAGTTATAAATAGTAAGTAACCTACTACTAATACTATAAGCTAAGCTTTTAGTATAGTCTAACCTTACTAAGAGTATAGAACTAGTTATAAAGTATATCTCTATAATATATATTTTAATAAAGGAAGTAGAAGCTATATAAGATAAGTATAATAGCTTCGTTTCCTATCTAGTAAAGATAGCTATAGTAGTCGTTAAAAATAATAGCCTATACTACTAAGTACTAGACTTATTACTTAGCTTTATATAGACTCTCTAATAATTAGAGCTTTTAGCGAAAGAACTATATAAGGCTATAAAGAGTAATAGAGATATATTTAAAGAATATTTACTCTATAATAATATCCTTTTTAAGGATAATACTATATTTATACTAAAGGATTATATACTAAGAGCGTAAGTAATATATATATATATATATATATATATTACGATAATATTCTTATAGGATACTTTAGATATATAAAGATAACAGAGCTAATCTATAGGAAGTACTTCTAGCCTAATATATCCTAAGAGATTACTAAGTATATTTCTATCTATATAATATACTAAAGATTAAAGATAAGATACTATTATTTATATAGTAAGTTAGCTATATTACTAATATTAAAAAGACTATAGTAAGATTTAATAATAGACTTTATTACTAATCTTCTACTAAGTAAGCTTAGTATCTATATCTATATTATAATACTTATAATAGTTAACTACTATATAAAGATAAGCCTCTTTATCTCTATAACGAAAAGATATATAGTAGTAGAGCTTATAGAGATCCTTTAAAGGGAAGTAATTAGAAGGTTTAGAATACTAGTAGATATTATAAGCGACTAAGGATCTCTATTTATAAGCTAGTTTTAGAATAACTTCTACTACGAGACGTATATAAAGTATAAGCTTAGTATAGCCTTCTATCTATAAACTAATAGTTAGATAGAGTATATAAATTAGATACTTAAGTAGTATCTATATTACTACTACTCTAAGGACTAGAAAGACTAGATATTATAGTTATTATAGATAGAGTTTACCTATAATAATAGTATATACTCTATACTCTATATAAGCCTCTTTAGGATACTATATAGCTATAATCTAGATATAGTATCTATATTAACTCTAGCGACTTCTATAGCTTAGAACGAGCTATCTAAAAGAAGGATACTAGTAGTAATTAATACTATAGAATAATTATAATAAGTATCGAGCTAAGGAGGGCTAATAGGTATAAATAGATTATAAACTATAATAGAAGCTATAAGGAATAGTAGGGGCTAAAGTAGAAATAGTAAGTATATTATTCTTTACTATAGGTTAGAGCTAAATCTAAAAGATATTAGCTTAGATTAGTTATATAATTATTATTATATAATCTAGCCTACCTTAGTATCTCCTACTAGGTTACTAACTAGACTATATATTCTAATAATTCTACTTAGGATAATTAGTCCTTAAATCTAATCTAAAGGTATAAGATTAATTAAGAATTTTAATTAGCTAATTAGGTATAATAGCTTCTAGATTAGTATAGTATATCTAATCTACTAAGTTTAATTCTTAGGCCTAGTATCGATTATATTTATTTATATATTAAGTATATATAGGTAGATCCTTTTACTTAGCTATTAATTAATTACTATATCCCTTTTTAATTATTTATTTTAAAGAAATTAAACTAATATAAACTAATAAGAATCTTAGATAGCTAATTAGATATAGTAGTCTCCTAGTTAGTATAGTATATCTAACTAGCTAGGTTTAATTCCTAGATCTAGTATAGGATATATAGAAATACTCTTAAAGAGAGTTTCTCTAGTTCCTTTTATACTATCTTTTACTCTAGTTAATTATTATATAAGTTATAGTTATCTAATAAATTCCTAAAACTATAGCCCTATTTTTAGCTTAGTTAGGCTATTAGCTACTATCTCTTTTATTAGAGTATATTCTACTATAATTTTCCTTTACTACTAAAGGTTTCTAACCTTATTAAAGCTAATATTAATATATTTTAATCTCTTATAGGTATAAGTATCTTTAACTAAGATTAAAGCTATCTAATTATCTCCTATAATCTAAATAGATCTAATTTTATTTACTATATTAGAATTTCCTTTAATTAGTAGCTAAAATAAATATTCTTCTACTAACTAAGTATAGTCTATCTCCCTTAGGAGTACTATAAGGAACTAAGATTACTTTATATATATATTTATTACTATATACTTAGCTTCTATAGTTAATATAGTAACTAACTTTTACTTTTTACTTATCTAAGAAACTAGTAATCTATAGAGAAAGAAGATACTTCTAAGGATTAAAACTCTATCGGTTTTATCTATTATATAATTAGAGTCTAAATATCCTATTAGCTTTCCTTCTTCTCTTCTAAATATTAGATCTAGGCTTAGGAATAATCTTAGATATCTAGCTAGTTTCCTAAGTACTTTTAGATATCTTTTAGATAGATCTAATATATATAATCTAAGTCTTCTAAAAGTAAAAGTAATATTAGATCTTATTATAGTTATTAGCTATATCTAGGTACTATTCTAACTTTAGTATTTAGTCTTATTATATCTTTCTTTATCTAAGTTAGATTTTCTTAGACTCTTATAGCTATTAAGTAGTAATAAGGTTAGGTAAGCTATTTCTTTAGTTATTCTAGACTTTATAAGGTTTTTCTAAATATAGTATTCTTAGTCTAGCTTTAGAGTTCTATTCTTTCTATCTTTAGTAAGCTTTATTCTAAGAATTTTAGTTAGTTTACCTAAGTCTTTAATTTTAAATACCTTACTTAGTTCCTTCTTAAACTAAAGAATATCTTCTAGCTTTAGTACTATAATAGGAATATTATCTATATAGGTTAAAACTATTAGGTTCCTTCCTTTATAGATAAGTAAATATAGATCTATCTCTAACTAGTAGAATTCTATTTTCTCTAGCTTTAAGATATATAGCTTATTCTAGTTTCTTACTACTTATTTTAGGCTATATAAGCTCTTTAGAATTTTTAGAGCTATACTTTATAAGATTTCTATATCTAGTAGAGGAATTATAAAGATATCTTCTTATAGGGTACTTTTAGTAGATATATTATTTATATTTACTTAGTATAGTTCTAGATCTTTTTTATATATAGTAGCTATAAATACCCTAAGTATCTTATATCTAACTATTAGTATAAATATCTCTTAGAAGTCTACTCTAAACTTCTAAAAAAATCCCTTTATAACTAGTTTTACTTTAAACTTATTAATTACTCTATTAATTAGTCTCTTTATATTAAATATCTATTTTAAAGTAATTAGGTTTACTTCTTTTAGTAGGATTACCTAATTCTAGATATAGTTACTTCTAAGTATAATTAGTTCTTTCTAAATTGCCTCTTTTTATATATAATATTAGAATATATAGTCTAGTTAGTAATCTAGTAAGGGATACTAAGGCAGACTAGATTATATAATAATAGTTATATAACTAGTCTAAGCTAATACCTTTTAGGTTTAGCTCTAACCTATAGATAATAATAATAATAATATACTTACTATTCCTACTTTAGCCCCTACTACTCCTTATAGCTTCTATTATACTTTATAATCTATTTATACCTATCGGCCCTCCTTAGCTCGATAGGTTATAAGCCTAGGTTTATAACTATAAGGTAGAAGACTAAAGTAGTATAGGTTACTTCTAAACCTATAAGTCTAGTCCTAGAAGGAAGAGGTAAAATAGGAGAGGGAAACTCGAGGTAGACCTATATATATTATATAAAGAAGCTCTATATATATAAGTTATAAAAGAATCTAGTAAGGTATACTTATTAATATATATTAGATTACTAGAGTATAAAGGGAATAGATAAGCCTAAGTTTTAAGTACCTTTAGATAAGCCTTAGATTTAGTACTTAGTACTACTAATATCCTAACCTATTTATAATAGTTAGGAAGGACTTAAGGAAGTTATTTACCCTATAGAGTAGGAATCTATACTAAGTTTTTAGTAACCTTAAAACTAATAGGCCTAGTAGAGCTAGGGATCTACTAACTAAGAAAGATAGCTATCTAGAAACTATTATTTTTAGAGTAAAGAAAGAGCTTAGTTCTAGAGTTTATTTAGGTTTAATTTATAAAAGAAATTATAGATTAAGAAGGTAGAATTAGTAAGAGAAGGGCTATACTAATCTTAATAAGAGATAATTAGAGAATATAGTTTAGTCTCTAGGAGAATAACCTTAAAGGAAAAGATATATATTAGGTTATCTCTAACTTATAGATACTATAAGTATTAGAAGAGAGTACTCCTACTCTTTAGGGACTTAGATACTCTAGGTATAGCCTAAAGTAGAAGAAAGTAAATATAATAGCTAGGTATAAGCTATTTATCTATCTTTCTAAAGATAATTAAGAGGAAATCCTTAAGGATAAGAATACTATAGATATTTAGATAAAGATAAAATCTAAATATAGTAAGGTATATACTATATACGCTATAGTAGTTATAAAGGAGTATATTATCTTTAAGATATTAGATAAATAGATAATTAGGAAGGCTTAGGTATATCTTAGGAATCTTAGTAGAAGGATTACTAAGATAGACCTAAAGGAGAGTTACTATAAAGAACTAGAGAGGAAGATAAAATACCTCCTAGATACTCTCCTATCTAAGTACTAGAGTATAAAAGATACTATCTTAGCCTAAGTATCTATAATATCTAACTAGGTACTTATACTCCTAGAGTTATATAAAGTAAAATTATAAGAAAATAGTAGGATAGCTATATTTACTAAGAGAGGTTATTAAGTAGGAAGTAGTAAAGACCTATTATACTTTCTATATAAAGGGAAGTATTAGATTAAGGAATACTCTAGCTTAGATAAGGTAAAAGTAGCTATTAAACTAAAGTAGAGCTATAGGATAGTAAAGAAATAATCCCTATCTAAGGCTAGGAGGGGATCTTTACTTAATAAAGAGTAACTAAAAGAGATAGTAAAGAAATTAAGTCTAAAGATATAATCCTTAGAAAAGAGATCTAGAAAGCTATCTTCTAAGAAAGCCTATATAGTATAAGATATAGAAGTATTTTCTAAATTATCTCCTCTATCTAAAGAAGAAGATATTAATAAGATAGCTTATTTAACTATAAAGGTAAAAGATAAGTATAAGCTATCTAAATAGATACTTAACTCTTATACTTCTACCTATATAACTAACTAAGAATTACTCTTTAGAGACCTAAAGCCTCTTAAGAGGAAAAAGTAGATTAAGGTTAGAGGTAGCTACTTAATAGCTATATATATTAAGAATATAGTAATAGGTAGAAGGAAAAGTAAATAGATTATATTAAAAGGTATTCTCTTTATACTTAAGCTTAGAGTTAATCTTATTTCTTAGAACTAATTTAGTAAGTAGTTTAGTATTTAACTACTAAAATTTATACTTTATTTACCTAATAGAAGGCTAGTTATCTAGATAAGGCTTTTAGAAGGAGTACTATTTATTAAAGAAATTAGCTAAGATCTAGATAAACTTATATATATATATATTCCCTAGGATTTAGTAAATAAAAATACCTATATATTTATAGCTTAGACTAACTAGGATTAGTAGGAGCTATAGTATAGAAGAGTTAGATACTTTAGAGAAGGACTAGTAAGAGATCTTTATAAAGTAACTAACCTAAAGGATAAAATTCCTATCCTTATAAAGTATTAGCCTTATAGAGTATATTCTCTAGCTAAGATAAAGAAATATAGAGGTAAGGAGACTAAGAGGAAGCCTACTAGGCTCTCCCTTATTTTAATTAATATCTATAGACTATTACCTATTTTAAGGCTTAGTTTTAAATAGTAGCTTAAGATTATTAATAACTTCTTAAGAAAGAAGTAGACTAGTCTACTAAAATTAAGAGAAGATATAGTAGATACCCTATAGAAATAGAAAAGAAAAGCTAAACTATAATTAGGGAATTAGCTTTAGGTAGTAAGAAGTAATAGAGTAAGGGAATTACTTTTATTACTTAAGTAGTAGGAGAAAGAATCTAGAATCTCCTACTATATAATTAAAGTATATAACTTAATTTAAAATAGAGTTATAGAAAGGTTAATCTAGATATCTAAAGAATATATTAAAGCTATACTTAAAGATTTAAATATACTAGTTAAATTCTAGCTAGAAGTATTAGATACCTATACTATTATAAGAAATACCCTACTAAATAGGCTAGATATTAATAGATTTAAAGTTTTATCTAATAAAACTTTTACTAGAAAGAGACCTTCTATATTATACTTTAGGGTTTAGGGATATAAAGTAATTATATATATAGATACTAAATCTTAGCTAATTAGGATAAGATTAGATAAGCTAATAAATAGGGGAAAGAATACTATATTTATTAAATATATATCTAATATATCTAAGATATAGCTATTCTAGGAGCCTAATATAAAGGCTATAAGGGCTTATAATAATACTATCTAGTTTAAGAATAAGAAAGGAGGGGATATAACCTTAAATATTCCTAAACTTAACTAGCTAAGCTAAGCCCTAGTAAGAAACCTACTTAGTAGACTAAGAAAGGAGAAACTAGATCTAAAACTATTATATATTTAACTACCTCTACTATTAAAGGATATTAAGTAATATTAGGTAATAGCTAATCTAGAAAAAGAAAATAAGAATAAAAAATAGTAGGCTCCTAATTAGAGCTAAGAGAAACCTTAGTAAGATAACTAGAATATCTAGGCTTAGAAGAGGAATTTAAAGAGAAGAAGATTAATTTCTAATAAAGGGTTAAGAGAAGAAAGAGTTTATAGTATAACTATAAGATTAACTATATAGAAAAGACTAAGAGAATTAGAGGATAAAGAACTCCCTAAAGTAAAATATTATAGAGCCTTTATCTATATAATAAAAGATCTAGATCTAAGTATAAACTAGATAGAAGAACTTCTAGGATATATCTATAAGATTATATTCCCTACTTTTATACTAGGGATTATATAAAGATAGAAGGTTCTAATTCTAAGAACCTACTAAGAGGTAATATAAGATCTAAAATAGGGTTATATATAGGAAGAGGTAATCTAGAGAGAGCTAATTATACTTAGAAGTAACTATACCTAGGATTAGGTAGTTCTACTAAAAGGAGCAAACCTAGTTACTTTAAAATAGGCATTTAATATAAAGAGACTAATTAGTAGAGTAATTAATAAGTTTAAAATAAGACTAGTTATAAAGGGTTTTTCCTAGAAATTTAAAGTAGATTTTTAGGAGATATTTATACTAATAGTAAGATATAATATACTTAGGGTATTTATAGCTACTATATATAAGAAAGACCTAGAATTATACTAAGTAGATATAAATAATATATTTACTAAAAGTACCCTATAGGAAGATATCTTTATAATTCCCCTACTAGGAGTAGAAATCCTATAAGGTATAGCTCTAAAAATCCTAAGGAGCTTATATAGCCTAAAATAAGTAGTAAGAGACTAGAATAAGCTATATATCTTAAAGCTAGAGAAAATAGGGTTTTACTAATTAGAGGTAGACCTATACTTACTTATTTATAAGAGTAGGAACCTAATAGTTTTAACCTATATAGATAATATTCCTATTATAGTACTAAAACTAGAAGATATTCTTTAGTTTAAGAAAGAACTAGGCAAGGTATTTAAAATTAAAGACCTAGGTAAACTAACTAAAATTCTTAGGATAAAGCTTACTAGAGATAGAAAGAATAGTATTCTAAAGCTTAACTAAGAATATTATATCTAGGAAAGCCTTATAAAGTTTAGAATAACTAAAGAAATAGCCTACCTAACCTTATTACCTCTTAATAACTATAAGAGTCTAAGAAAATCTAACTTAGATAAAGAGAGATATAATAAGATAGAGTACTAAAGCTAAAATAGTATATAGATATAGCTAATAACTATAATAAGACCTAATATTGCTTTTGCCCTTAGAAGACTTAGATTATATATATTAGATCTATCTAAGAGATACCTAAAAGTACTTAGGAAACTAGCTAGATACCTAAGATTATTCCTAAGCCTAGGTTTAATATTTAGAAGGGGAGGAGGAAAGCTAATTAGATATTTAGACTCTAATTATATAATAGATAAAGCTAATAGAGTCTTAATCCTTAGAAGTATCTTCTTTCTCTATAGATTACTAGTTTCTTAGATAAGTAAGAAGTAAAAGTTAGTTACTATATTAACTATAGAAGCTAAGTATATAGTAATAAATATATATATAAAGTAATCTTAGTTCCTTATAGTACTCCTAAGGGAGATAGACTATATATAGTTAGTAGGAGAATATTTATTTTAACTACTAATTAAAGGAAATTCTAATATAGTAAATAAAATTAGACCTATTTAGATTATAGATAATAACTAGGTAGCTTTAACTCTTATTAAAGATACTTATACCTATAAAAGATTAAAATATATTAATATTAGCTTTAATAAGGTTAGAAATCTTTAGTAGTAAAGAAAGATTATAGTAGAATATACTCTAATAAAAGAGATAGTAGCTAATAGCCTAACTAAGCTAAAGATAGGGCTATAGTTCTAGGAATTTATAAGGCAATTATAACTTATATAAATTATATATATTTGTTCGGATTAGACTTAGAGACTAACTATTCTAAGTAGGAGTATTAGAATATATAGTCTAGTTAGTAACCTAGTAAGGGATACTAAGGTAGACTAGATTATATAATAATAGTTATATAACTAGTCTAAGCTAATACCTTTTAGGTTTAGCTCTAACCTATAGATAATAATAATAATAATATACTTACTATTCCTACTTTGGCCCCTACTACTCCTTATAGCTTCTATTATACTTTATAATCTATTTATACCTATCGGCCCTCCTTAGCTCGATATATAATCCTATTTTAGATTTTATATTATCTCTTAGTAGGTTCTTAGAATTAGAACCTCCTATCTTTATATAATTTCTAGTATAAAAGTAGGGAATATAACCTTATAAATATATTCTAGAAATTTATCTATCTAGTCTATACTTAGATCTAGATCTTTTATTATATAGATAAAGGCTCTATAATATTTTACTTTAGGGAGTTCTTTATCCTCTAATTCTCTTAGTCTTTTCTATATAGTTAATCTTATAGTTATACTATAAACTCTTTCTTCTCTTAACCCTTTATTAGAAATTAATCTTCTTCTCTTTAAATTCCTCTTCTAAGCCTAGATATTCTAGTTATCTTACTAAGGTTTCTCTTAGCTCTAATTAGGAGCCTACTATTTTTTATTCTTATTTTCTTTTTCTAGATTAGCTATTACCTAATATTACTTAATATCCTTTAGTAGTAGAGGTAGTTAAATATATAATAGTTTTAGATCTAGTTTCTCCTTTCTTATTAGCCTACTAACTAGGTTTCTAACTAGAGCTTAGCTTAGCTAGTTAAGTCTAGGAATATTTAAAGTTATATCCCTTTCTTTCTTATTCTTAAACTAGATAGTATTTTTATAAGCTCTTATAGTCTTTATATTAGGCTCCTAGAATAACTATATTTTAGATATATTAGATATATAGCTAATAAATATAGTATCTTTCCTTCTATTTATTAGCTTATCTAATTTTATCCTAACTAGCTAAGATTTAGTATCTATATATATAACTACTCTATATCCCTAAACCTTAAAGTATAATATAGAAGGTCTTTTTCTAGTAAAAGCTTTATTAGGTAAAACTTTAGACCTATTAATATCTAGCCTATTTAGAAGGGTATTTCTTATAATAGTATAGATATTTAATACTTCTAGTTAGAATTTAACTAGTATATTTAATTCTTTAAGTATTATTCTAATATATTTCTTAGATATCTAGATTAACTTTTCTATAATTCTATTTTAGATTAAGTTATATATCTTAGTTATATAATAGGAGATTCTAGATTCCTTCTCCTACTACTTAAGTAATATAAGTAATTCTTTTACTCTACTACTTCTTACTACCTAAAGCTAATTCCCTAATTATAGTTTAGCTTTTCTTTTCTATTTCTATAGTATATTTACTATATCTTCTCTTAACTTTAATAGGAATACCTACTTCTTTCTAGAAAAGTTATTAATAATTTTAAGCTACTATTTAAAACCTAGCCTTAATATAGATAGTAGTTTATAGTTATTAATTAAGATAAGGGAGAGCCTAGTAGGCTTCCTCTTAGTCTCCTTACCTCTATATTTCTTTATCTTAGCTAGAGAATATACTCTATAAGGCTAATACTTTATAAGGATAGGAATTTTATCCTTTAGGTTAGTAACTTTATAAAGATTCTTTAGTAGTACTTCTCTAAAGTATCTAACTCTTCTATACTATAGCTTCTACTAATCCTAGTTAGTTTAGACTATAAATATATAAGTATTATTATTTATTAGGTCCTAGGGAATATATATAAATATAAGTTTATCTAGATCTTAGCTAATTTCCTTAATAAATAGTACTCCTCTTAAAAGCTTTATCTAGATAACTAGCTTTCTATTAGATAAATAAAGTATAAATTTTAGTAGTTAAATACTAAACTACTTACTAAATTAGTTTTAAGAAATAAGATTAACTCTAAGTCTAGATATAAAGAGAATATCTTTTAGTATAATCTATTTACCTTTCCTTCTATCTATAACTATACTCCTAATATATATAGCTATTAGATAGCTATCTCTAACCTTAATTTACTTCTTCTTTTTAAGAGGTTTTATATCTTTAAAGAGTAATTCTTAGTTAGTTATATAGATAGAAGTATAAGAGTTAAGTAGCTATTTAGATAGCTTATACTTATCTTTTACTTTAATAGTTAAATAAGCTATCTTATCTATATCTTTCTTCTTAGAAGAAGAAGATAGTTTAGAGAATACCTCTATATCTTATACTATATAGGCTTTCTTAAAAGATAGTTTCCTAGTCCTCTTTTCTAGGGATTATATTCTTAGACTTAGTTTCTTTACTATTTCTTTAAGTTACTTCTTATCTAGTAAAGATCCCTTTCTAGCTCTAGATAGGTATTATTTCTTTACTACTCTATAGCTCTACTTTAGCTTAATAGCTACTTTTACCTTATTTAGATTAGAGTATTCTCTAATCTAGTACTTTCCTTTATATAGAAAATATAATAAATCCCTATCTACCTAATTTCTTTTCTTAGTAAATATAGCTATCTCTTAGCTTATTATCTATTCCTATTTTTCTCTTAGGATACTAAGAATATCTTATAGGCTTAGGTCCTACCTTAGATCTATCCTATTCCTAATAGTACTAAATAATTCTAGGAGGGCTACTAAAAGCTATTAAATCCTTCTCTTCTTAGTCTTAATTTCCTTAAACTATAGAGAGATTAATATTACTTTCTTAGCTATACTACTTAGGCTTTATTATACTTTATTAACTATTTAGCCTTCTTCTATACTAAAATTAATATACTATTAGAGTAAGCTTCTTCCTATTACTTAAAGCTTCCTCTTATATTTTTCTTTTATCTATATCTATAGATATCTTATATATTTAAGCTCTTAATATTTATCCTAGTTATCTTCTAAAATATATATAAATATTTTATATAATACTATTATATTATAAACCTTATAACTTACTCTTCTAATTAACTAGTCTAGTAATTCTAATAATATTATTAAGATATACTTAGATAGTATAGATACTAGAATACTAAGGACTACTTTATCTAGTATCTATTTAATCTTTAGCTTTATTAGATATATCCTAATTATCTTAAACTATAATTTATAATTCTCTTTTATTAAGATTAGTATAGCTCTTCTCTTACTAATTCTACCTTCTTAATTTATAATTTCTTCTATAAATTAAATCTAAATAAACTCTAGAAATAAGCTCTTTCTTTAGTCTAAAAATAATAGTTTCTAGATATCTATCTTCCTTAGTTAGTAGATCCCTAGCTCTACTAGGCCTATTAGTTTTAAAGATTACTAAAATCTTAGTATAGATTCTAGTTCTATAGAGTAAATAACTTCCTTAAGTCCTTCCTAACTATTATAATCTATAGATTAGAGTATTAGTAGTACTAGATACTAAATCTAAGGCTTATTTAAAGGTACTTAAAACTTAGGCTTATCTATTCTCTCTATACTTTCTAAGTATATCTTACTAGGTTCTTTTATAGCTTATATATAGGGCTTCTTTATATAATATATATAGGTCTACTTTAAGTCTCTCTTTCCTATTTTACCTCTTCCTTCTAGAACTAGACTTATAGGTTTAGAAGTAATCTATACTACTTTAGTCTTTCTACCTTATAATTATAAACCTAAGCTTATAATCTATCGAGCTAAGGAGGGCTAATAGATATAAATAGATTATAAACTATAATAGAAGCTATAAGGAATAGTAGGGGCTAAAATAGGAATAGTAAGTATATTATTATTATCTATAGGTTAGAGCTAAACCTAAAAGATATTAGCTTAGATTAGTTATATAATTATTATTATATAATCTAGCCTATCTTAGTATCTCCTACTAGGTAACTAACTAGACTATATATTCTAATATAGTATTATATATAGTTTTAAATAAAATACTTATTAGTTCTACCTTCTATTAATCTATTAGTTAATAGATATTCTATATATTACTATATATCTAGCCTTTTATAAAAGCGCTATAGATACTAGAGTATTAGTAAATTAAATAGTATTATAATATAGTTACTAAAATTAAGTTCTAGAATATAGTAGCTAGAGTTTAGAAATAGATTATTATATATAGTAATTATATTATTCTACTAGATAGAGAAGATAATTAGCTAAATAGATATTAAAAATATAGAAAGAAATATAGTAATTACTAAATTTAATAGATAGAGTAAGTAAAGTTTAGTTTAATTAATATAAGAGATTCTAGTTTATATATATCTTATATATATATAAAAGTAACGCGTTAATATAGATACTAATATAGAGTATTTCTAGTACTTACTAAGATTATTATAAACCTCTTTTACTATATAATTTATTAGCTAAGTTTAATTAATAATTATTAGAGTTTAATTAATTCTTATTTACTTACTAACGGCTCTATACTATAGCTTAACGTACGTGTATACACGTGCCCGCGCTAGTCACCTCAACGAATAGTAGTGTAGATCTACAACCTATAAGGAACAATAAAGTTCAATAGCCGAAGTTCCTCCGGAACCGGAACTTTCAAGGAACTTTCGACATCGCTACGCACATACACGTTACTGCTCGCGAGACCTTGCAACATCCAACGGCATAGAGCGACAGACTCTACACCGTCCTACCCTAGCCTTGGAAGGACACGTGGTGTACAAAGTGTGTAGATACCGAGGCTAAACAAAGGACCGCGTTGCGGAGTTCTACGATTTCAAGAGTCGTACCTGTCTCTTATTGGAAGCCTTATTCACATCGCGACGAACGATGCAAGAGCATCGAGCCTATCTCGGGGGTAGTAAGCGGCTGATTCAGCTACTCGAATTGCCTGTCCAGCCCATGGACGAAATCATAGGCCACCATATCGACAACACACCTGGTCCATTGGAGCTGAGCCGGGGTCGCATTCGTATGATCGGTAGTAGGGCAGTGTATATCTCCCACTTTGCGTTCCTAGGGATGCATGTCGCTACACGACATCGCCTTACTAGTTCACTCTACTCTCACAAGCCGTCGCCATACTCTCAAATGCTGAGGCTTGGGAATGACCATTTTCTGAGCTAGTGCACAAACACCTTTTCCAGTCCAAACTTCTCCATGGGGAGCCTCTTGAAACAGCTTCGAGGCGAGTATCCTGCTCGGCTTCCAACGCCAACCACAGCGGCTGAAAGTGACGAGTCGGAGGATCGAACTCTGCTCTTGTATGCAAGCGAACAGAAGACAAGACGCCACCCATCATGGCGCTGGATCCTCATCACGTGGATCCTTACTGTCTTGATTACGGCTACGATATCATGGTCCGTCAAACCTTGTCACAGCTCCGTCACGGAGAGAATAGCCTCGTTGAACTGGTATTGTTCGTTTCAAGCTCGTCCACGAACCAAGATCCACTGCTGACAGGCCATGGCAGCACCTGCTTACAGTGGTATGAACCTTCATGTCGATAGGAAAGTCGTGAACGGTCAAATTTGGGACGACGGAAGCAACGTGTTTCGACAAGACCCTTCCCCGGAAGTGGACGCCGCCTGGGAAAACCTCACTATGTCTTTGGGACGCATCTTCATCACTGAGGAAGACTGGGTCAGAATGGGACATTCTACACGCCTAGGCGCCAAGTGGCCTGGAGATCCCGGCGGAAAGACATACGTTGGCGAGTTCGCGGTGGGGTAAGTTGCAAGACAACGAATTCGCAGACAGATGCAAGGCACTCAAGGCCTGCTGATTGTGAGTTCTCCAGGCATCTTCTCCACTGTTTGAATGTGCTACGGAAAGCGGCACACTTGAGTTATTACGAGTAAGCAACTTATCCCACCGAAGCCATGAAAGACATTAGGCAAGATATCATTCAACACTGACCCTTTGCGAAGAAAGAGAATCCCACTGAACCCATTCTACTGGGGACATTTTAGCCACTGCCTTGATATGATCCGAGAAGATCTCATGTGCCAAGCATCACTCGACGTCTATCCTGTCGTGTGGATGTCGCATCAGGACGGACCAATGCCGACGCTCTCTATTAATCGCAAATGTCGGCGATGGGAAGATCTACTTGAGTATCAAGCAACTCATGGATTGACGGAGGCGCAAGATGAGCGGATGAGGACCGCTCGGAGGACGCCAGATGCAGAGGAGTACGAAATGCCAATCGAAGGTATACGCATGCAGCAGTCTCTGGCAGAATATCACAAGTTGCCTGATGAGGCTTTCAAGAGCCTGTCCACGTGTGCGTAGCGAGTCTGAGGTAGACTTTGAGTTGGTGGAGTAGCACAGATGTTCCATGGAGTGATAGCGAGAAATCAATTGCACTACAATCTTGCACTCCCCATCAATCATATCAATCAATTCCATCCATCGAAAATGAAGTCCTCCATCTGTCTTGCTGCTAGCTACTTTGCTGTGCTAAGCCTTTGTGCTCCAGCCGCAAGTAAGTATGATGATTCGCGAACATCTTGAGCTAGGGCTTACATACCATACTAGAACCCGGCGACCTCGCCGAAGTCAAGAGAGATGTGGATGCCAAGGATGACTACTACGCTCGCAACTACTATGTCTACCACTATGCCAAAGCCGATGATACCGACAAGGTCAAGAGGGATGTAGATGCCAAGGATGACTACTACGCTCGCAACTACTATGTCTACCACTATGCCAAAGCCGATGATACCGACAAGGTCAAGAGCGATGCCGATGCTGCCGTTGAGATGCCTGAGCACGTTAAGCGAGCGATCGCCGAGACCCAGGATATCAGTAACGCTCTCGAAATGTGATCGGTATGTATGCATAGGCAACCTGTCTTTATAATCTTGTTCTAACAGTGGATGAGGTAGAACGGGCTTTGGTCGAAAGGCTGGCTTGATGGCTCTCGTAGGATTTGATAAGAACAAGAGCGCCCGGCGTGGAGCTTCTTGTTCAAGCTCTGGGTTGTCTCTTTGTTTCAACATTCTCAATGGCACACGCTTCTCAACAAAGTGCGCCGGAACTTCCGCTAGGTCGAGAGCCTACTAGTACACGGGTTAGCGCAGCCTAGTCTCAACGACCCTTTAAGTGCCTTCTATCTTTTATATAGCTGCCTTAGTATCTCTTTTCCTTTACATTCTTACTATCTTCTATCTTGTGAATAAGACACGTAGAGTATAGATGTAACGCGTATAGGCTATAGTACTTCAAGCGTTGAGGCGACGTCAACTGCCGTTTCGGGACGGGCCCGCACCGTCAGTGGTCAGTCAGAGTTGTCTCGTCTTCTGGCGTAGCTGCAAGGGTCTCGATAGACTTTTGAACAGCCGACTCCTGGCAACTTTTGGAGCAGCATCACCTTGAAACTCCACTTCAATGCGCTGACGTGACGCTTTACCATCCACGCCCATTCTCGCACATCATCCTCAAGGCCTTCTCTTCTACCACTGTCTTGACGTTCGCTCCTTATCACGTGCGGCAATACCACAGTCAGCGGCAGCGACCGAACACGTTTCAGACAGATTTCCCGCATCCTGGATCGCTACACCAGCCAGTCCAGGGCGGTTTTGCCAGGGAGAAACCTGAGCAGCGGCTCAACTTCCGGACAACAATCTTACTTCTGCCGAACTTCATCAAGCACAATCGAGAAGACGGCGCGCTTTAGCATTTCCCGAGCGGACCTGCGCTCAGCCTGCGGGCACACATGCTTCCTTTCCACCAGGAGAAGATGAACCGGCTTGGATACAATGCCAATGGCCACGCACCACGGACGAGCGGTGGAGGAGCATATCCTATGGGGAGCTCGGGGAAGACTGGCTTCAGTATACGGCCAGATAAATATGAGAAGTGAGTGTTCAGATGGTTTGGCGGGAGAGAGCTGTGAGGCTTGAGGGACAGCGAATACGAGCTGTGTTCATGCCTCGTTCCCATTCCACGCCATCTTCAGCTGAGAACCGTCACTGACAATATCTACTGCAGATATCAACCACGATCGTCTCGCAGTATGCTGATGCGACGGAGAGGGACACTAATACGAGTCGGCGGTTTAGTGACGATACTCGTGCTGATACTATGGATCTTCTTCCCATCATTACGGCTGACTGCACTCTTTGGCGGCGGTCTCTCACTCGGCCTCTTCTCCACAGGCGAAGAGTTTAACATCGAAACAGTGCGATATTACGATCTGTCGAATGTTGGCGGCACAAGTCGCGGCTGGGAACGAGAAGAGCGCATATTACTTTGCGCACCTTTACGAGATGCCGCACCACATCTGCCAATGTTCTTCTCCCATCTGCGAAACCTCACATACCCCCACAACCTCATCGATCTGGCATTTCTGGTCGGTGACAGCAAAGACAATACGTTGGAGCTTTTGTCGGAAATGCTGCAAGGACTTCAAGAAGTGGAAGACAGAAAGATGGCATTTGGAGAGATCTCAGTGATTGAGAAGGACTTTGGCCAGACCGTAAATCAGGATGTGGAGAGCAGACACGGTTTCGCAGCACAAGCGAGCCGGAGAAAGAGCATGGCGCAAGCACGAAATTGGCTGTTGAGCGCAGCTCTAAGGCCGACGCACAGCTGGGTATACTGGAGAGATGTGGACGTCGAGACGGCGCCTTTCACGATCTTGGAGGATCTCATGAGGCATAACAAGGACATTATCGTGCCGAGTACGTATGAGGGGAGCATGGTTTTGGTCAGATACTAACAATGTTTTAGATGTCTGGAGACCGCTACCAGACTGGCTCGGTGGAGAGCAGCCATACGACCTGAATAGTTGGCAAGAATCGGAGACTGCTCTCGCCTTGGCCGACACGCTTGACGAAGACGCCGTAATTGTCGAGGGATACGCAGAGTACGCAACGTGGAGACCTCACTTGGCCTACCTTCGTGACCCATATGGCGATCCAGATATGGAGATGGAGATCGATGGCGTTGGTGGCGTGAGTATCTTGGCGAAGGCCAAGGTGTTCAGAAGCGGCGTACACTTCCCAGCATTCAGTTTCGAGAAGCATGCTGAGACCGAAGGCTTTGGCAAGGTAAGTGGACACGATGCCTTCTTGTTAATCACAACTAATGCAGCATCAGATGGCGAAGCGAATGAAGTTCTCAGTCGTGGGACTGCCACACTACACTATTTGGCATTTATACGAGCCCAGTGTGGACGATATCCGACACATGGAGGAAATGGAGCAGGAGCGTAAGCAACGCGAACAAGAAGAAAAGGAGAAACAAGAACGAATGGAGAAGATTCAGAACCAGTTCGAAGAAGGCAAGGACCAATGGGAGAAGGACAAGGAGGCCATCCGCGACACATCGAAGAAAGAATTCGTCGAGAAGCAAGCTAAAGACGGCGAGAAGGAGCAGAAGAAAGCTGGCGAGGCGCCTCCCAGCGAAGTGTAAGTGGGATCTCTGTTACGAGAGTGACGATTGAGGAGAGGCGAGAGTTGACGTGGTTGATGTTGTGTGATAGGGGCAGGAAGTTCGCTGACAAATTCTCCTTGGAACAGAAAAATTGAGCAGGGAGCAGACAAGAAGATGCATATCAAAGATCCGCTGGGCGAGATCCCTGAGGTAGGCAAACAAGCTCAACCTCAACTCCAGCAGGACGACGACAAGAAGAAAACCCCGGTAGCCAAGGCTGAAGAAGTCGCTAAGGTCAACCGTGAGGGCGCTGCAAAACCGAAAGGCGAAAATGCCGCCAAGAAAGTCGAACAACCCCGAGAAGGCAACAGAAAAGTGGCCAACCGATAAAAGCTGGGAAGGTCTCACAGTGCTGACCCCATTGCTGCTACGTTCTGCTCTTCTTCCTTTGTCTCTGTTGATCCGAAAGTCTGTTTGATTTCCAGCGATGCATTCTGACCTTTGGCGTTTTTGCTTTACAGGGCAGCGATGCACTGATGGTGATGGTGCCTGGTAAAGGCATAGTCAAGCGATGAGATCCAGCCTGAGATGCGGCGGTTGGGTATGGCCGCGCCGGCATGGGATGAATCCCTACGCACATTCGACGGCTACGTGAGCCAAGGCAATGAGGCTCGTGGCGGGAGAATCTCACGGGCTGCAAGCGATGGCAATCAGCAATTGAGGCGCCATCATGGGCAGCGAAGGACAATGAACACATGAGGGATTGACCACGCAAAGGGCATAGGCGTTCGTGGTCTGAAGTGGAACCAGCTTCATGGATAGAGGATGGCTGTGGCATACAAAGTGATGTACTCGGCGTTCAATGGGGCCGCCGAAGCTGGCAGGCCAAAGGTGGGAATATTGTCTGCATACTCTGGCTAGGCCATGACACATCAAAGATATTCATCCTCATGGGGCATATAAGTGAGCAATTCTTCCTTGACGGCGACCCACCAGCAACGTTCGTCACTCGTCTTGTCTTGGCATCAAAGCGAAGGATGAACCTTGACCACCGGGACTTGGCAGCTACTCAATACAGCAACATTGCACTCAGCTACCAAGACCGGACTTATGACTTCAAAAAAAATGAAGCCGTCATGCAGTGTTACAGGAGAATAGACATGAACAGTAAGTCGATGCATATATATCCTCATAAGAACCATCAAGACTTGCGTATCATCCACTAGCAACTCTGCTCAAACAAGCCACTTCACCAACCAAAGTATCAACCACCATGAAGCCCTCATATATCCTAACAACCCTCCTTCACTTCCTCACCCTCACATCCTCTCATCACATGCCCAACAACCCTGCAATCACAACAATCCAGTCTCTCACCGAACAAATCCTCCTCATAGCTACAGTGCAAGTCAACTCTGGTCTTGAAGATCGCGTAAGTAATCGTCTCCCCAAAACCCATATCCTCAGTCCCTATACTGATGATTACTAGTTCCGTGATTTGACGCGTGAAGCTTTCGAATACGTTATCGCCAACGAACCCGGCTCGCTTCAATTCGATTTGCTTGAGGGGAATGTTACTGGGGAGTTTACGTTGTTTGAAAGATATGCGGACCAAGAAGCTTTTGATTTACATATAAATTCTGAGAATTATGCAAGGCTTTTTGAGAGGTTTAGTGAGGAGGGGATTTTGGTTGGGGAGCCAGTGCTGAATCAATTGGGGGGGTGGGTTTGGGTTTGATAGGGGGTGTGGACATGCAGAGGCGGGTAGGAAGGGGAAGGAGGGATGGTAGAGGCGGGTGGGAAAGATGGGAGATGTTGAAGGAGGGAGGTATAACGAAGAGTGGTGGAAGGTGCCTGGAGAAGAAGGCCATCCAATTTGTGCCTCGAGCTCGGCTCTTCAGCATCCAGAATGGTGGTTCAATGTAAGTAGATAGGACAAATACACGTGGAAGCTGTATATCAGAGTTCGTTGCAAGATCAAAGTTATTGGGTCGGGTACATAAAGAAGATCTCCTTTCTCTTCATGTGATCGCGCGTCGCTCTCGGGATGATCCGCCTCCGCGGATGCGCATGATGAACCCCGTACTCTCGAGGCCAGCTGTATAGGAAAATATATCACCGACATACCACCTTTTCTTCGCCTCTCGCGGATGCCTGGAATAAAGAACAGATCGGCTGTTCCAGACATGACGAATTGACCGATTCTCGCGCGTGCTGTATTTAAGCATTCAGCCACGCAGCCTCATCACTCTCTTGAATTCCGAGCAACATCCAGAGCCGAGCTATTGAACTAATTCGACTTTGTAAAGACGGACCTTCCACAATGGCTTCAGAGGACCAAGGTCTACCGGACTTCCCAGAAGCTATCCCTTCAAGCCACCGAGCACATAATGTAACTGTCGCCATTGACCCTGTAGCGCTGGTGGTTACAGAATGTATAACAGTCACTTCCGCAATGCGGAAACATGCTCGCTGGGCACATAGCAGTATTTCCTCCATCTTGGGCGGCAATAGCAGCCCGAGACCCCAACCATCCTCCAGAGCGACCAACCACGACCGAGAAGGAAACCGACGAAATCGAGCGAGTTCGAAAATCGACCTTGTTGAAGACTACGGAGCATTTGCGAGTAGAAAGCAGCATGACAAGACTGAAGATGAAGGGACATCTAGGTGGGGTCTTCGAGGCAAGAAGGGACAGAGCATGCAGGATAATCCACTCATGAGCTCTTTCGCAAAGCTGAGAGCGGAGTTGAAGCATTGCAGTGATTTGCAGCATTTTGAGACCGATGCCCTTCTGGAGCCTTTCCTCAATGTCATTAGGAGCTCTTCTACTACGGCACCAATCACGAGTCTTGCTCTCATCGCAATTACGAAACTTTTGGCATACGAGGTGATCAACAAGGACTCACCTAGATTCGCCCATGGCATGCGTTTGCTAGCGAGCAGTGTCACGCATTGCAGATTTGAAGGCGACAACTCGCCTAGCGATGAAGTTGTCTTTCTCCGAATCTTAAAACTCATGGAAGATATGATTACAGGCCCGAGCGGGGAAGTCCTAGGCGATCAGAGCGTGTGTGAGATGATGGAGTGCGCTCTGAGCATCTGCTGTCATCTTCGAATGAGCGAGGTCCTGAGACGGAGTGCTGAGATTAGTATGGTCACCATGTGCCAGACAATCTTTGCAAGGTTGAGGACTCTGGAGGACGAGTTTGAGGGCGAGGCTGAAGACATGGAGGGTGAACTCGACAAGGATGAGCTTAATGCTGCGAGGATAGATTCAAACCCGAATGCTGATGGCGTCGGACCTGATGCTATGAACAAGATGCGACAGGGCAGTTTGGAGGTTCCAGGTGTAGCGAACGGGACTGAGAGGCCGAGTACGGATATAAGTGGCTCACAATTGGATCTCTCGAAAGATGGCGAGGGAGAAGATGAGCCGACCGAAGTCAAGCCATATGGGCTGCCAAGCATAAGAGAGCTCTTCCGAGTGCTGGCAGACCTCCTTGATCCTCACGATAGACAGCGCACCGACACTTTACGCGTCATGGCTTTACGAATAGTCAACGTCGCTCTCGAAGTCGCAGGTCCTAGCATCGCCACCCATCCTAGCTTAGCGTCTCTTGCAAAAGACACGCTTTGTCGAAATCTGTTCCAGCTGGTCAGGTCCGAAAACATCGCCATCTTGCACGAATCGCTGCGAGTTGCTGGCACGCTTTTGGCAACATGTCGAAGCTGCCTCAAATTACAGCAAGAGCTCTTCCTGTCGTACGTGGTCGCTTGCTTACATCCCCGAATCGCTATACCAGACGAACCAGGAATAGAGCCATCTCTGTATCAGGGTGTACCTTCTGCGCCTTCATTAGCAAGGCCGCAGCCCCAAACGGCATCACCTGGAACACCTTCAAGCGGCAGATCCACCCCGGTGCCTGTGCGAGATCGACAGAAGCTGGGCATGGAAGGCGGCTCGCGGAAGCCCGACGCTCGAGAAGCGATGGTGGAGAGCGTCGGTGGTCTTGTGCGCATACCAAGCTTCATGGTCGAGTTGTTCGTCAACTACGACTGTGAAATCGACAGAAGCGATCTATGTATGGACATGGTTGGCCTCTTGTCGAGAAACGCCTTTCCCGACTCCGCTACATGGAGCACAACGAACGTCCCACCTCTATGCTTGGACTCATTGCTAGGCTATGTGCAATTCATCGCTGAGAGACTGGATGATGAGCCCAGGACTAGTGGACTTCCAGACGTGGCTGCACTCCAAGAACAAAGAAGGAAAAAGAAGATCATCATTCGTGGGGCCACCAAATTCAACGAGAGCCCGAAGGGTGGAATTGCGTATCTCGCGGCACAGGGTATCATTGAGGACCCGAACGACCCGCATTCTATCACCAAGTTCCTCAAAGGCACGACACGAATCGACAAGAAGGTGCTCGGTGAATTTATTTCAAAGAAGTCGAACGAAGCCATTCTCGATGCCTATATGGACCTCTTCGACTTCGGTCATCTACGTGTTGACGAAGCTTTACGACAATTACTCAACAGCTTCCGACTTCCAGGAGAGAGTGCACTGATTGAACGAATCGTGACTGTGTTCAGCGAGAAATACATGGAAGCGGCTCAGCCCGAGCACATCGCCAACAATGACGCTGCTTTCGTTCTCATATACGCTATCATCATGCTGAATACCGATCAATACAACCCGAACGTCAAGTCCCAGAACCGAATGAAGCTGGAGGATTTCGCTCGCAATCTACGAGGTGTCAACAACAACGAGAACTTCGATCCAGAGTTCTTGCAAGAGATCTACGAGGCAATCAAGAGTCGAGAGATCGTCTTGCCTGAGGAACACGACAACAAGCATGCATTCGAGCATGCTTGGAAAGAGCTCCTCGTGAAGACTCAGACGGCAGAGAACTTGGTCATCTGCGAAACGAACATATACGACGCAGACATGTTCGCGGCAACATGGCGGCCTATAATATCAACGCTCAACTACGTCTTCGTCTCTGCAACCGAGGATGCTGTCTTTCAGCGCGTGATACTGGGCTACAGCCAATGTGCACAAATTGCGGCGAAGCATGGTATCTCGGAGTGTCTAGACCACATCATCTGGAGTTTGGCCAAGATCTCGACTCTTGCGACTGAGACTCCGCCCAGTACTCAATTGAACACTGAGGTCCAAGCTAGTGGGAAGTCAATCATGGTCAGCAAGTTCGCGGTTGAGTTCGGAAGAGACAACAAGGCCGAGTTGGCAACGCTTGTGCTTTTCCGCATCATTAATGGCCACGAAACTGCTATTCGGGATGGCTGGACACAGGTGAGTTTCTTGTCTGTTGCTTTGAGTTTACTCTACCTTTTCCTTTTGCTCTTCAAGTGTTTGCCGTGCATGCGAATGCTTGAGTCAAGCATGGCGTCAACAAATCTCCGAGACTTTGTTTCGACAAGCGAGAGCCTTGACTAACACTTTACAATTAGGTTGTTCGAATCATTGTCAACCTTTTCGTAAATTCCCTGGTTCCGACTAGCTTCACCTCTATCTCGCGAGACCTCGATCTGCCGGAGATACCCTTGCAGAGTCCAGTACAGGTAAGTCTAACTGGATTATCGGATCATGACTCGGTGCCAATGATTCCACGCCGCAAAGACATATTTGCTAATATGTAGCACTCAGGTCATTGAGCGCAATGAGAAGTCGAGTGAGGTCGGGCTTTTCAGCGCCTTCACAAGCTATGTCAGCAGTGTTATGAACGACGAGCCTCCGGAGCCGAATGACCAGGAGATCGAGGCCACTCTCACTACTGTTGACTGTATCAATGCCTGCCGATTCGAGGAGATCTTGGGCAATGTCTCGGAGCTGCCGATCAGCAGCCTGAAGAGCCTAACGCTTTCGCTAGTGAGCCACCTTCCCGAGGCTGAGAGTCCAAGAGTCATTTCAGTCAAGCCAGAACTGCCAGAACTGCCAGCTCCCACTCCTGTACGAGCCAACGGCACCAAGCCGAGGGAAGAGCCTGCGGCATACAATCCAGCGGTGGTGTACGTCCTTGAGCTTGCCACGATCTTAGCACTTAGGGACGAGGAAACGATCACTGAGTTAGGTCCCGATGTCGCAAATGCGCTGTCGAATGTCACAAAGGATGCCGATCGCTTGCATCCTGTTGCACTTAGCCGGACCGTATTCTATTTGCTATCACTCCTGCGAGCGAGCAACGATCACGGCTATATTCGAGCACCAGTCGTGCTGCACAACATTTCCAGCTTTAAGCAGGAACTACTCAAAGAGTGTGCGCAACCAATCCTGAAGGGCTTGTATGGATGCATCTCAGGCCCGCAAGTCGAGCTCAGAAACGAAATCGCCGCGTCGCCTGACTTCTGGAAAGTGCTTGAGCGACTTCACAATCAACCAGAAGCTGCTCCACTTGTATTCCAGATTGCACAATCTGTCGCTGGGGACGGCGCCAAGGCTACAGTGACGCCGGACAACTACGAGTTCTGCATACCTCTTCTCAACGCGTTCGCAACCGCAGGATCCGTAGGTGCACGGTTTGAGCAGCAACGCGAGCAAGTCGCAAGACAGCAACGTGGCAAGAAGACTCAACCCGAGGAGACGCCTGAGAAACAAAAGCCAAAGAAGCCTGAAGCAGTCGCACGAGGGGTCAAGGCAATCGGCATTGTTTCTCAACTTGCCTCTCGCGTACCTACGCTCATCAAGCAGTCGCAGCTTGAGACTGACGCTGCATGGCGAACCTATTGGAGCCCTGTGTTCCGATGTCTGGCCACGCAGAGCGTGAATCCTTGCAGAGAGATCCGGCAGACTGCACTCGTCAGCTTGCAGAGATGTCTTCAGTCACCAGACCTAGCGAGTCCTGATCATACAGAGTGGACGAACATATTCGGCGAAGTGCTCTTCCCCCTGATTCAACAGTTGCTAAAGCCAGAGGTCTATCAGACTGACCCGGTAGGTATGAGCGACACACGAGTCCAAGCTGCCCAGCTCTTATGCAAGATCTTCCTCCACTATCTCGTGCTTCTCAGCGAGTGGGAGGGCGTCCTTGATCTCTGGATTAGGATACTCGGGATCATGGACAGATTGATGAACTCCGGACAGAGTCAAGACGTCCTTGCAGAAGCTGTGCCCGAGAGTCTCAAGAACATTCTCTTGGTCATGAGCAGCGGCGAGTACATGGTGGCGCCACCCAGTGGCGAAGCGGACGACGAGAGAACCGAGCTACAAAAGAGCTTGTGGACCGAAACGTGGGAGAGACTGGAACGTTTCTTACCACATCTCATGAAAGAGGTATTCCCTGATGCTTCGAAAGAACACACGAAGACAACCGCTCCTGCTCCTTCGAAAGCAGAGTCCGATGGCGGTTCCAGCACAGAAACAACGGAATCGAAAGTCGAGAGTGAAACGGTGAAAGAGGCCGAACCAACTGCTGCATGAGGGAAGAGGCCACGCAACTGATTGCTGAATCGAAACATCCGGTGTGGTGTCTTCGTATGCTTTCTCTTGGCACGACAATCATACCATCTGTATGCTGAGGGCCGCGCAATCACTCACATAGCTTGTATATTATCCTCCACCCATGGACCTGGTGTTCGGCCCCCAAACAGAGATCGTGTGTGTGAGATGAGATCCTTGAAACAACCGAGCCCTAGGAGTGAGATACCCGAAGTCGTGGTTGGTGGCGTGTGGCTGGGAGCCGGCGTGCATGTGCTGCGCCAAGTCGCTACACGTATCTTCTTACCATGCATGAGTGAACAAGCACATGGATATGGGTTTGTAGATGTAGATGTAGATGTACACTTTTCTGTGACGCTTTCGTTGTCAGCACGTGGTAAACGATTTACGTATGCATGGGTCTAGAACTTTGTTTGCAGGGTCGCCACTTCATCGGTGTTGTTGTCATGCTATGAAATGCGTGTAAATCGGTCTCTGCTAGTGATGTCGCTATTGCTAGTGATCTGGACTTGCAGCGAACAATTGTGAGAAGGCTTGCATGTGGGCGCTCAAGGCTTGCGGTGTAGATCTCCAAAGAGGCTTTTCTTTGGCTCGCCGCAAAACGTGAGAAGCGAGGAACGTGAAAGGGCTTGCATGTGGGATAAGCGCTTTTCAGTAGATCTCATTGATGCGCCGAATGGTCTTCAAGGAACATAAGCGCTTTTCAATTATCCTCAATGAGGCGTGTATTATGGCTTGCATGCGAGCGCCTTCGCCACTACGGTTGTAGAGAGTAATGGCTTGCAGATCTTAGCAGCAAGCCTTCTTCATGAATGTCTATGCAGCTAGGCTTGGTGCAGAATACATAGACATGTGCCGATTTGATGCACGCGGTGGAGGATCGCTCGTGGTGGCTTCTAGACAAGGGCATTGTACTTATTAAGGCTACTCGTGGTTGTCGATTCTTGGCTTCCTCGTGTCGTGGGTCTGGCGCTTAATGGCGTATTGGTGTGTATGGCCAATTCTCGTGATGGCGCTTGTAGCTTGAGTTCCGTATTGGCTGAGGCAATCGAGTCGATTCCAATGTGGTCGCTGAAGCTGTACGGGATAAGCTACCTTAGCATCAAATAAGTTACATCGGAGGCATTTGAAAGCGCCGCTCCACAACTCGCAAACCTGAAGTAGTCCCTCAGAGCTTCGAACCCTCGCTCAGATTGATTGCGAGACCTCAATGGGGATATAAGATGAATGCCAGAATACTGGCTTGCATTAGGTAGTAGTGAGCGGCAGGATCATCCTGCATGTCTCTATCGCAGCCTGCCTCTGCAGCTGGTCTCGCCTTGGTCTGGCTCGCTATTGGACCACACATTAATTACTAAGAGCTTGAGGCGACAAAACAGCCAGGCCTCAAGTAAAGCCGCTATAGGGCAACGTTTGACCCCCCGCTGGTCCTCAACACCATGCAAAAAAGGCAGAATGATGATTCGCTGCCATCGCTATCAATCGAAGAATAAGATCGTAAAGTCGTACTTTCCCCAAATGCCGTGCTCTAAACCCGGCCTGCTGAGTGTACCGGTGCCGTATGTGGTGGTGCTGATGCTGAATGAAAATGCCGCTCCGACGATTCAGTATTAGAGTAGAGTTATAGCGCCGTATGTATGTGGTATTCGGTCAACGATGAAGCACGTCGTCAATGCCCATTCGTTGTCGTTTTCGAGGAGTGTTCTCGCCTTCGTCCTCGTCCAAGGATCTTTCGCTGTGGACCGTTGCTTCGCTTCTCGGCACGTTCGCCGTTCTCGGTGGGCCTGCTGGCGGCGTTTCGGTGCGTGTTGACGGAGGATGCGCGGAACTGCCCATGATTGGTGGTAGCTGCACGGCGCCGTGTGTGGAACTTGCTCCCGGCAGCTCACGTGCAGCAGTTCGCGGGGTGAATGCGGTTGTTTCAGTTGGAGGCTCGGCGACCGGCAATCGAGGCGTTCCCGAAGGCGGTGGCTGGTAGGATGTGTGAGGTTGGGTTGGCTGTTGCAGAGATTGTGGTTGCGTTTGTTGCTGGTATGGTAGAGGAGGTTGGGGCGGCGGATATGATCGGTTTGCCTGGTGACCAATGGATCGAAGAGGAGCCATCAACGGCGATGCCGCCGGAAATGGTGTGTAAGCAGAAGCAGGTGCTGAATGCGTCGCAAATGGTCGAGACGTCGTGTAGCTATCCGATGACTGTCCTTGTAATGGTATTACAGCAGGCATTCGAGCATAGAGCGGCGGTGGTGCTGGTGGCTCGACTGGGCGAAAGGTTGGTAGTGTTACCGCTACGAAGAATGCATTGGCTTTGGCAAGCCTCACACGAGCAGGAAATGTTACTGCAGCGTTGCCCATTTGTGTTTGGGTCCAACTGTAGGTGCGGTCGTCAAAACCCTGTGTATATCGTTCAACGTCTGCCTCCGATGCGCCATTGAGAGGATCCTGACCAGGCTGAACTATCGGAGGCATGTAGACCGGCTCACGCGCTTCGCGCTCCGCTCTCAACCGCGCACGAATGGCTTGAAAGCTTTCTCCATCCATAGGCATGGCAATATCGCTCAATTGACGGCCAGCAATCTCCTGTCCGCCTACCATGATGTGACGATACGGCATGTTTGCTTTGATAATGACCAGATCAAGATCGAGGAAGACAGTCGGAACCTCATATCCAGGCTGCAATGAAGGTGCGATAGGAGGGTAGTGGAAGTCGAATGTAGGTCTCGTTGCTGTTGGCGGTGGAGGCAGTGGATATGTCGGACTTGCGACCGCGCCTGAGCTATCACTGCCCTGTGAGCGGAGCGAGCGAAAGGATTCTGCTCTTCGAGCTCTGGTTGCGGCTAATGGGCGCACCGATGGATCAGAGCTGCCAGATGGAATCGCTGTTGTCGGCCTTGGCTCAGGCAGCATTTGCTCGACTTTAAACTCGCCTTCTTCTCGTAGGCGTGGTCTTCCACGTTTCTTGTGCTGAACATCGAAGCATGTGTCCTGGCCATCAATGAATTGTTAGTTGATGATCTGTATAATTTCAAGTCAAAAGCCCATACCTGTTTGCCTGATGCTACGCATCGAGCACAGGGTCGATTCACATCACAACTCAGGTGGGCTCGCTTGCAGTTGATACATGCCGAAGCAACATGTGCTTTCGATTTGCGTCCGCCTCTGGAACTTGTGGGCCGTGTGATCGATTCATTCTCAGCAGAGGGTTGCCATGCAGTGGGCGCAGAAGAGGTTGGCTGCGATTGAGAAGACGTTGTGATTGCTGTAGCAGAAGTTGGTGTAGTGAATGATGGTGCCGAACGCGCATGGCCCGGCGCTTGCGCTGCAGGTTCATAGAATGGAGGGCCTAGCGACGAAGTAGCGATTGCCACTGCAGGCATAAGGGTCGAGGTGGCTGTTATGGAGGATGAAGTTAATGGTTGCGAGACGCTAGCGAATGTGGCAGACTGATCTTGAGGTAGCCTCGGTGGAGAAGGAGGATTTGACATCGGCGGCGAGGGATAGGAAACCTCGCCGTACCGAATCGGACGCAATAATGGACTGACTTTACGCTTCAAACTTCCAGGGTACAGCAAACTATGGTCGTGTGCTGGAGATTGACGTTTGGTTGTTGCCGATGCGCTCTCGGTACACATTGCTCCTCAATGTTCTTTCAGGACCAAAGCTGAACCGAGCCAGGATGGTTTCGTCAAACTCCACGATAGATACTGCGTATGCATTTGGATAGCATACACAAGGCGTAGAACAATGGAACTGTTTCGGGGAGGTCAAAGACGCCGCAAGTGGGCCCTTGAAGAAATCGGTCGAGAAGGCGGGAGGTGGATGATGCGGTTTCAGCTGTCAGCCTGGTGCTGCTGTTGATGTATATCCTGTCGGACGTCCCCACGGGTAGCCTTGGTAGCAGTGTCGATGAAACCAAACTCCGGTATAAAATGTGTCGACACTGAAATGAGTGAAAGAGCTAAGCATGGACAGAGGAATGAATGACTTCAAGGCAAAACCGAGACTTTCTCCAGAGCGATGACCACTTGCTCAAACTGTGTTATGTGCAACACAATGATGAGCTGGGTCCAAGAACGACGTCCGAAACACGGCGGGTCGGGGCTTCCCTCTACATATCCCCACAGTCAGGCGGATTCGCTGGGCGGGAAATAGTGCATCGCACCTTCAAGCTTTTCTGCTGGCCAAAGCACGAGGACTGACGTCCTCCTCAGATCCTTTTCCTTGCAAAGATATAACGTGCACTATGTCAATGTCAGTGTATCTTTGCGTCTCGATATGGTCTTCGGCAGCAGACTCGTACCTTCGGAAAGCATTACCCTGCTGGTTTCGACTTGGCTGCGCTCAGAAGAGGTCGTAAGCCAGCAGCGCAACACAGAGATGGGCAGTGCAAGCCAGCGACGAGAGATGTTGTGCACCGGCTCGTGCTTTGAGACCCTCGTGGGCCTAAGATCCTGGCAGTTGTGGCAGAACTCTAATGCGTAGGTGTCCGTGCCACTACCATTGACGGTGAACTGTGCTTAGCGAGGCTTGACCGACTGCACATCTCCCGCTGAACCTTGAGCGGTATCCAATTGGGTCATGCGTGCCTCAATCTGTGCCTCACTGGCAGTCGCTGACAGCAGTCAGCGGGGCAGAGTGCCCAAGCTGCGATTGGCAAGTAGCACGCGCATGCTCATGTCATAGCAATAAGCTGAGAAGCTCAAATATTTGAGCCATCCCAAGGGCGGCCACTTCGATTTATTTCTCTCACAGCCTTGATTGTACACAGCAGAACTGTTCAAGCTGCAGACTGTGAGTACGTCCACTGGGAGGACTGCAAGGTCGCATCATAGAATGTTTGATAACAATAACCTTTGAGCTTCGTCTCCCAAGCTCTGCTATCCTCTGCTGCGCAAGACCGTTTCCTCTCACCCAGCGACGCGCGACTTGCATCTCAAACCGATGAGCCAAAAAGTGACGAGAGCGGAAGTCTAACGTTAGAATCGGTAGATGGACCCACTCGTATTCACCGTTTGTCGATCTTGCTTAAAAATGCACATGGACCAGCTCTCTTTCGGACCATCGTGACGGTATCAATCTGCTGCTGTCAGAATAGCATGACACCGTCACCAATGCACTCCTTGCCAACACCTCGTGCATCATTTGCTTCATAGATGCATGCAAGACGCGCAAATATCCTGAGGCTCTGGCGCGCCTGCGATTCTCCAAGTCCTGGACACTTGCTCATGCGACGCAAGCGAGAAGCGATAGCGGGAACAACCACTCACGCCTGGTAGGCTTCCCGCCATCATGCATGTTGCCTTGACTTAGATCTCCGACGCGCTACGGAGATCGATGGCATGCAGGCAGACAGTGAGGAGAGCCGGTCCGAGGAAATCGAGGTCCTTCTGAGGCACCTTACGTAGCCTTCGCACTGCCGAGACATCTTGTGCTTGAGCCAGCGCATAGTGCACTGCTCGAGGTAGATCATAGAATGAACAATTAATGCCCATGGTCGCTGGCGCGTCCTCCGGAGAATTGGTTTGTTCAAAGAAGTGAAGTCAGTTAAGCTCGGAACGACTACCCTGTCTGCCGACGGATACTCCGGGCGCTAGGACGTCACCCTGGGCCAGATATAACTTCGCTTCTCGCACTCCTTCACACACGAGGCCGAGAAGCTGAATTATATTATTGCGGCGCGTATATTCGCCATGTGTGTCTATCGCCATCACGTGAGTGTGTAGGGCGACTCGCTGCGGAGGATTTCCCTCACCCAAGGTCGCATTGCGGCCCGCCATGTTTTCATCCTCCGGACCATCCTCAATCACGGCATTCTCGCGTACGGCGGCTAAGTTCGCGATCACGATGCCTTTTCCAACAGCAGAGCAGACAGGGCCATGACCGCAAGCGCTTTGTCTAGACGGAGCCAGAATGATGTTCCTCGGGATTAGAGTGCTAGAGTCCATCTCGGAAGGCTTCATCTTGGCACTCTAAATAGCCTCCGGTCCACTCCTCAGAAGGAGAGAATCTTCAGCCGATCGGCGCAAAATGCTTACCAGGCTTGACAATCGATCAGCACCAGAATGGCATTGACTCCATACTTGATGCACATTCTAGGTGGCGCTGCGCATGGAATATGCAGCCAGATATCTACCCTGGCAATTACTTGCGTAGAAAGATGCCAGTGGGATGGAAGCCGGAACCACCGACAAGGCTACAAACAACCGGAAAATCTGGCTATTTTTGCAAGCTGCATTTGAACGCCGTGCAACGCAACATGCCGTATTGGCGGTGGTTGTCGGCATAAAACAGCAGCGACCACCGACAACCGGCTGTGGCTGAAAAGCCGTTGGCACTATTGGCCTGGAGAACTGGCAATAGTAACAGCCAGGCTTTGGAGACTGGGTTGACTGGCAACACTCTCTAGCCATTTCGATCATGACGAGGTAATGTGGTGTAGGTTTGACAGTAGACTTGGACATAAGTTCCAAAGATCAGATCATCTTCCTGGATACTTACTGCCATAACAGTTGCTCTTTTACCGACATATAATGCTAGGAGTCGGGATCCCTGGTCATGACTTGGCGACCAAACTCTGGCCGGGATCATGACTTCATCTGGAATATGCGCGTGTGCTGCAGGTACAGCTGCGAGCCGCAACTCAAAGCAGTCATCCAGGCAGCCTGGCAAGCCTTTCTCAGGAAGACGTCAAATTGCGAGGTCGAGTGCTATCGACCAAAAGCTTCCGAATCACCTCGCAGTGGCTGACTAGGGTACCAATTCGTGCATTTCTGCTGCGCTTCGGAGAATTGATTTGACTTACGCTGAAGCCGTTGGAGCATGCTCGCCGGCTATTTTGGCACGTGTACATATGTGGCTGGCTGTTCAACTATTGTTTGGTAGCAGCCAGCCTCGTACCAAGAAGTGTGAACGACGTTCACGTGCTTCGAGAAACGATCGCAAATGCGGTGCCCATGGACCACATCAAGAAAGACTGAGCATTGATACGGTAGCAATGTCATCAAGATCCATCTGCATTGCTGACAGTGGGTCCAGATATCCTTGCTTGCCAAGGGCATTGCTGCGCTGTCGAAACGTCACCGGAAGATCTTAGCCCGAACGTGTACAGTCGACATTGATGGCAATCACTATCTGATCATGAATCGAGAAGGTGAGATAGCTGACGAGTATGCTCGTTTCGGCAGAATATATCTCTCCGGCGTTGAGGTGCGCAGTGAAGAGGATTCGAAAAGGATCTCGGAACCTGTCCGTGGCTGGGAGATTAGAGATGACATCTTGCTGAGACAGAAGAACACAACTCTTGGCGACATCTGGATACATGTCTCGAGCTTCCTCACCGCTTCACCTTGCCTTCTCCCGATCGCCCTTGGTTTTCGGAGGAACTGAGACTGTCTTGCATCTAAGCCGGAGCTGGTTCGATCAGAGACATTGTCTTCGAGGAAGCACTGTCATCAGCGCTCATGACAAGACATATGTATCCATTATTCCGATGTGTGCTTGCCCTGCTCAGAATGTTTCGTGGAAACCTCCGCAGACCAAAGTGATCACTCCTAAGGCAATGAGCCTTCTTGGATCTAATCTTCCTCCGAGACCCCGTAGAGCTACTGCCGACGTTGAGGATTGCTTTGGGACCGAAGCATCGAAGCATTGATTACTGTGACCCTCTAATCAAGTCGCGACTTCGCTGTGCTCCACGAGAAGTCGTGCCTGCACCGCGTGCCTTCGTACGAGATGTCAGTACAGCTTGCGATGTTGTGCATTAAAAGCATAAGGGCTGGACATACAGTGCATATGATCACAGCCTCCATTCTTTGTGATTCGTGTCGTGCATCTCGGACATGCTTTGGAGTTGGCGACAAGATACTCGTTGGTGGCAGGAACATTCTCGTTCTCAGTCTTCAGGCGAGTCTGATACGCTTCGCATGTCTCTCCATCATGCATCTTCACCTCGCACAGGACGCAGTACCTCGCATCACACATTTCACAGCGGAATATGTTGCCATCTTCGCGAGTGGTATGAATGTAGCCATAGCTGCATTTGCCGGAGGGACATGTCCTGTAGTCGGGGTCTTGGCTGATGAAGCCTGAGAATGCCTTGTCTAGGTAGCTGCGAGGTTCTGGTCAGCCACAGTTGGATGTCGGAATTATTTGTGCTTACCGCTGATATATCTCCTCGTTCGCGATCTCTTTGATATCTGGTTCTGCAAGGTGTACATTGCATTGAGGGCAGGAGATCTGCTCCGTAGACTTGCCTTCCAGATCATGGCGAAGTTGGACCTGCCAGCAGCTTGAGCAGATCTCGCTTCCATGCCCTTCTCTGACTTGATGAGATGTGCTCGGAAACTCCGAGAGCGCCTTCGTATCTGTGCAGATGAGGCATTCAGAGCCTGAAGTCCGACCTCTTCGAGCGCTAGCTTCTGTGTAGCAGTCGAAGCAAATAGGATGTTTGCCTGGTACTGGCTCTAGCATTCCGATGCGATCGTACGCATCTGTGTCTATGAGTTCCCTTTCGTCTCTCGGCTCCTTGCAACGTTCGCAGATCTTGTTCGCAGGTCTCTGTCGCTTTGATGGGGCGGTACTCGCCTCGCTGTCGGCATGTCTCCGTTTACGAATACCTGTGAGTGTCTGTGCCGAGTCGACTCGATCATAAGGCGCTACTGTTGGCTGAAAATCCGACCGCATGGTCGAGTTTGTAGTTACGTCCCGCTGATGTCGATCTGAATGCCTTTCGCCTGCGTCTCTCGACTGTCGCGATGCGCCGCCGCTCGGATGAAACACCACGATGATTGCTATGTCTGGTCTTCAGGTCTGCCAAACCCTATGGGTGCGGCGAACGAAAGTTGGTGTCTGTAAAACAATGTTGCAAAAGTTAAGAGCGTTAGCAAAGACTACTGATGAATCTTGTCTCATTTCTTGGCCTTCACTTCACGTGCATCCGTTCCAAGAAGTGAGCCGCAATTGCTGCGGGCGGTGTAGAATGCTTCACTTCCACTCCTGAAAATGGCCGTGCTGTGGCGTGACGGGGAGAAGAATTTCGCAGAATCACAGGAAGGCGTGAATAACTTAGTACGCTTCGCTATGGTATCGTATCCCTGAATATGTTCTCCGTAAACCCAGAGAGGCCAGCCCTTGAGGTAGCGACGTTGAACGCCATCGCGCTCGCACTTACTAGACGCCCGAGACCGTTATGCTCACTCGTCGCGCAGCGGACCGTTATAGTTTGGCAATCGGCGCGGACTGTAGCTGCACGTATCCACATGAGCACTGTTTCCGATCACAGCGATGCCTTGGGGTCCTCTATAGGGGCAGAAGCAGACCCAGCAGAACTCGTGACCGCATGGCTTGCCTAGAGACGTTAGCAGATGTGATCTCGGGACACTTTTGAACTTACGTGTGAAATGGTCGCAGCCCGCGCTCTTTTCGAGCCTGACATGGCATTTTGGGCACGCCTTCGAGAATTTCTCAACGGCAGCTTGGGTCTGTTCTTGCTCAACGAGCTTCTCTCCTTCACGCTTGCGGTCCTCTTCGATGCGTTGCTTGTACTGAGAGCAGGACTCCCCCTCATGCATCGGGATCTGGCAGCTGAAGCAGTATCGCTGATTGCAGACCTGGCACGTAAAAATGTGGCCGTCGATCATGAGCGCACCGCCCTTGCAAGTCGAGGATGGGCAGTCGACCCATCCTGGCTCGTTTTTGAGAACGCTTCTCAGCACGAGGCCATCCACCCTGTAATGTGCATGTCAGCGTTGGCCCGGCGAAACAAAAACAGCATTCCTTACTTTGGCTCAACCTTGTCCGTGAACGATCGATCGAGCTTCTTGATGTCCGATGCCTTGAGGAGCTGACCGCAATCTGGACAGCTCAATTTGTCCCATTCTTTGCTTTCAAGTTCGGCGTGTAGATGCTTCTCGAAACAGGAGAAGCAGACGCTGTGACCACGTTTCGCCACGCCTTCGTGTGGTTGCAACGGAAATCGGTTCTTTGGAATATCAGTATAGCAGATGGAACACTCCCTAAGTGCGATTCTGCGTTTCGTGTCCTTGTCCTCGTCGTAATCCACTTCGCCGCGCGCTCTTTTCGAGCCGCGCGCCATGTTGGTGCTTGGTGTGTTGGTGTATGCTCGAGGTTTGTATGAAAGTTGAACTTGGATTAGAGGTTTAGCCTACAAACGGCGAGGGGCTGTGCTTTTCATCTGATCTTGCGACTTGTAAATCGTGAAGTGAGCTTGTGAATTGGATCTGATCTCAGGCTATGCTTGTGAAGCACCCTTGCCTGCCTCAGCATTGATCGGCCAGAGCTTGAGAGATTGTTCGCGACATCCCATACAAGAGCTTAAACTGGCTTTAATTCGCCCAGTTTATGGATCTCAGGAGTGTAAAGCAGACCGTGTGTTATGGTCCATGACCTGCTTCGTTGCCGTGGCATCGTAGAATTCTCTTCGTTCGCGCTTGCCGTGACGCTCGAAGAAGCCGCCATTCTTCATAGTGGCGGTGGCGACCACACTTCACTTTAGCATGTTGGGTACCTGAAGTCAGCTCTGGAGTTACAAATAGCAGAGTCTGAGTACATGAATTGCAGTCCTTGATGGAGAGAGCAAGTAATGCGAAGGAGAGAGGTGCAGCGCGGACGGGTATTCTGCCGAGATCGACCCGGACAGGGGTCATAGCTTCATTTCACGGTGCTCTTGCTGCTTCTTCCTGTTCGCAACATAGCAACATCGTCGTTCTCGATGACACTTCACGCCTCCACCGAAGTTCTCTGCTGCACAATGATCAAACCAGATCGTACGCGAGGAAGCGGAGCTGCACACGACTCTTGACATTGCCCTGACTTGTCCCTGCCACCACTCTTCAGCCTCTTCATCGCCAGTCATCAATGGCAATACCTCCTTCTCTCAGGCTCAAATTAGAAGGCTCGTGACATTCGGAAAACATATCGCGCTCCCTTGTGAGAGTACCATTTCACTCTGGGATAACCCGAAGCTGCTTCCAAACAGAGTCAGACCGCTTTGGTCTCTAGACGTGCCTTCCGTATGCGTCCTAATTAAAATGGCAGACTCATTGACTCGCAGTGTCTCAAGATGCCATTCTATCTCGGAGAGCGGACTATGGACGATAGTGCGCGCATCTCTTTGCATGAGCGTGATTTCCGATATCGAAAATGCCACGGCCGCCACGGTAATCCGCGCGACAGATCCAGCAGAATTCATGCCGGCACAAAGAGCCTAATGCAGGTCAGTAATGCCTCGATATATGGATTCAGATCATTCCTCACATGTCAGATGATCACAGCCTCTGCTACACAGTCAGCAACCAACATCTCGAGACTTCGGGACACGTACTGGTTCTTGATAATCTTGGCTTGGCACTTCGGACAAGCCTTCGTATTCTCCTTGATGTGTTTGGCAGATGCTGCCTCCTCGATTGGCTGCTTGGCCAACCGCGCCTTGTATGCCTCGCATGTCTCCTCAACATGCCAAGGCACTTTGCAATGGACGCACTGTTTGAGTCTGCAGGAACTGCAAGACAGAATATCTCCATCGACGTGGATCTGGCCAGATTTGCAAGTTGGAGCTATGCACCAGTGGAAGTCGAAAGAGTTGGACATCGCGCCAGCAAGTTCCGCCTGGAGGTACCTGGGTCACTAATCAGTCTCGCGTCGTCACCCTAGCATATCAGACACATACCTCTCGAAGGTTCTGGCTGGAGCGAACGCTCGCACATCTCTTTGCGATAGTACATTACTGCATTGAACGCAAGAGATGCGATCGAAAGTCGTGCTTTCTAGCTGTGCTTGAAGCCAGGATGCCCAGCAGCTGCGGCACGTTCGGAATTCGTGCTCACACGCATTGCCGTCTGGCGCGGTCGGGAAGATGGTACGCGGGAGGACTCGATCGCAGGCAATGCATTCCAGAAATGGCGGCACTGGCGAGATCCTGACTGCAAGCTTGACACGGTCTCCGGGCCCGATGAGCTTCTCGTAACTGGCGACTCGATCTGCCACGGACGTTCGGCTTCGGCGCGGTGATTGAAATGATCGGGCTGGCAGCACTCGGGGTCGTACTGGACTGCCAAGAACCTTCAAGGTAGAGCTAATAGTCGGTCGAGCGTACGAAGGAGATGAGGAGGTCCGCGATGCCATTTCTGATTGCTGGCACGATTCGCAGACCGGAATTAAGTCTGGTGATAGTGTCGAGGCCAAGCTTCTCAGGCGTGACAATGTTACGGCAAGTGCGCCACTGCAGAAGAGCAATGCGAAAGGGTTTTCGGGAGCGAATTGAGGAGAAACGTTCAATTCTGCGTGAAGCTGGGAGTGTGTTTCGCGACGCCGCCTCTTCCGCTTTTCTATCAACCAATACGTTGAGCCGGCTATGAGTCGACTCAGATTTGTAGCTGCCATCGTCGCAGCAGAAAGTGAATTGAGAACTTGACAGCACCTGGACGGTCCGCGGCTTGAACATGGCGACTTCATATAACTTGAGATCAGCTTCACATTCAAGCTCAGGACTACACTAGAACACAAGCCTAAACGTCGGTTGAGCCCAGTCAACATCAGTCCACACTACATTTGTAGGGAGCACAGCAGAAGGAAGACACAGTGCCTTGGATGCACACTGAAGCATGTTACAGCGCACCATCGCCGAAACGATTCAATAGCTGTGAGCTGCCCTCAGACATAGACTTTGAGCGTTTGATCTAGGGTATTTGGATCTCTTGACGATCATGTGTTACCAGTCGACCCAGCTTACTTCTTCCCAGGACTACCAAGTAGAACCGCCAGATCTTTTGGGCATGTGGTCCCATTCGCCAGGACGCAGCGCCTCGTCCGCAGCACCACCATCCTCGCCAGCGTTGGCTGCAGCGTCAAAATTTGTATCGTCCACATTGATGTCTGGAGAATCCAGGTCTGCGTCTTCGGCATCTCCTTCATCATCATCGACCCCGAGGGAGCCGTCTCCTGCGTCATACCACAGACGACACTCCTTCTTGTGGTGGCCGTAGACGGCAAGGCAAAGCCAACAGAACTCGTGCCCGCACATCGTGCAAGTCATATGCTCACAACCACTAACGTAATTGTCAGCACGCCCAAAAAAACCAAGGTGCAATAGATCTCACCTTCGCTTTTGAATGTTCCGCGGACAACCAGGACACTTCTTCGTAGCTCGGTCGCTGGGCTCCCCATCAGAGTCGTATTCGTCCTCATCGTCGCTCAGCTGAGGTCCGTCGAGAAATGCCTTCTCCATAGCCTTGGACGCCGTCTCGTGCCGTCGTTGCGCTTCTGTGCAGGTGAGATTCGGATGCCACGGTAGCTGACATGGAACACAGTGCTTGTGTCCGCACTCTAGACATTCGAAGATGTCGCCGCACTCGTGGAACTGCCCGGACTTGCAGGTGGGTGACATGCAATAGCGAAAGTCTTTTCTCGCAGACAAAGCAATTTTGAGGCTTGTGTCGAGGTATCTGCGTTCTATCAGTATGAGTTCCAATACGGTAGGAAGTCGCACTTACCGCTCATACTGCGCTGGCGTACCAAGCGCGCGAATGTCTGCCGGTGTCAAGGTCTTGCGGCATGCGATACAGGAGAACTTGCCCGGCACCCTGAAGTCGTACTGCTCATCGATCCAGGCTTGCCAGCAGAGTGTACAATTTCTACTAGGGTGCGCGCATGCTTCGCCCTTGAGATCATCTCGCATGCGGTGAGGCGGTGGATGTTTACCGCATGATTCGCAGAATCGTGATTGCTTTGGCTCGGCCATTTTGATGGTGACGGACCCAAGATGTCTATCGCTGTAAGTGGAAAGAAATGTTAGAAGCGATCTAGCGGCGAAGTGAGCTATGATCAGGCAGCCACGCGCACAGACCACAACGGTCTACATGTTTCACATGCAGCAAACCCATGCCGCCGAAACACCGAGTTTCACACCTACACAAGGCTGCTCGCTCTACGAAGCCCTGTAGTGCGCACAGTGCCTCTCATGTGCCTCATTCCCATAACCCCTGACTTTCTTATAATCCACCAAACAAAGCCAACAAAACTCAAACCTACATCTCGAGCAAGTCATATGCTCGCATCCACCATTCTTCTCAATAGGTTTCTTACAACTGGGACAAGGCTTTGTGGTTCTTTTCACGGCCTCCTCACTTTGTCTCTCCTCTCGCTTTCTCCTGGCCAGATCTTCTGCACGTTTTCTTCCTGCGAGCTGCTCAGCTTCAAGACCACCGGGTGTGTAGCCCGAATGCCAATTTTTCTTGCAATCGATACAATGTCGATGACCACATTGTGCGCACGTGAAGATATTACCCCATTCGTGAATCTGGCCTGATTCACAGGTCTTTGCTGTACAGTAGATGAAGTTAGGGTCTGAGGAGAGTAAGGTTTTGAGTTCGAGGTTGAGATATCTGGATGAACTCAATGCTGTGGTCTCGAACATCGTGGTTCTTTTCCTCTGCTTACTTCTGATATGTCTTTCGACTAGCATATGCTCTGACATCGCCCTGCTTCAGATGATTGCTACACTGGATACATTTGATATTGTTTACGGTTTTGGTTTCGAGTTGTGCGAGGATCCATTTCTCCCAGCATTCATGACATGCTTCGACTTGGTGCTCGCACGTCGACGTTTCTGGAGGCTTGGGAAATGACGTCTCGTCGCGTTCAGTGGCACAGGATATGCAAGTCCTTGCAACGTTGTCGATTGGGTCGAAACTCCAAGTCGGCAGCGTCGTTTCGAACTGTTGACGTGGTTCATGCGAAGGCGGTGGAGGCACGGACATCAATTGCCAGTAGATGTCTTGATGGACTCGATATCCTGGGTTGCCTTGATCTGCGCGCACAGCCTCAGCGGGTTGACGAGAACTGAGATAGTATGGTGCGGTGACAGCCAATAACTTCCAGTAGAAACTGCCGTGTGTCGCAGGTGCTCCAACCGGACCCGGGGGTTCGAAAACTGGAGTTGATGGTTCAGGAGCGGATTGCAGATTCCAGTGGAATTGTCGGTGATATGGTGCACAAGCTGGTGTGTAGACAGACAATTCAGGCACAGCGCGAGCATCCAAGACGGGGTAAGACATGTCTTTCCGACCCTGATCTCACCAAAAATTCGAGAGTGCCTGATCAAGACTCCGGTAAGCTCGCCATTTGGTGTGGTGCACACAATGATTCAGATGTTGAGTGTCAAGGATACTGGTAGGGCTCCAGCCTTTCCTGTACAAGTAGAGCGTCGTGCGGCCTTTCAGAGCCTGCGAGAGAAGGCCCAGTCGCCGTTTGGGGCCGCCGACGATGTTGTCATCATCCTACATCGCCGCTCAGTCACGTCCACTAGACGATGATCGCAAGATCTGCACTTGGAGATTGGTCGAGCGATTGAGAGTCAAGCGTTAATATGCAGCAGGGCGTACCTGGCTGCGGCGGTCCGCCCCGGTCATGCGGAAAGGACTCCACTCGTGTAAGGCTACGTTGCAAGGATCGCATGAGTGCCTTAGTGAGGCTGAGGCTCTGAAGGGGTTCAAATTATGTCTTACTCATAACTTGTATGTGGCTATCAGCAGCCTAGATATCGCTGCTCGACCCATCTGACTTCCATATCTCCGACTATCCTGCATACCACGACTTTGATCTCTGGAAAGACAGTCATCACCCTATTCAAACCATTCTTCCCAGCCATATATGTGACAAAGATGATGTGAGACTCCTTGATGCCATGGTCCAGAAGGACTCGAATAGCCATGAGAGCAGCACCACCACTACTCATCTGTGGATCCATAAGCAACACCCGCTTGTGTTCTGCCACATCGGATGCCAGCTTGTAGTAGTGAAGCTCTGGCTCTCCAGTCCGATAGTTCGTCTGGATGAGCATGCGCCCGATGCGACAGTCAGGGATCACACGCTTGAGACCGGTCTCGAAGCATGAGCCGCCTCGCAAGATGACAATAGCAGATACTTCGCCGTCCAGTTCGAGGCCACGATATGTTTCGCCGGGAACTGGTGTCTTAACGGTATGCTGCCTGTAGCACATTCCAGCAGCGAATGCTTGTTCCACCAACATGACAGCAAGACGGTCGAAATAGAATATGAAGTCTTCTCGCTCCGATATCGGATCCATGAGAATGCTGTTGATGCCGCGTACTTGGTTGGTATGCTCAAGAATCGAGACGTGTTGTGACAAGGGAGCATCCTCTGCGACTTGCCCCAAGCGACGGAGTTCAAGCTGGTGTTGTAGAGACTTCTCTTCTAGTGTCTTGTGGATTCGGTCTGAGACCATGCTGATAGCAACCTTATTCTCAATACCGCGCGGAACAATTATGTCTGTACTTAAACAGTCAGCGATGGCTTTCGAAGCATTTTGCAGACATGAATGCAGACAATAGAGCAGATATCAGAAAGATTGAAAGATGGTAAGTGTTTTTCCTCAATAATGTTCGGTTGAACTATGCTTTGAAGTTTTGATCATCATGAAATTGTGTTGGGATGAGAGAGATGGATGCCACATACCTGCAACATTTCGTTGTGGTTCCACGTAGCGATGAAAGTTTGGCTTGACGAAGGAGAACCATTGCTTGATACATCCTTCGATGTCACGACCACGCTCGCGAACGTCGCGCGTTACTGGACACCATGTTAGGCGACACGCAAGTCAGATTTGGTCCTTCGTAATGACTCACATCGTCGAGAAAGACAAAGATCTGCGTCCGCCTCTGTGAAGATCTTGAGGTCCAGTAAATCTAGAACGCGTTGATCGTGGAGCGCAAAAATGCCCTCGAGCACGACAACATGTGGCGAGTAGACAGTGGTGGTTTTATCCACCCTCGCGTGCTTCTCGAAAGAGTAGACCGGGAGCTCCGCCTTCTTACTGGAAGCATATCTCAGCCAGGTCTTCCATTTGTGTATGGCTGTGACACTTACCCAGACTTGATGTCTCTCAGCTTCTCCACAAGAACATCAAAGTCAATGGCTTCAGGCGCGTCAAAGTCGTATTCATTTCTGAATGCGGAAGCAGACTGCTCAGGTGTCAAGACCTTGTAAAAGCTGTCCATCGACATGATGACGACCCATGGCAGGCTGAGCTCTCTAATAATGGCCAAAGACAATGAAGTCTTGCCAGAGCCCGAGCTACCAGCAACGCCAATGATGGACGTGTTGGCCCATGGTGGTGAGTAATGAGCACGAGGCGTGTGCTCTTCCTCAGGCTGAGAGAAAGCGCTCAGAGGGAGCTCCAGAGAGGGTGCGTTCATCGTAGACGCATGGAGAGGACTGCGGCCGTTATCTCGATCGTCCACATGGTCATGGCCAGGCGTACGATGATAGCATGGAGAGGTGGAAGAAGGCAGGAAAATCGCGAAGGCGCGAAAATGGGACTCGAAGTGAAGGTCGTAACGCAAAGCAGTGGGACAAAAGGCAGCAGAAGAGTATGTGTCCCATTCATGCCTCGCTGATGCGCATGCAGGACGTTACATAGTCAGATACTATGGCTCTCCGCTGTTTCTGAATGTTTTCTGAGTATGTTACACCACATTGGCACTTGAGAGCTGCTCGACAAGCTCTATTGTATGCCTGTGTCTGCGTACCACGACTTGTGAACAGCCGGCCAGATTTCTTCGCCCAGCAGAAAGCTTCTTTTGCTCAGACCATATCATACACCACACAAAGACATATTTCGAGGTTTGCACTTGCGCGCTCGTCAAGCCGCACGAGATACGAGACAGTCTACTGGGCTGGATGGAGGACATACGCTGGCTATGGTGAGTGCCTCAACCCAAGCTCCAACACGACTCTGTATGCAGTCACCACGCTGCACGGGAATATTCCCATCGCGCAGCAAAGCCTGCTTTCAGCTTCACGCATAGACGTCGAGTGGTCGTCCATTCTAACACTATTTCCAGAGCTCACCTCCTTCCGCGACATCCACGATGCGGCCCGTACACTCATTCGACAGGAAGGTGGAAGATGCCAAACCCAGCAAGAGGTATGTCTCGTTCCTTCCACCTAAACGCTATCGCCCTCTGCTCTACATGATGTGTTAAACACAAATGGGAATCTCTCCGAAAAACAATGAGGAGAAAGCAAGATTTGTATCTCTGATCAAGCAGAATGGGCATAGCTGTGCACAAATACCCTATATTTCTGCTAGCATTTCTGGAAATGACCCAGATCCGCATGCGTCGGCAGCAAAGGTGGCTGGGCATCTCGACTGACACGATTTGTCACAGTGATATCAACTGGGTCATCATGGACTACCTGGTTTCCGAAGGCTACCCAGGAGCCGCCGAGAAGTTCGCCCAGGAAACTAATATCTGCAGTCCCGCCGATATGGACAGCATAAGGGAACGAGTGCGAATTCGAAACGCCATCCATGCTGGCAGGATCGAGGAGGCCGTGGAGATGATCAATGAACTCGATTCTGAGGTATGTTTCGCCTTCTCCCATCTTCGCTACCCCTTCGAAATGATTAGCTCTTGTTTCATGCACCACTCATATACCTTCGGGTGTTGATGAGAAACAAACTACACTTCAGTCCTCAGTATGATCTTCACAATGCATCTCAGCATAGACAGAATGACTACGTCCTCGTGAACTTTGCTGATGGCGATACGAATAGATCCTCGATGATAACCACCATCTCCACTTCGACCTCCTTCAATTACAGATCATCGAGATGATACGAGCCATCATCAACAAGCCTGGTTCATTCCAGGTCTCTGAATTCAAGCCTGTTCTCGAAGCAGCCACGCATCAGCTCGCACCACGCGCTCCGACCGACCAGAAGTACCAACAAGCTGTGGACCGCACCATGTCGCTGATGGTATTTCCGGTAGAGAAGATGCCGCCTGAGATCAAAGAACTACTAGACCTCAAGCTCCGCGAAAGGGTCGCAAATAATGTGAACAAATACATATTGGAGAAGCGAGGCGAAAGAAGTCAAGCAAAAATCTTCAATCTTGTACGCGCTCGCGCATGGGCCGAAGCACAGGCTAGAGATGCCAAGGTCGACCTCCCACAGAACATCCCGATTGGATTGGATGGAGACGCTACGGCGCAGGTCGCTGGTGATGTTATGGTGCAATGATGGATAAATGATATTATGAGTTCATGAAAGTTTGGGTTTAGCGACGGCGCTGGGGGCGTTCTTCTCACCTTGATCGGTGCATGCCAATTGAAATTCATGATTCACCAAATATCTTAATCGTCTTTCTCATCCTTTAATCGCACTATCAGACTACCGCTGACGCTCTACAGGCATGTCAATCAAGTCTCCTCCACTTTGACAGATATCCCCTCAACCTTCACATCAACAGCCTGGGACCTCTTCTTGACCTTTCCAACCTCGTCACTCTCGTCCTCCTTCGACCTGCCAATCTGCTCAAACCTTCGCTTCAGGCTATACATACTCGGCTTAACCTTCTTAAAATACCTGCAATCCTCCCTATGCTGCTCCCTACCACACAGATAATCCGAACCTTCACCAACCCAAGGAATCAAACACTTCGCACAAAATCTAAAACCGCAGCCTCCTTCCAGGTTTCTGGTCCTTGACATCGATTTTGACATTTCATTTCCGTCTCGGAGAGGTGCTTTTTCTGGTATCGGTGGAAAGTGTCGACGCGGGAGAGACGTTTTATGTCGATGAGGTTTAAGGGTGAGGGACAGAAAATGCATTGGATTGCTTCGTGGCCCTGGCGCTTTTCGATTTCGTAGGAGATGTGTGCTTCCCAGCATTCGGAGCAGGCTCGGTTGCATACTTGGTTGCCGATGTCGTCGGTGTCTTGGCTGGTGTGTTTGATTGGGTTTGAGGTGAGTGGGTTGGTGCAGGTTGAAGGTGAGGTGCTGAGACTGCTGACTTGGGTTGTGCAGATTGGACAGGTTCGGGGTGACATTGTGGTGGTGGTGAGGCTGATGATTGAGTTGCGTTGTTGTGGTGTGGAGTAAGAGGTTGGTCTTGAGTGGTGCGCGAAGAGCTTTCACGTGGACCGATAGGACGTATCGGCTGCTGTGGGAGTTGAGGTTGACTGATGAAGGCTGGATGCAGCATGTGACAAGCTGATGCTCGCCAATCCACAGCAACAGCCTCACTTCGATCATCACATGCAAGTCGTGCTTGCGCTGTGTGCGGCGTGATTCCGGCCGGCTTTGGCAATCTCATATCTTTCCGCCTTCTTTCAATCATCCTTCAACTCGACAACAACCTCAAAAGAGCCGGATGAAGTCATTCTTCGACCTGACACAGCATAGCGACTTTAGCCATATCTGCACCTTCTCGCTGAACCAGATCTGGCATCATTCGAAGCCGATTCCTTTCGCCAGACATCATAGGACTCAGGAGATCGAGGAGACGAAGCAGTGTCAAGAGCATATCCAAAAGTACATTGGCCAGTAGTAGGCTGCGAAGAAGTCACCGCGAGACTCGCGACCCCGGGTCATCACAGGATTGCTGTCCATAACACGAGAGACGCTTTGCAAGATGTCGAAACGCCTCGGTGGCCCACTCTTCATGATAGACGACAGCGACGGTGAAGACCCCAGAGACTCTGTGGCACCACAGGACAGTCCTGAGAGGACTGGACCAGGAAAACGAGGAGCTGGGCCACCAGAGAAGAAACGGCAGCGTACAGACGCACCTACGCCTCGCCCGCCACGCGATCCCGCTTCTGTGCCAAAAGCAGCCGCTCCTGCTGAAGCTCTGGATTTGACTTTGGACGAAGGTAAGAATGCCCACATCTAGACTGAACCCAAGCTGACCGTAATGAGACTACATTCACGTCCGTATCCCAGAGGAGCCAGTGAAATCGGTGCTAAGGAGCGACCTTGTTGCGTTCATCCAGAAACGCGGCACGAGCATCTTTCTTACCGCGACCAAGAGATGCCTCAACAAAGCTCTCAAAATCAAGATCATGGACCATCGCTTTACGTTGCAACATGCTAACAAAGCTATGATCATCCATCGCTACAAAAACGTCTGGAAGAAAGATCTGGTCCAGTCGAAGAATAGACTCGTCAAGGATGTCAACGATGGCGAGGAAATTAATGATGGGCTTGAGTGGAAGGATGAGTCTGAATGGTTCGTGGAACATATACTAGAACCCAGAAAGGAACGTCTCAAGGTGGCGGAGCATGGATTGAGGGCGTTGACCTACCTTGTTGGGCTTCTCGAGGAGACCGAGAACGTCTGAGATCACGCAGAAGCTTCCAAAATTTGCTGGTGTAAAAGTCCTCCAGCAGCGATCAGAGCAGTCTTAGCCTGTAAGTCTTGCAGTTCAGGCGTGCGAAGGAGGCTTCGAGTAGAAGAGCTGACACCGGCATGCAGCTGCTCTCCTACTTCATGATGTCTGGGTACTCAACGATCACCTTTGGTGAGCTTCAAATCTTCTCCGAATATCTGATCTTCGATACTTTGAAATTCCCCAACTCCGACACACATGCAAATTGTCCCTATGAGAACTTCTGCTTGGCCATAAGAGACCCAAGTGGGCATCTAATGCCTCGGCAGATGGGTTTGTTGGTCAGAAGTCGAGTACATCGATCTCAACGACTTCAAAAGCAGTCTCAGCAGGTAACATTTGCAATTCTGGCTGTTGAAGGAGCACTTGGGTAGCGGAGCTGACGGTGGTATCCAGCTGCTTTCCCAACTCAAGCACCTACTCCCTTTCATTCCACACTCCTGGAGAGGAGGAGCAAGATTCTCCTCTCCGATCTGGTCTTTCATACACTACCATACTCACAACTCGACATAATATATCACTGTTTGATATCCATCACTCATTTGAATCGAGGATCCTGATATATCCTTTCTTACTGATCACCTGTCACTCTACATCTGGGTCAATGCAAAGCAAGATGGTACTCTGTCAAGCTCAATTCGAGGAACCATGGTGGACCGGCATTCCGCGATGCGATATGTGACAGACCGCGAGCTCCTGAGTATGCTCAAGTCGGCAAAATTGCAGACGTAGCAGCTACTAAAGCCTCCCGGTGGCGTAGTAGGCATGCCGTCGCAGCCGCGGCCCTTGTCAGTTGCTCGTGTTCTGTACAAGTCACATTGCCCCAGTAGACTGGAATTGCCTTCGTGAATTGAATCATTTATTCGTTATGTACACACGCACACACTACTTTGCTTTGAGATAACTCTCTAAGCTGGAGTATCCTTCTGAGCATAAGCCTTAATGGGCGGCTCCGTAGCAGTCTTAGGCTGGAACGCAATAATCGCAACAGCAGCCTCAGGATTCAAAGCCTCAGTAGCAAAAATATCAGCCAAACTCAGTCCATCAGCCGCGAATTTCTGGCACTCGGCACTAGCATTGACACGAGAAAGTTGTCCTGGTCCAGAATTAAGGGTCGCATCCTTGGCAAGAGCATAAGCAAGAGCATTGTATAGAACACCTTCATGGCTGTTGTAGATAGTGCCACCTGGGAGGAAAGGTGTGCAGACGGCTTGAAGCTCGGTGTTGGAGACGCCACCGGTTCCGGCGTTGAGGGCGCCTGAGGCGTTGGGGTCTTGTTGTGGTTGGACGATTTCGTCGAAGATGCTGTATACGTTTGTGGTTGGGACGTAGGATTTGTCGCCGCCGTTGTTGCGGAGGGTGCGGATGAAGGTGCTGTTGTAGTTTTGCTGGGCAACGGCTGGGGTGCAGCCTGGGGTCTCGAAACCTGGGCAGAGGAGCTGAGCGAGGATTGTGCCGTGGTAGTCGCCTGAGATGGAGATCTTGTTTACGACGTTCTTGCGGGTTGATGGCCAGTACTTGAGAGCCCATTGAGCATCGAGTGAGCCTGCCGACCAGGACACAGTGTTGACTTTCTTGCTTGTGATGGAGGAAATGTAGTTGATGGCATAGGCCACGTACTCAGCAGCGACTTGGATGTCTGCCAGGTTCTCGCCGAGCAGGTTGACGTAGACCGGGTCCGCGACCTTTTGTGCCTTGAACAGCTTGCCATAGTTTGGCCCGAAGTTCTGACCAGCCAGAGCACCGGTGCCTGGCAGGAACAAGACCGGGGGAATCTTGCCGTAGGTGAAGTCCGGTGGGATGTAAATAACTTGGCGAAGCTGAGCCTCAGTCAGATCATATGGTGCATCGCCAGGGATGTTGTAAATGTTCTAGAAAAATCAGCACAATGTACAGCTGAAGGGAGTATAGCTTAGCCTACCGTCTTAGGTGGGATGGGATTGATGTTGAAGGTGCTGCTTTCGAGCAAGTATGCCTTGGCAATGGTCACATAATCGCCGCCAGCGAGACCGTTGAGCAGGATCTCCGCTCCGCTCTTGAAGATGTCACCTGGGTTGGCCTGAGTGATCTTCTGCAGTGTCGTCTGCAGTTGTGGAATTGCGGTCGGACCTGGTGCCGGGACGATGTTCGTGAAGATGGCTTGTCCTGCTGCGATACCTGCCGACAAAGACTTGGCATCAGCGCTGAGGCTTGAGAAGGCTGCGTCCAGCTGGTTCTGGTTCTTGATCGGGGCTGATGTGGTGGCCTGGCGAGCTTCGACGACGTTGTTTGCTGCCTCCTGCTCAGTGGGCGTAGGTACAGCCAAGGCTGATGCGGCCAGGCATGCCAGCGCTGCTCCTTTCATGATGGCCATATTCGAATACAATGATGTTGACAGGTCCGAAACCGTTCCTGATCAGTTCGACCACGGGAGAAGGCTGTACACAATTGCGGGTTCATCGCCATCCTCATATACCTCAAAGCTGTCAGTCTCGATCCAAGCCCTGTGTTCAAGGCTCCTTGTTGCTTGCATTAGCCTGTGCTTCTCCACACATATGGTCTATTGGCTCTGAGACCGGTCTTTCGTGCCGAGGCTTGTGGCTGCAAAGTAGGCACGGTAGGACTAATGGCGTTGGCCGAGCCACCTAACAGGCCGAGTAGTCTTTACTTCTCGCAGACATCGGAAGATGCCATTGGACAGCTCATTCACTATTCGACCGAATGTGGTACTGCCCTGTCAAGCATCCAGTCTGCGTGCGAGCGCACATCACGTCGAAAGTGTTCTTTTGCATAGCCTTTATACTATGCTGGTCTTGTCCTCGGAAAAGTAGGATCGAGGCTTTGGCTGACATGAATTCACACTTCTAGCCGATGGTTGTTCAGCAGGATCAACCACATGGCAGCTGATCTGGGGATGGTATTGGGTTCGAAGAGGTGCCGGTCATGTTCCCTCGCAGCCTCTTTTGTGCCACCTTCCAAATCAGATGCCGTGTCCAAAGCCATTGACGGCCGTCTTTGCACGTAAGAGGCCTGAGTGTTCTTTTCGGGTGTTTTCTCCTCAGTGTGATGACATCCTGGGTGCGATCGTCTGTCAAAAATGCTTGCCGCGGCTCTTCAACCTACTTCTCACGCCAGGCGAGGCTGTTTCAGAGATCGCCAGCGGGGTTCTTGCCAAAGCTTGTTTCTTGTGACAGGGCCTTGGCGTCAAAGTCCTGATTCTATACAATATGTTTAACATGCGGGATTGCCATCAGTCACACGAGATGCTTCGATTAGTGCGAGGAGACAGTCTGTCCAATGTCCAGGTCCGATGGCTTTGGGTCTGGCCAAGATATGCTGAGTATCGATATTTCTGGCCTGGGACCTCATCAAGTCTAGGCGCTGTCTCGACAATGAGACCGCATCAGAAGATGTATATTTGTAACTCTACAGCTGTACAAACGTGCCTCTTGTCTTCGTAAATCGTTCCGTTATTTCCTCTTCCGACTCGGACTGGTCTCCATTAGGTCTTGTAGCTGTTCTCTCGCCTTCGCTTCGCGCCTGTCGAAGGCGCCATTATACATTCTGGGAAGCACCCGCTTTGAATCTGGTTCGTAGTCAGTATGGCACATCCCGATCCTTTCAAGGGGAACACTTACTGGCATGATCATCGTCAAACTCCAGCGACTCCGCGCCCTTCTTCTTGGCCTCTTTTACAGCATCTTCCAATAATCCGCTACCAACACCCTTCCCGCGGTATTTCAGTTTGACTGTCCACGCCTTGATCAAGCCGCGCCATGCCTTCCTCTTTTTGGTCCTGCTCTCGCCAGAGACCCACTCGATCAATACGGCCCCAATAACCTCATCTCCAAATTTGGTGACCAAAAAGTCCGCATCACCTGCCCAAGCCCAATTGATACCTTCTGCCTTGAGGATGTATTCTTGCGACCAGATTCGGCATCCTGCTAAACCAGCCATCAGGATACCAAGAACTGTCGAGCCGACCATTAACCAATCGTAGCCTTTTTCTGTCAGCCATCGTCCTACGAATGCCAACACAGCGATCATCACCGCCATGTTCAGCGGGTGAAATATAAGCGCTCGGTTGGCTGCATTGCGCTGCTGTGCAATGCTATCTGCCACGAGCTTGAGTGCTTCCATTCTTTCGAAATCATCTGTCGCCAGATACGAGCTCAGCTCTGGCACGCCCGCCAGAGGGTCTTCGGGTGTCACCCCATCGGTGTTTTCAGTGTCCATGACTGAATCGACGGGACCCGACAGAGGAGATGGAGGCGGCAGGGATGTTGCAGATCCGCGCATGGAATTTGGCGTGGAAATCGGACTCGGCGGCGGAGAGGCGTGCAGTCGTAAATTTGTTCGCAAAGATCCAAAGAAAGCTGTTATTTTCTCTATCAGCATGCGAATGCGATACTAATGCCAACAATTCAAATAATAATTTGTTGAACTTGCTGGAGCGCCATTGAAAGCCTCAAGTGAGGCTAAGCACCTCCACTTAATTTGAAACCAAAGGATACTGCAAAACCGCTCACATACCAGCCGAGGTCTTGAATCCAGGAATCGCGCTCGGATCGACCAGCACTTTTGAATTGTATTCGTAAATTCTCTGCTTCTGAAGCTGGACACGTGTAGACTCCTCCCGAGGCGCTAGTCGGAGGGGAGTTATGTAGCTGCTCGCGTGAGCGTGGGATGGATGTAGAAAGGTAGTCGTTGTTGTTGTAGTCGCTGTAGAGGAATAGCCATTGGCAAGCTGTACATCAAGGAAGTGACCCTTAGGATGAAGACGACCCATCCCTCGCACTACTCAGCAGCCGACTCAGACGAGTCGGCCAGGCAAAGCGGCATGAAAGGCACACGACCAAAAGCAGCAGCGCATCACAGAGCGCTCTGTCGATGAATTGAAGGATTAGTGGGCAACGTGCCTATTTGACTGGCAGCAGACGGCTCAGCAAAGCAACGAAAGTGGTCGGCTAGCACTGAAATAAGTAGTGGCGCGGCAAGGCTGGCCTGGACCACAAACCCGAGCGAGTTAGGTGTGAAAAAACTTGTCAAAAAAACCGTCGCTCGCTCTGCGGACGTTTTAATCCAACGGACATGGTCCATCATCCAACAAGGGACCTCCAGCTTAGGAGCAGCTTATCGCGATAGCAGCATGGTGCAAGAGCATTTCAGTGCAAGCGCCAAAAGCTGCATACGCTTTAGGCTGACGCAGCTGTCCCATGATAGCGGGAAAGGGTCGAAAAGCCATACGCACGTCGAGCCAATGGAAGATTCCTTACCTGGTCATTCACTCGCTGAAGCTGTCGTGGAGACGGGGCAGGTAGGGATCCTTGGGAGCGATCAGCCGAGCGTCGACCACCTCACATGTCTGTTGTCGCCATCGGTAGCGCCTGGAGTTTGACGTGATTGCTGCTGGGCGCTCGAAAAACAACAGTCGTGTCGTGTCTGTGCCCCTCTTGCGCAGATCGAGAAAAGTCAAGCAGCCAAGCAAATCCTTCGAGCATACGCCGTCTGGGACAGGACAACGCGAAACAGCTCGGAAGTTCGAACTTGAAACACCAGTGCTGAGGCATGCAAGCACGATGACAGCATTGAGACTTCCCTATCGTGCTCCTGCACGCGCCAGCATGCTCTTCATGCTGTGTACTTCGGTACATGCGATGTTCTCGCGGCTGCTCTTGTTCAACAGCAGAACAAGCTCTGAACGTCACACCCGCTGTCTGGGGCATCGGGAAGGATAGCCTATCACCTGGAAAACTCTCCAATCTACTGGAGAAGTCCTGGTTCGATACTGATAGCTTATAGTCGGCATATGAGTGTAGCACGACTCGTGATGCAGAGGATCACCTATCTACGCTGCGAGTCACCTATTCCAGTGGTCTGTCGGAGGGTCTCACTATACAGCACGGTTGGGCTTCACCTCGCCTGATGTTGCTCCAGTGCGAATCTTCTGCCAACAGCTATCCTCAAGGTTCTCCTGTATCATCGCCCAGCACAGCTGTCCAACAGCAACAACGACGCATTTTCTCAAGTAACGGATTCTGAGGAGAGTGCTGACCTGCTTACAAGGATGGCTAGACAATGGCAAGTAATCCGACTGGGCAACCAGGCATTGAGATCCTCAAGCGATGACCACCTGTTCTACGACTGGACTGACAGGCCGTCTGCACGCGGAGTCCGGAGACCGAGAACTTTGATGAGGACGTAAGACAGTACTTCAAGTCCGGAACTTGTCTCAGATTCTGATACCTCGCGTTCGAGCGCTTCGTAAGGACAACACACGAAACATCGCTCCAAGATCTGTCGCACTTCAGCACAGCACGTTTCGGAGTCTCCGGCCTCAGTACATCCCAACGTTCGAGAGGCCAGCTCACATGCAGAGCCGAAGTCGATCTCCTGCAGCGAGCAGTCTAGACCGGTCGTACAGCATTTGCCATGCAGCGATGCTATCTAAGGGTGAGCATGTTTTCACTGATACGACAGCGCCTTTCGGATACTGCGTCTTGGAGATTTTAGTGGCCAATCTTAGTCTGTCTTCATTCACATCGAGACGCCATTCTTCGGTTCAAGGACACTCGTCACCATGAGACTCGGGCGGAACCATCGCTGGCTCTTGGTTAACCTTGGTGCATACATTTCATTAATAGACCTTCAGGTGGACCTAAAAGTGAAGGGTATGAGGGTCAGCGTGGGTCTCAAAAATAAGAGAGGGCATGAGCTCCAAAAGCAGGGTTAAGACCGGCGTGCCGTCTCTGAGACGATGCCCGCAGCTGCTGTCACCCGGCGGAGCTATGCCTTGCACCCGTCGATATACTGACAAGGCTACTTCAGCCTACGACTCGGTTTGCCACAAAGCGCACAGGCAGACAATGTTAAGATGAAGACATCGTGCGACTTCAAGAGTCAGTCTTGCTTCGCCTCCGTTTGGCTGCGCTTGCTGTCGAAAAGTTGCATCCGATGCCGTCGCTCAACAGCTCTTGCCACGAAGAACATCAAGAGGCCGACCAGAACATCTTTCAGAGGTTTGAGCCCTGTATTTTGTTGGCCTCTGGGGTAAATCAGACTCCCTTGTCTGAAGCACGATATTCGAGCAAGTGGCAGACCTAGAGATGTGATTCGCTGGAGAAGAGTTATGATACTGCTTATCATCTTGGGTTCTCTCAGCTATTTCTGTGCGGAGGATTTATGGGTGTCTACTGATGAACATCAGATATCGCAGCATCGACACAGGGAATTTCTGACTGATAGTAGTGCGAGTGCGTCTCGAATCGGCAGTCAGCGTCGCCTATATGAATCGGGCGCCGATGACCCTGCACGCAATGCATTCCACCGCGTCTACCTCAAGAACACAATAACATTCACAAAGATCGACAACATTGACACTGCAACTAGACACGCAGAATGTTGAGCAGATTGGCAGCACGAGGTACCGTCTACACGGGGTATTGCACATTCCACAATCTTCGGAGCCATGTCCGCGCCCGGTCATGACATATCAATCACAACTTGAAAGCCTTATATTGGGCATGGCTGCTGCTGGGTTGTCCATCTTACATTGCAGTCCGCTCCTTTGATCGAAGTCAGTCGTTACAATTCTGTAGTTCAGCCTGCCTTCCGAATCGCCTGTTTCAACCAATAATCGAGTCGCGCAAACATGAGAGCTATTCTCGCTATCCTCGGCCTGATCGGTACCACGAGCGCTACCCCTTTGAGGAAGCGTCAATCCCTCACAGATTTCAACGATTGTGAGTACATTTAATGAGGATATGGGAAGTCTCCAGTCGACTGACTCGTGATTTAGTCGATGTCCTGAACTACGCCCTCACTTTGGAGCACCTCGAAGACAAATTCTACCGCGAAGGATTGGCAAACTTCACCGAAGCTCAATTCGCTTCAGCCGGCTACGACAGCACTTTCTACTCCAACCTCGTCAAAGTCAGCGCAGACGAAACTGCTCACGTCACACTCCTCAGTGACGCCATCACCGCAGCTGGAGGTACACCTGTGAAGGAGTGCACCTACGCTTTTGGAGTTACCTCCCCTGCCGAGTTCGTCGGGCTCGCTAGCATCCTCGAAGGAGTCGGCGCCTCAGCCTATACCGGAGCGGCCTCTCAAATCGCGGACAAAGCTTACCTCACCGTCGCCGCCAGCATTCTATCCATCGAGGCCCGTCACAGCTCCTACATCCGCTCCTCGCTCGCACAAGTACCATTCCCACAGTCACTTGAGAACACACTGACTCCAAACGAAGTCTTCACCCTTGCATCACCCTTCATCGTCTCATGCCCATCGACCAACGGAGCGCTGCCAATCAAAGCCTACCCTGCCGTGTCTGTCACTACGACTGGCACGATCAGTACTGGACAAACCATCTCCATCTCAACCAGCCCGATCGTGTTGGCTCCAGCTGATGATAAAGCACACCTCTATGCTGCTTTCATTACCGCTGGTGGACCTGTGTGGGCCAATATGACGGCTGTGGGCAATGGGTATGCCTTTGGAGTCACGATCCCAGAAGGTGTTTATGGTCAAAGCTATCTTGTTCTCAACAATTGCAACGATACTGTTACCGATACGACGATCATTGCTGGTCCGGCTTTACTTGAGGTATGTTAATTAATCCTTTTTTCTGATCAATATCTAGGCAATAGCTGACTGCTTGATATTTAGATCGCTTCGCCTTCGACTTGATTCGTTACTCTTGTGGTGAATGAAGGCGTTTAGTTGTACTTGTATGGTTTTTGATACCCTAGGAAATTTCTACGTATACGATCTGGAACAGGTTTTGCAGAGATCTGTAATGTGATATCAAGTCACTTTCCTGACCTAAAGCGGAACACCTGTCAGGCTCTCCTCAAGCATAGCCTCAAATATAAGCTTACTATGTACCCCAACTACCCACCCCTTACAGAAATCTGTCATCAAGATCAAGAAGCAGCAAGACAAAAGCGCGCCCATCATCACTTGCTTTTCCCATCCTACAACCTCCAAATCTACGCACTCGAACACCTTCATTACTGATGATACGAGCGGACTTGGCATCCAGCGGAAAGCCGTGTACCTGCCAGCCAAGATCTCGCATGAAAACGAGATTTCGGCTGACGGTGATGATGAGATCCGAAATGTGACTTGACTCAGACTCGTAAATTGTTTCATAATCGTGATGACGATGAGGAGGAATGGAAGACTGTGCTGCCTATTCGGAATCGCGGAAAGAGTCTCATATTCATGGCCCTGATTATTACCTACAATGACAAGGATTTGCGTGCTGTACTACTTACTCCACGGCTTCGGTGAATGTCAAGCAGCAGATCAAAAAAATTGACACATGGGGTTGGCATATTGTAATGCAGTGATGGTAGTAGAGTGGCATTTTGAACAACAATCATCTCGTGTCTCAAAGTAATTACATCAAAAAAGCAAGTAAGTAGTAACGAACCCAACTCTTCGCTTCGCGTCTCCCGCGGTATCATTCATCCATCGCCATCGCTCAATCTCAGAACCCCTCCCCTGCTGCACCAGCAGCATTGATCGTGTCGCATAACTCCGGTGAACGCCTTTTTTCAAATCCAATCTGTGTCGTATGTCCTTGATCGCTCCACTCAATAGAGCTTCATCACATATAAACAAGAAGCAGCGAGTATCAAAAGCGCTGCAGCAGAGCCATTTCAGTCATTACTGGGTCGGATTGAATCGTGTCATCGCATGCTTGTATATCGCAAAATCGGCCGTATCGACCAAAACATCACCAGCTTCGAATTTGTGAGCCTCCTTGCTCTCAAACCCACTCGGATGTGCCAGAGGGAAAACATCTCGTCGCTCACTAATCAATCAGTCGCGGAGGTGCGGAATTCCGTCATTGATCCTCCAGATCGATTGCGTCAGCCGAATAGTTGCGGAAAGTCTACTTGCGTCCTCACTGGATTGATACGCGAGAGATTGCCGTGAAGTTGCGTCGTGTGACGGTGCACGATCTTCGGAGGTCGTAGTCAAATTTCGCCCGGTTGTATCTCATCGGTATGTGCATCGACACTAGGAAGCGTTGCTAGGCTGTAAGGTGTGCGTGTGGTTTGGCGCCTTGACTATCTCTCCGTCCTCTTGTTGTCTACACACAAGGGCGTTCTGAACCCAAGGGTCGGCCAAAATATCGTCCATTGTAGCACGCTTATTGGGGTCCAGCTCAAGCATGCGACCAATGATGTGTCTCGTCTCACGTGGCAGCAATCTGAGGAGTCTCACGGGACCCTTGATGGTGGGCTGAGAATCCGGATTTGAAGCGGTGGTAGTCCTGCTCACCGACTCACTGGCAGGTTGACTGCTACCGTTGTGATGGTGATGATGATGGTGATGATGCTTGTGCTCCGAGTTCGTGTCGTCTCCGCTAGGATTGCGTGAAGGTGGTGCAGTCGCCGACTTGGCAGTCATGGAACGGCGATGGGAGTCGAGCAGCTTGTCTTGGTCTGGGTCTGGAGGTGAGACGAACAGGCGGTACGAGTTGTCGAAAATCCTAGGTGCCTTCCACGGGAATCTGCGCAACGTCATACAGCAGAAGATGATGGCTATTGACCAGATGTCGGCCGGTCGCGGATCATATCGTGCGTGGTCGTACACCTCGGGTGCCAGGTAAGGATCTGAGCCAACAACGCCTTTATCACATGTCAGTACAACCTGCCGGAATCACAGCGCTGTCGATCACTTACCCGATGCTAGGACAATGTCGTTCTCGAAAGGGTATCTGAAGACAACAGCGCTGCCAAAGTCGATGAGCTTCATAATGCCATGTTCGCTGATCACAACGTTGTCAAGTTTCAGATCGCGGTGAGCCAGACCCATGCTGTGAAGGTACAGGACACCACTCAGAATCTGCAACGTCGAGCAGGTGATCTCTTCACGGCCCATCTTGCCGGTCATGACTGTTGCAAACAAGTCGTATGGTGCGTACTCCATCACCTCGTACCACTTTCCCTTTTCTTGTACAATGTCGATCGTCTCGATGACATTCCCGTGATGGAGCGTCGAGCCAATGCAGAACTCAGCGGTGACCTTCTTATTGTACTCCCGTTCGCTCTCATAGGCGTGTCGATCTCGGAACTGCTTGACTGCGAACACTGTGCCATCCCCACTGCGCTTCATAAGTCGCACGGAGCCACCTGCGCCGGAACCAAGCATCTTTCCAAACTTGCCATACTTTGACTGAAGACCGTGATCGTCAGCGAATGGCACACTAGGCTGATCGCCTGTGTTGGTGTGAGTCGGTGTCCTAGTGCCTGATGAGCCACCATTTGATCGTGATGACAAGTCCTTCTCCTCCTTCTTATGCTTGTGATCGCTGCCGAAGCCCTTGAAGAATCGCTTGAGGTTCGATTTGGAGCTGGAATGGTGGTGGCCCTTCTCGTCGACCGTTGAAGAGCTATCGTTATGGTCTTTCTTGCCGCCGAAAAAGCTGGAACGCTTGTCATCTTGCGAACCGCCAAAGAAGCTCGCACGCTTCTCGTCCTGCGCGAGCTTTGCCTTGTTGATGTCAGTACCTGAACCCGATCTGGGCAGGGTGGGCATGCCAGGTAGAGGAGGGCCTTGTCCAGAATTGGCATAGCCCTGTGCTGGATCTCTATCGCCGAATCTGTATTTTGAATAGGAGTCTGAGGCCGCGACCCGCTGCGACTGTCGCTTGCCCGTCGCCTTGCTGGCATCTGAGGATGGTGTGAATGGTCGAGGAGTTCCAGGTGCTGTGCTGGCGGGAGTACCGCTAGTAGGAGATACGTCTTTGGAAGGAGGCTGTGAGTCTCCAGCTGGTCCTACTGAGTGCGCAGGCTGTTGCTTAGGATGACTAGATACGGGACCGGCTGTGTTGTTCCGAGCTGGCGATGCTGACCGCTGCGGCGTCATAATATCCTGCGGCGGCCGCACCGCAGGGGCACTGGTTGGCGGCTGCTGCTTGTTGCCGCCATCTCGAGATTGAGTGGCAGCGGGGGTCAGCGGCGGCGAATGCACTGCGGAGGAAGGTGGTGAGGTCTTCGGCGTATGGTCGACACTTCCCGCGTGCATGTATCTTCTCTGGGGAGTCGCCGAGCCACTTGGTACCTGTGCACGGCGAACTTTGTCAGCAATCCATCTGACGGGATACCATTGTGAGAGCCTGGTCATCACAGGCTGTAGGAGTCAAGGTGAAATGGGAAAAGAGGAAGAACTTTGCACTTACTCTGGAAGCAGGCTGTGAACCAGGCAGAGATATTCTCTCAAACTGGTGATGAGCGGCTCTGGCTTGTTGTAGCTGCGACTGGTTGGCTAGTTGACTGCGCAGTGCTGCCAACTCTTCCTTCTGAGCATCATCCCGCTGGGCGATGTCGTTGTCCCTGGTCCCCTGCTCGGCCGGGATGAAGGCTTGCTTGATCTTATCCATGTCCGCGTCGCTGGCAGAGTGACGAGATATGCTGCGTGCCTGATCGGAAGCCGGTGACGCGAGACAGATTGCAGGCTCAATTGAGCGCTGCCGTCGTGATCCGCTGGCTCCGGCGCAATGTGTAAAGCGGCAGTCGGACAATTATGCAGACTGACAGTGGTAAACGTCAACTGATGGTGGGTGATCCCCGGCGATTGGCTTGCGGACTCGCGCGCCTTGTTTCCAGAAAAGCGACGGCGCCCAATGCACGGTCTGGCGGTGTGGGAGCGTGGAAGTACTGTACAGGGCGAGAGGTGTTGTATGTCCAAGGTGAGGTGAGCTGTCGCTATGCAGAACCAGAGCCAGAGCCAGAGCCCGAGGTGCGCGGGCGGAGGATCGATCTCTCAGCTGTTCGAAGAATGACTGTGTCTCGCTCGCTGCTTATACAAAGCTTGATGAGACTCTCAGAGCTCCACGCCGAATCCGACTGCACGATGACAGCTCCAAGCGGTATGAGGCCTACTCCCTCGAGTGTCTGTGATTAGTAGTGTCGATGACGGTAGTGACTGGCAGGAGAAAGGCTCAGACAACGAGTGAGAGAGCAAATGGTCGTCACAAATCAAAGTTTCAAACCATCGTCAGTATCTGCGGTACAGCATTCCGCCTTTGCCCCACGCATCAGCCAAGGCAACCTGAGCTGATGAAGAAACCACCCCGGTACATTCTCGGATTTATCCTCTTTGATGGATCGCTATATGCGGCAATCCGTTTAGCATACCTCCGAACTTCGTAGATTTGTCCTTTGTCTGCACCTTTGCAGTGAGGCTGGCAACGGCGATACGGTACTTCGACATGCGCCCGATGAGAACCCGCTCATCTCGCTTTGCAGAGACCACGAAAATATTGCCTGCTTGCTCCCAAGCACGGCACTCGTAATGGCCTGCGGTTGGGACGGCAGCAGCCTGGAACCGTCGCCAGAGAATTTCTCTCCCGGACTATCCTCGCCCGCCCAACAGGAAGCTCAGCACTCACAGTCATACCACGCGTTGCCTTCTAGAAGACAATGCGGCCTGCAGGGACGAGGAGGCGAGTGCCACAGAAAATGCTTGTCCTGACGAACGGGACCGCTGCGTTTCTGTTCGTTGCTATTCTGGCGTGGCTTTCACATGTTCCTGGCTATATAGGTCATCTGCTCCACTTCCCGGCAGAAACATGTTTCTACGTTGACTCCACGGTCAGCAACGCGACAAACCTTCATCCGAGGAACGTGTCAACAAACTCTCAGATCTGTGATTGGAGCAAGAGCCACGATCTGGTTGCTGACATTTTCGGTAGCGACAGCCTTGTCGAAATTTTCAGCCCTCGGTAAGCCGAAGCCTTTTCGAGCCGGATGCTGCTTGCCGAGGTCAATGGATTGCCTTTCTGGTATGCCTTGGCATTATCAAGTGCTTGGCTGCCAGAATCGATGCTCAAGGATGTTCAAAGGATGATACCTATCGCGGAGCAGTATATAATCCTGGGAAGACGTGGACTTCCACGACCCGTCCATGCTGCTGCGAGCAACCAGCTCTTCCGGAGCATTCTGGGCCCGACCAAGGAGTTGTGTTAGGCACCAAATACAGGCCATTCCGAGCTTCTTGAGTACTCCGTCGCGGAGACTGTATAGACCACCGAACTCCAAGACAGCATGCGAGATCCTTGAGAATCGAATATCGCGAGCGAAGGGCGCCAAGATGGAGATGGCATGACTTACGAGCACTGTACGCTGTGCAACATCGATATGCTACATGATCGAGGCACTGGAAGATGGTTGATATCCATCATTATAGCGCAGACCATTCTTCCTTACAGTAGAGGCGATGGGTCGGCGTAAGATGTGCCTTGAACCTGCGCTGGAACAGGACAGCCTCTCAGTCTCAGAGGCCTCGGGACTTGTGCAAGTTGCTTAAGTCGCTTGGCACTGGTCTATCCTGACAGTCTTATGTCCACGATCCGGGCAGTTGAAAGCCGGCCTGAGACTACTAGACCTGGAATCTGGTGTGGCGAGCCAAACTGGAGGCACGTGAATGGTAGCTAACAGGTTGGACTTGTGTTCGCAGCCTCGATGGCCACATCGATACGAGCGCCTGGAGCTCGCCCACGGGTTGGAGTTTGCGGTCCAACCGGCGAGCAATTGTTGTGATATCACCTCCAGACCGGCTGACGGAGGTCACGCCTGGTACGAGCTGTCGCGCGAGCTACCGTGGCGCCGCAGAGAGTATTTGCTGCTATAGAGGCTGCAGACCGGCCGCGCAGGAGATAATAAGCGAATGCTCGTCTCTTGGTGTTTTCGCGCTCGAAGCCGATGGCGATGATACCAGCGTCATCCTGTCATTGGCGACTCCACTAACATTGCAGAAGACACCTCGTGATGCACCACGCTGGATCGGAGATGGATCGTGTTGACCATCATGACGGCTGGCGACAATTGAATGATCGCTGCAATAGGTGAGTGATGATCCTCGCTAACTCACGAGGGTCATGTCGCAGCCGGATGGGCTTCATCGTGCCCTGCTTGAGAGGCATGGATGGCAGTACAATAACTGTCCTGCAGCGCTTGAGTTTTTGTTAAGACGCTTCTCTGGCGGTGTGCAGAATATACCATCGTAAAGCAAGCGAACATTATGGTTTCTGTCGAGAACTAACCTGGCATCACTGTCAAACAACTCGAGGCGCGTTTGTCAGAGCTCAAGGGCAGTGCCGAAGCCCAGTCCCAGTCTTCTGCCGAAGATGTTGCGATCGACTTCACTGTCCGTGCCAGAATTACACATTCTCTACAGCAGCTTCTCTACGTGTTAAAAGCATCCTGACGATTTCAATTACTTCGGACCGCACGACAAGATCAGTTTGCCGCCATCTGCTTTGACGCCGACTCGAGCCTGACTATGTCTCGAATCGAACCTGTTGAACAACGCAAGAGACGTCGCGGAACCCACCACTCTTGCCACCAGACGAGCAGCGCGCTTTGAAATGCTACGCACACACCTCACGGCAAAATTCCACCGCGACTTATAGAACTGCCTGACAAATGACTGCCGGTGTGAACCGCCAGTCTACCAAGAACACAAGAATAGATCAGTTTCCAAGCCTTCGCTGCGAGAAAACAGATCAGCCTCCACCATTCGCGCTATTGGTAAACATCGCAGTTCAGAAAAGCAAAGACACAACAGCAGGTCCGTCATGCACTGGCGAGCTAACCAAGGTCGGTATAGAGTAACATCTGCCTAGAGGATGCATCGGCCGTATGAAGCTCACGTGCAAGCCTCGCACAAAATGACGAATGAGGCAATGATCAGTCTCGCAATCAAAATACCAAGACATGCCGTGCTGCGGTCATTACCAACACGCTGAACAGTAGATCGAGGTAGAATGCATCACAGTTGCGCAAAGACGAAACTCCGTCGTCCGAGCAAGGAATGTATAAAGACCAAGTGTAGGTTCTCCTGGACGAGATGTTCTCCTTGACAATCAACTCCCTTTAGCGACATCTTCCTCTCGAGCAGTATTGACAGTAGCTACTCCGAACTCGAGCCCTTCATCATATACATCAAGCATCCGAACACTCAGCAAGACCATACACAAGCGAGAGTTCAGACAGTAAAATGGCAGTCTACAAACACAATCCCAACCCCAACCGCTTCGTCCGCACAATGCGCCACATCTACAACCCAATTGGCTTCCAAAAAGGCTACAACTTCATCCTCTTCTTCATCTTCGGCGGCGCACTTCTAGGTTTCTGCCTCGCTCGAGCCTCCTACATGAACGTAAACCAAAACTTCATTCCCGCAGCCGGACCTGGTGAAAGTTACTGGTACAAACAAGACTGGTATAACATTGGCATCCACATCCATCTCCTGACTTGTAAGAAAACATCCAGCATTTAAAAACCCAACGAACTTTGCTAACATTCTCATAACCAAAGGCATCCCAGCCGGCCTCCTCGCCCCCTTCCAATTCCTCCCCGTAATCCGGCACAAACTCTTGTTATTCCACCGTCTAAACGGCTACCTCATAATCCTCCTAATACTCATCACAAATATCGGAGCCTTAATGATCGCCCGTCGAGCTTTCAGCGGAACTCTAGCAACACAATCCGGCGTAGGTCTCCTCGCAATCTTAACCACAACTTCAACAATCCTAGCATACATAAACATAAAACGACTCCAAATCGAACAACATCGTGCTTGGATGTTACGGACTTGGAGCTATATGGGAACCATCATAACCACAAGGATTATAATGATAATATCCACACAAATCATTACGAGGATTGGGAGTTATTATATCGCTATGCCTTGTAAACAGATCGAAGCTATGGGTGGGGATATTGAGCACTATCTTACATGTTCTGCGAGTGAGGAGGCTTGGACTGTGGTGCATGCGGATTTCGCAGCAACGAATGGGATTCAGGAAATTGCTGCTACGTTTCAATTGACGTTTGGAATGTCGATTTGGTTATCGATTGCTTTGCATGCTGTTGGTGTGGAGTTGTATTTGCACTTGACGAAGGCTGAGACGGAACGGTTGAGAAGAGTTAGCTATGAGAGGCAGGTGGAGAGGGGGATGAGGAGGCCTGGGAGTGCGGGTTTGACGACTGATAGGTTTGGAGATGAAGAGGAGTGGGTGCCGCCTGTCAAGAAGGTGGCGGGAACGATGGGTGATGAGGATAAGTTGGGTGTGAATGTGGTTGACGATGATTCTTCGAGTGGGATTAGCAAGCCACCGAGTGCGCTGGGTTGGGATAGATCTTGATCGGGATCGGGATTTTGGTAGTGATAGCCTTTTGATAATGTAACCTCTGCTTTGCACCAAGCCATGCCTTCGCTGAGTGCTATGGGTCTAGCGCGTCCTAAAACGATACGGCGCCCTCAGAGCAGGTGACACAGATGGAATCGCTGGCCGATCAACGACCAGCAGGGTGCTACTCATGGGACGTTTCTATTCATTTTGCTTTTCTCAAATGATGGATTCTGGGGATGCTATGGATTTGGTCTTCATCTCGGCGTCCATCTAGGTACGATCTCCATCGGCCGCTGCTGCATCCGTCGTTGTCGAAGTACAAACATGACCAGTGCGAATGCAATCCAACCAAGAAATAGGACGCAGTTGTAGTTGAAATTGCCTCTATTGACATGGTAATGCACCGGCCAGAATGACCAAAACAAAGCCCAAGCCGCGTAAAACAAAGCCAGACAGTTGATGGTAAGTCCAGCTTTACCCAACGACCACGATGCATTTGGAAGCTGCTCACCACGAAGACGCTTCAGCGCGAGACTACCGATTGCCAAAAAGTAGCTCGTCATCAAGGCCGATGTTGCGAGGCCAATGATTGTGCTGAATGCAGCTGATGGGCTGATGGTGACTAAAGAAATCACAGTCGTGAAGAGCAGCGTCAGGTAGATGGCGTTCAATGGTACCTTGAGCTTTGGATCGACCTTGCTGATCCAGGGTGAGTAGAACAGTGCCTGATCTCGTCTACAGAAGTCTTAGCGAAAACTTTCACACTTGAAGATGTAGTCCATGACCTACCCAAATGCAAACAGGTGCCGAGAAGTAGCGACCATGGACGAAACCGAGGTCATGAGTAGCATCGAAAGAACCAATATGGTGAAGCCGAGTGTTGCCTCATCAGAATCCGTAGCACTCTTGAAGACGCTAACGATAGGGTATTTGACATCAATACCAAGTCGAAGTTCGCCCATGTTGAAAAGGTATGTCATCAGCAATATCAGGGTCGCTGGCATGTTTGCTAAGAAGCTCCAGAGAATGCAGCGCGGCAAGATTGACTCCGGCTCTTCGACCTCTTCAGCAATATAGACCACAGCCTCGCTGCCGGTGACGATGAACATAGCAGGAAGCTGTCCTACCAGCACCGATGTGGCAAGTGATGGCCATCCTCCGCCATTGTCGGTGAATTGAGTGAAGATTTCCGTTGCCGACTTCTTGGGTGCCATAGTCCAAAGGCTGATGACGATCGGTATGAAAGCATAGATATGGCAGATCGCGAAGAAGCCCTCGGCAAGAGACAAGTGACCAGCGGCGAAAGCGTTGAAAGCAGATACAGCAAAGGCCACCGCGATAGTGAGAAGAGATTGCTGCCACTGCTTCGATTCGAGATCAGGATGCGTGAGCCAACATAAGGCCAGAATGAGTCTTGCTGCCATGTAACACATCGCTGTGAATCTTGCCTGCCACCCGATGGAGCACAATGTTCCGGCGCAGTAGGAAAGCAGCCGACGATACTTGGAGCTGGCGAATTCTGCAACCCACTGATAAGGACCGCCAGCAAGAGGGACCATCGAGCTCATTTCGGCCAGAGACAATACGATGAAGAGCTGTCCGATGTAGCACCAGATCATAGACCAGAACAGTCCCGCAGTGCCTCCATTGGTGAGCGACATCGAATTTGCTGTCAGCAGAACTTCCTATGTGCCAGTGACGAGCGAGGTGAAGCTGATTGTTGAGATAAGCCTGAAGTTCCGCTGCATTTCTTTCTTGCGATTGACAGGGTTTTTCTTCCTGAAGTCATTTGAGAGACCTCTCGGGAGACGCCTGTGTGACAGGTTGAGATCATCTGAAGATGAAGAAGTGGTAGGGTCGCTATCAGCCCGTGTAGGTGGAGGGATCTCATCGTTTTGAGCCAAGTGCGGTTTGAGGAGAGGCGTCTCAGGCTCGGGCTGAGATTGCATAGCAAGGAGCGGTGTGTAGGTATATTGCGATATCATGGTTGAACATGTATTGAAGGACGCATCTGACGCAGGGAAAGCTGGTGATGCCGAGGCAAGACTTGCAGAGCGTGCCTGCTTGAGGATATCGGACTGGTGTCATACGTATCGTGCTTTCCTACTCAAACCGCCGCGGAGAAGAGTACGCCGAAGGGTGTAGTGTGAACATTCGGCAACAGATGTTCGACGTACACCTCGTCCCTCACCTTGCAATTTGTTCCTGAATGTCGCCACACTGTCCTCACTCTCCCCTCCGACCACGATGGCGGCCTTCAACCTTCCTAACGGCGCTTGCTTCATTATCATTGTAAGTATTTCAAGGGCGGAGGGGCTTTAATAGCTCCATCGAGTGACTGCAGCCGGGGACGCCGTCTCAGACACGGTAGGCTGATTGTAGCCTCGCCCTTCGAGCCGAAAGACTTGGACGCGCGCTGACCTTTCTTCTTTTAGGTATGCATGGTTGCACTGGTCTGGTCGATCTTCACATTCCTGATTCGCATGTTTCTGCGTCTTAAAGTCAATGGACCTCTTGGGTGGGATGATATTGCTTGCGGACTTGCGACAGTATGCCTTTTGAGCGATGTTTTGTGGTTCGATTCGATACTGACGCTTACAGATGTTCGGCATTGCGCAGAGTTGTGTGACCTTCGCGGCCGTTCGAGAGGGTCTCGGACACGAACAAGACAAAATCTCAACCGAACAGTTTGATCTATTCTTCATCCTCATATGGATCGGCAACCAGTTCTATATTGCCGCCATGGCCTGTGCCATGCTCTCGATCTCGCTACTCATCTGTCGAATCGCGAGTGCTCGGCATCATCTCGTCCTGGGCTACTCGATAGCCGGTGCCACCGGGATTTGGGCATTCGTATCGCTCTGCTTTCTGGTCTTTGAGTGTAAGATGCCTCGACCTTGGTACTTCAATCCTCCAGCAATGTGCCTCAGTCGACTCAACATCTGGATGGGAAGCTCAATCGTCAACGCACTACTGGAGATCAGCAACGTGACAACGGCTTAGCATATCGTGTGGAATGTGCAGATGCCACGTAGGCCGAAGATCTGCATCCTTATTGCTTTTACGCTGCGACTGCTGTAAGTTCTCCGGTCGAGAGGGAAGAGTCAAGGACTGATGAAGGACTGATGACTTTCCAGAATCCTACCACCAATGTCGGTCAGGATGAAGTACCTCTACTTTGCCCTTCGTGCGCAAGATGTCACGCTCAGTCGCGTCAATGTCAACATCCTTTCGCAGATCACAATGCATCTCAGCATCATCCTGGCGACGCTGCCTTGTGCAAAACCACTGTTCATAGTCTTCGAAGCAGGAATCTTCAAGAATCCTCACGAGCCTCGAACAGCTTCACAGAATCCTATCGAGGACACACAGAATAGCACGCCTGGAAGGCCGCCTCCGTACTCGTAGGACAGACGGTCGACATTCGCCAAGAAGTCGTCAACGCCTGCCTTCCAGCAGCAGCAGCGAGAGCAGCAGCAGCGAGAGCAGCAGCAGCCGCCGCAGAAGAGACATGTCAGCATTAGACTCATGCCGCTGTCATGGAATCGCAGACAGACCTTTGCACCACGAGATATCGTCTCGACTCCGCCTTCCTCTTACCACAATCACAATCGATCTCACCGATCTTCTTCCGGCAAGTCTGCTTTGTGGACGTCATCATCCTCTAGCAGTCTCTCCAAATTCGGGACGCCGCTGCCGCGCTATACGCCAGGCGGCTTGCGACCACCGATCAGTAGTCGGGAGCAGAGCCAACAGACCTATATGACGTCCTCAGCCAGCCATACCAGTCGACGATCAAGTGACTATGATGACTGGTTGGATGTTCTGCGGCCAGATGACACGCGAACAGTCACCACGATCCACCATGATCCAGTCAGTGCGGCTGAAGCAGCGAGGCGAAGATCGTTGGATGATGAGGATGAGGGTAGGGAGCGTGTGAAAGCGGCAATTCAGCAGACCACTGAGGTCGAGGTCTATTATGAGGAAGCCGGTCCTGCAGAGAACCCCTATGTTCGTGGCAAAGGCCAGAGAGGGTCAATATGATAAGGTGGACTTGCGCGGGACGACTATACACCACGTACCTGAAATTAGAACGACGGCATCTCTTCTTGATGTCCAGCTTGCTCGCCAGGCTTCCCACCATTAGTCATGGTCGCTATAAATCCTGCTTGAATCGGTAAGGTGCTGCGGCTAGGCCGTGAAGCATTGCTGCACCGAGCAACTCCCTATACGAGCCTACGACTACGCTCGCAATTGCGCAGACCGATACTGTCAAGTGACAGATGTACGCGGAGCGCTTAAGAGAACGGCGACCAGCCTATCGCCCTGATGTTTCTGAGGCCTAGATCTCTGCATCGAACGGCCTTTATTGCTGGTATTGACAGAGGCAGACTACGCAGCTCATGTATCCTTATCACTTCCACCATCATCGTCATCTTCCTCATTCTCAACCCGCCTCCCCTTCACACCCTTCTCCACCTCAGGCACCAGCGAATCCATATACTCCTTATCCTTACCCACAAGCGTCACAGTATTCCTCGGCTTCCCCCATCTCGGATAACTTCCCACCTTCACACCCTTCTCATCAACCTTCTTCTGTAACTCAGTCAAATACTCCGCCGCCTCACTCTCAGCCAAAGGAGTCGAGAACAAAATCCTATAAACTCCTTTCCCCTCAGGATCCACCAATCTTGGTAATATCCTAGGTTTCAACCCCGTCAACATCTTCTCGAAAAGTCTCGGAATTCCTGGCAAAATATGTATATTCCCATTGACAACACTGATCGGAACCCAAAGATCATCCGCTACGAAAATAACTTGATCTTCATCTTCCAAATTCTTATCATATGGTAATTGGATCATCCTCAATTTCGCCCTTCGAGCAGGAGAATCTACATCCCAGCTGAAATCTTTCTGGGAAGGGTGAGGTTTACTCAATCTTTTCATGCGTTCGTAAGCGGCGTCGTGGAGAGTGAGAGGGAGATCGAAGCCTTTGGCGATGGATTGATAGGTTATGTCATCGTGGGTAGGTCCAATGCCTCCTGATGTTACGACGAGATCGTAGTTTGATGACATGCGGCGTGTGGCTTCGATGATTTCGGATTCGTCGTCGGCGATTACTTCGACGCGTTTGAGGGCGATGCCCAGAGAGAAACAGTATTTTGCGAACCAGGCTGAGTTTGTGTCTACGGTCTAAGATAGAACTTCTGATTTAGTGAGATGTGGTTTAAGCATTGCTGTGAATGCTGGGGAGGAAGTAAGGTTGGGGAGTGTTGTTGCTTACCTTGCCTCCTAGCACTTCATCGCCTATGATTATGCATCCTGCTGTGTGAATTTGTCTCTTGCTTCGTTCAGCGGCCATGCTGGATCTTGACGTCAACGCTGGGCCTCGAGCTGCGCTGTTGTGTAGGTAATTGGGAAGTGGACGTGAGAGGTGACGAGTGAGCTGGTTGATACGAGAGAACATTAGGAGGTGCGGGCAGGAGTGAGAGAAGTGCTGTTGTTATCTCATGCTGGATCAATGTCGAATCGAAGTCAAGCAATGGATGTCGACATTCACAAGAGAAGCCGAATCGGAGTGGGGTCCAGAGCTTCGCATCTGACCAGGATCTCTCACACATCCCACCACACCACACATCACTCTGCATGCGACTCTGATCTCCAGTCCAAACTTTACCTTGCCAGCAAAGCGAACCTCTTCAGCAATAACACAACGCATCCCAGCCATACGACACCACACGCACGAACACGATGGTAAGCTGCATTGCCAACCACATGAACACCCACCTCTAACAAGCCTACCCTGCGTTGAAACAGTCCTCCGAATCCCGACTCTACACCTTCTCACAAGAGACAAAAGACAAACTACGAAAATTCCGTCTCGGAACCTCAAGAGCAAAAGATCCACAAGCAATAATATGTAAGAATACAGACACAACATCAAACCCAGCAGAGGAGATAAGGACTGATCAGAGCAAAGAAGACCAGATCGATAAATCCAACCTAGAAATCCAACCCGAAGACAACGAAGTCTACACGAAAATCCAAGACCTCCAAGATGAATTACCAGATAATACACCTCGCTATATCCTTCTCAGCTACCCTCTCACCCTAGTTCGTTTCCCCTTCCCTTCCTTCCTCTTCTTCCTCTCCTCCTAACCCGTCTTGCTTCTCCCCTACTAAGTTCGCTTCGCTCACTCGCTAACGCTCGCTCACTCAGTCCTCCGGCCGCCTCTCCGTCCCCTACGTAATGATAAACTACTTACCACCAACCTGTTCAAGCGAAATGCGAATGTTATATGCAGGAGCGAAAGAATTGATGAAGAATACTGCTGAAGCTGGAAGGATAGTTGAGATTGATAATGTTGAGGAACTAGAAAAAATTGAAGAGATTCTGAAAGGTGAGGATTAGGGAGGGAAGAGGATGTTGGGGGGGCCCATGGTGAGAGGATGGGGATTGGGAGAAGTCAAGTCTTCAGACGTTCAGCGACGTGATGCGGACTTGCTCGGAGATCGTAGCCATCACATGTGAATGCCAAGAGATATTTGCACGCATGCACAGCCTCTCATTCGATCGAGAGCTTGGTAGACACGTACGTGAACACTTTGCTCAAATGCAACAGCTTCTTTCAAATGCTAAGACTCGACCCTAAAAGATCAATCACATGGCCAGACAACGATGCCATGTTCTGCTGCGCGCGCGAAGATATGAGGATGGAGTGAAAGAAAAAAGAGCAATACACATGAAATGGAGGATGTCGGCCCTTTTCGCAGCTCTCCCACTGCGCCTTTGTGTGCGCCTCTGATGCGCCCCATGTCGGAGAAAAGGTATGAGTTGTGCTTTTCTTTCTCATCTCTTTCATTTTTCTCTCTTTCGAAATCTCATGCATGTGTTAAGGCATATAAATAATGCATAAGAGTTTTTGTAGCGGACATCTCCTTCCGCTCTTCCACAGTAGTAGCGAAAGAAAATTTTCGCTCCTTTGTCGTCGTCGTTGGTGTAGGTGCGGCTGTGACCTGCCTGCCTGCCTCTGTAGTGGCCGTAACTTGCGCTCGCTTTCGTACTGGAGTCGCCATGCGAATGTACCCAATGCAATCGTACGAGTGGTCGCATCTCTGACTCCTCCCGCTTCCACGCCTTCTGGTCTCATCCATGAAACGGTCGTCGCGGCGCTTGTTTCTGCGTTTCGCGGCCCGGTTCGCGGTGCCGTACTTACATTACTGAGCACTTCGCGCAGCAACCAGCGTCCTGCTCTTCGCCTTCAATGCCCATCTCGTCCTTGGGTCTGCTGCCCGAGCTTCCGCCACCAGGGTATCCTGACATGTCCTTGTTGTATTTCCTGATTTCGCGCACGATGTCGTAGAAAGCATTGTCGACATTGATGCGGGACTTGGCCGAGGTCTCGATGAATTTGCAGCCGAATGATCGGGCGAGCTGTCTGCCCTCTGTGATGCGAGTCTATGTTAGCCGTTGTCCAACGTTTATGCGTCGCGATCGTGCGCGAACATGTTTAATCAGGCGCGTGGCCACCACGTGTAGCGCGGAAACGAAACATATGTTCAGGGAGACCCACCTTCTGTGCTCACTTGTCGCTCGTGCTCCAGATCGCATTTGTTGCCGACAACAATTATGGGGAAGTAGTCCTTGTCCTTGACTCTCAATATTTGCTGCTGGAATGTGACGATCTCCTCGAAACTTTGCCGTGATGTTATGCTGTAGACCAACAGAAATCCCTCTCCTGTCCGCATGTATTGTTCGCGCATCGCCGAGTATTCTTCTTGACCTGCCGTGTCGAGCACGTCTAATAACGCGACCTCATCGTCGATCACACATTGCTTGCGATAAGAGTCTAGATGGCAGGTGCGACGTTAGTTCTGTGCGTTTAGGTTTGCACATGTTGTGCTCGTTGTAGCGCCATTCTTGCCGTATAGGGGTGTGCGTACCTTCGATAGTGGGATCGTACTCATCGACGAAGTGAGATTGGATCAGCTGGATGGTCAGGCAGGACTTTCCCACACCACCACCGCCGACGACAACCAGCTTGTATTCCCGCAGGAACTGTGAAGACATGTTAGATTAGCTTGCGATGGCAGTTTCGGCAGTCCGTGGTTGTTGTACAGGACGTGCAGGGACTGAGGGTGAAGCTCACTTTGGACGCCATTGCGGAGGAGCGGCGAACGGACTCTCGAAGGGATGGAACGTGAGCCTGAGTTCCCGTGAATCGTAGGAGCGCGAGTCGGGGAGCAAAGTGGCGGCGTGTCGGGGGCTGTATTGCGCGGTGCGTCGTACGCGTGTGGCGACAGCGCTGGGACAAGGACCTCGACTCCTGCAGCAACAATGACAATGGCAGCAGCAATGGCAATGGCAGCGAGGTGAGGTGGCAGCGACAGCAGCGTCTCGCTCCGGCAAATATGTTGATGGCTGAGGGTAGCACGGATACACCGTCGGCGGTCAGGGAGTGCTGCCGGAGAGTTCGCACACTGGGCCGTGCAGATGTCCACTAGGAGGAGCTGTTTGTGGCGATCTTCCAGCGCTGCGAAAAGGCCGGACGGGTGCAGCAGATTATTGAGTGATAGACGGCCACCACCAACAACGTCAAAGTCAACGTCAACACACGCTCAGACTCACGACCGCCGAACCGCGATCCTGGGAACGGGAGGTGATCACGTCCGATCTGCCTGGGCTGTATGATTGTGTTGGCAGCAGGCACAGTGGAATGCAAAATGGCAGAGGCAGGAGAAGGTTCATTATTGTCTAGTCTTAGCTTTCACCCTTCTAGCTTATTAGGACCGTCTTCCTTGTCTGTCCATGCTGCTTGCGCCTACCATGCGATGTTCCAGCAGGCATCACATCATCTCTCTTACTGCTTGCTATCCTCATGGCGCCGTGATAGACGCATAGAATGCTAGGAAACAGTTAGCGAAGCACTCCTGTGCACGCTTCTAGCGCCCTTCTAAAGCTCCACTACCAGTGTTCGTCTCCAATCACCATCAAAGCACAGGGCACTCTAGAAACACTTGTCTAGGCCCATTCAAGACTATCTACGTTCATCTCCCTTTCGTGCTCAAGCCATCGAATTTGTGCAATCCTCCTATCCGCCATGGTTGCCAAAGGCGAGCCGATTATGCCTCTGACCACCTTGTAGGGAATTCTTGATGTTCATGCTTCGCTCGTCTGGGACTGCCTTGCACGCTCCCGGCGGATTCCAACCACGCTGGTTCGCAGTCCAAACATCCTACCAACGCTGGAATTCTCATGATAACAACCAGAGTCGCTGAACGGACATGTTCACGCTGATTCCTGCAATCGTTCCTCGCAACTGCAGCATACGCGCCTCACGCATTGAATCCAGGATTGATCGACGCAGCCATCCTCGGTATGTAGCCTCAACATCTCTGCCGCCGCACATGCGGTCGAGGTAGGCATGTTCCGGCTCGAGCACACTGCGTGGTTCCGTTCTTCATCACCAAGTGAGGAGAAACGACATCGGCGCATGGAAGCTACTGCACTTCTTCGTGCTCTTCCATGCTAGCTATACTGCAACTTGCAGGTCCCAATGGCTCGCCAGAAGCCATTGCTGCGGTCGCATTGGATGCCAACAAGGGCCTAAAATACGTCGATCATTTGCCCCTCCACCTTACTCGCGCAGACCGAATGGCAGCCGGAATGAAGTGTATCCTACCTTCCTTCTTGAACAACGTCTTATCTGGGAGAAAAGAAAAGCCTGACAAGACCAAATGCGAGCAGAAGAAGACGCTTCAAAGTCAGCTGACCGTCAATGCATGCGTAGCGGTTTTACATGGGTCTGACCAGAATGCAGCTGCGAGCTTCGACTGGGTTACTTCACTCCTCAGCTGCTGTAGGTTCAGCAGCCCAAGGGCCCTGGATTCTTCTACGTACTTTCACCAATCACTTCTGCGGACCGATGGACCTTCTAGGCGCCCATGCATATCGCATGCATCTGTACATCACAGTACCGGCATGACCTTATGCTTCCGATTTGACGACTTCGAGCTCGCTTATCGCCTGTCAACGCGAATGCAGCCGCGTTCAGTTTCAAAGGAAAAGGTGTACCCGGATAAGTCCCTGTAGGACAGCAACATTAAACAGCTGACTGACTTTCATGGTAAACCATAGCATACTGGAATTTCTCCAAAGACGATTGGCTCATTTCATGCATTAGAATTAGACATTACTTTCCGAAACCCTATGATCTGCTTCTTGGGCCGGAGGCATACTCTCATCTCCTTTCAAGCCATCCTGGGCGAGAGACTTTTGCAGAATTACAGCATCATCCACGACTTCATCCCTAACATCGTTCACGGTCATTCCGTCATCCCGAGACTGGACCACCGATCGAGCGTCTAGACGGCGATTGTGGACCAGAGTGTTGTACGACCACAGCAAGCACGCCGTGCAAGCGAGAGCACTCACAACCATTGCGCGCGCCGCCAATCGTGAACACGTCTTCCGGTCGCACGTCTCGAAGTTGAAGTCACCACGCTAACGTATCAGTTCGCGAGAACACCGATTGCCCATCGTCCAGATCCGATAGTATTTCTTCATCATCCCGGCCAAGGGTACAGACATCTTCGAGCTGTGAACTTATCCGCATCCGCTCGGCGAACGGATAGTCATGCTGCTCCCAGGAGACCGGACCAGTAGGAACATTTGCCTCCCATTTGAGCTCCATGCCCCCATCCAACGGTCTTCGAACCACCCACGCTCGAAAGTGCTTTCCAATCGCAAGTTCTTTCAACCCAGGTACGGCCTGGAAAACCGCCTTCACGACTGCGGTCTGATAAGGCGAAATATCCGTCCTTTTCAAAGCAGGCGGAAACAGTCGAGTACCTCCCACAATCAATCGTTCATGATCCGTCAACCTCAACCGTTCCAGCTTACTGAAATGTTTGATCACCTCCAGCAAAGAATCCAGATCAGTAACATAACAACCCCCATCAAGTCCCAAACTCTCCAATTTCGGCATCACCACCCAAACCTCTTCCAACAAACTCTTGTCCCACCTCGCATGAAACGAAAAGTTCTTAAGCACTGGCGCCTTCCCAGCAGCTTTCACAAACGCCACCCCTCGAGAATCATGTCTCGGATCACAAAGCCAGTCATCAGAAGCCACAGTCTCCACCCCAGGACAAAATCGAATCAACCATTCGACGTTATACCCCAATTTCAACTCTTTGATTTGAGGAAACTCCAACCTTGAATCCGAGAACGCCTGCTCCAAAGGCTCAGCGCAAATCACCGTAGTCGAGAAGCAAAGCTTTTCTAAATTCTCCATCTTTACAATTGCATGTGCTAACATCTCTCCAAGTTGTGGTAAATGACTCGCAGGCACTTTCTGCTCTGTACCAACCCATAAATCAACTTTCAATTCTCTCACACTTGTTAACGCTAAATCAGAAGCATGTAGCGTTTCTAACGAATCCATTGTATGTTTCACACTCCAACTTCGACCTAAATGTATAGTTCGAAAAATCTGTGAAGCGGACAAATCCCGTAATCTGTGGTTGCAGGTTGTGAGATTTATGTAGTCGTTTAGATTATAGTGTGATGAGTTGTCGCAGTGGCGTCCGGTGCAGATTCCGGTCCAGAGGTGGTCGAGGATTAAGAGGAGGATGTCGTCGGGGAGGTATGTGAGGGATGCGTTTTGGTTTGGGGAGATTGTGGCGTTTGAGCGTTGGATTTGCCAGGAACGCAAAAGGCGTTGGGTGGTTTTGTAGAGGGTGAAGGTGTAGGATAGGGAGTTCATGGCTGAGGTTGTGAGCAAAGCAACCTTTGCCTTGGTGAAGGTGGAGACCCCGGTTTGTGTTAGGCCACGGAATATTTCTTGGCTGATGTCTCGATACTGGGCAAAGGTAATGTTGTAATTGAGAGTCATTAGTATTAGTGCTCGCTTGATTGATGTAGAAAGCAGGTGCCTGAGTTGATACGACCAAGGTTTCGAGGATCAGCCGCAATGCTGGGTCTAGGCTACGAGATTCTGGGCCGCCTATATGTTGCTCCCTGAGGAGGTTGCGAGGCAGCATTTTATTTACATACTACTCTGCTTCGTTGCACTAATCGTTCAGCGCAATCTCGTAGTCCTGTGTCACTGCACTCAATTGCAGACTTTGAGTGGTATTCGATATCTCATGTCTCGATTGACACCACACGCACAGCCCAAGAGCCGACCCGATTTCTCATAGAAGTTTCAAGCTCTCCGGATCTCCCATTTGATGTCTTTGATGCTGACTTCCTCTCCAGCTTTCTCGTCGTAATCAAACCATTCGCCTTCAGTCAAATCTATGCCGGAGAACTTGGTCCCAGACTCGATTCCTGTTGCATTCCATTCTCCCTATATCGAAGTCAGCCAGCCTCATTGAACGTCCTCAAGACCTAATTTCGGCGGTGTATCACTCACATCTGCTTTGAACTCAACGAACTCCAAACCTCGACAATCGAACGTCAGAATATTCTGAAGCTTGGCGGGACTTTGCTGAGCATATGATTTTGGCTTGTCTACGATGTTGGCCGAGTGCTCACGCTAGAAGGCCAGTCAACGTGTGATCGTCAGATATTGTTTTGAGAGGTATAATCGAACTTTACAATTCTTGCATTTCCAGACGAAGTTGGCCTCTCCTCTGCTGCCGGATTGCTCATTTTGTTCCTGATCCAAAAGTCAGTAGAGCTCACGAGAAGGGACTATTGATCAACGAGCATACGAAGCGGCTCACGGACACCCAGTTCGGATGTATTTCTCGACATGATGTGCATTGAACCTTGAATGTGTAGTAGAAAGGCGTGTTCTCAGTGTCTTCAGGGTGGAGATCTGTGACTCTAAGCCATGTTAGTATCTTGCTTTGCGAACGACGGGTTGAGTGAAGATACCCTTCGAGTTCTGCTGAGACTGCTAGTGCTAGCATTGTGTTCGTTCAAGAGATTGAAAGTTCGATGACCATCAATGTCCAGGACGAAGTCGCGGGTCTGCCTGGAGGTCAGAAAGCTTGGCGGGGCTGTGGTTGACTTCCAGGCGAGCGAGCAACCGTACCTTCGCCTTTCTTTCTTTGATCTCTGCACATCTCAACAGCAGATCTCACTTCTCTTGGTTCACTGCACGGGAGTCTGGTGTTTGTTCTACAAAGTGAAACATTTCTACTCCCAGTCACTTCCGCAATGCTCTCGACGCAGACTTGCGACTTGAACCACACGCGTTGGAAGCGCGATCGAGACGACTTTGGCTGAAGGAACACTCAGGCCACACAGAACATGCCTCGAAAACTGCCATGGCTGGCAGAAGCAGCGAAAAGAAAGGTAGCACCAGCGCCTGCAGCACCAAGACGGAAGCGAACAGCCTCACCCAGTGACCTAGTCAACTCGGATCTGGACGACTTGGACGATAAGCCGAAGCCCAAGAAGAAGAAACAGGCTGCGCGTGAGCCCTCATCCTCGCCTCCGCCTCTTGCTCGTGGGCCGCCACCTACAGTGTACATGAATGAAGGCTTAGCTGGCGACGACATGTTTATGATGGTCGAGGACGAGTTCTACTCAACCGCGCAACTCTTCACGCGGCACTTGCACTACGAGGAGTATGAGCTACTTAAGAAGAAGCACAGATCTCGTGGGCGTGAAACGCTGGCAAACCTCCAAAGAGGTACCGACAATGGTCGAACTCAGCAAAGTAAACAACTGCGCTTGAGGTTGGAGGCGGAGGAGACCAGGAAAAAGCAGGCTGAGTTGCGCCAGCTTGCTGGAGAGAGCAGTGACGAGGATGGATACATGGAGGATCCGCAGCTCGCTGGACTCATGACAGGAAGCCAGATGAGTGCCAGCCAGAATTTGGCGAAGTTGGCACAGGCAAGATCGAATAGTACCTTGCAAAGCCCTTCTATGCCGAGCAGAGCGAGAGATGCGCTGGCGGCCGAAAGCAGCACGCGACTGCGGGCAGGCTCAACTTTTGCGCCTATTGAAGAGGCAGACGAAGAAGAAGATGCGGATGACATTGACGATTTGGACGTCAAGCCTACCAAGATGCAGCGGGCTTACAACCAATGGGCCAACAATCCTGCTTCAGAGACGACGTTTCCCTCAATCGAGAAGTCCGACACGGTAGAGCCAGATTCACCGCCAAGACTGACGACGCACCGCAACCAATCCTCCCGCCGCGCATCACCTGCACGCAAGCCAACGATACTGTTCAAGCCCGGATCACCGGCTGTCATAGCACATTCACCCATTCGCGTCAAAGTCGAAGAGGAACTCTCGCCCATCAGACCCATCAAGAGAGAGAGGAAAAAATTCAGGTCATTCTTCGATGACGAGCCGCCGGAGCCATTACAAACAGTGCCGATTAAGGCTGAGAAGCCGGATCATATCAAGAAGGAAGCTGAAAAGCGAAAAGAAATTGAGGATAGTATCCCGACGTTTCTCTTTTGATTGCTCAGACAGTAGTCTTCTGAAGTCATATCTACCACTTCTCAAGCATTGGCCGGATGTCGATCTCATTCGTGAAGCACCTCTTGCTTTGCGTATGCAAATTCCAGTACGACTCCGCGATATCGTCTGCGCCAATCTTTGCCTCGGGTGGCATATCTTTCAGCCACTCTTTCGTCCTCGGAATATCAATGACACCGTCGATGATCGCATGAGCTACGTGTACACCCTTCGGCGCGAACTCTTTGGCGATCGAGAAGGAAAGCGCGCGCATAGCGAACTTGGCGGAAGCAAAGCTGGACATCAACGCGTTGGCTTTGACCGAGGCCGTAGCACCAGTGAAGATCAAAGTGGGCGGGTATTTGGCGCTCTTATCCTCAGCATGCCTCAAGAGGCCGGGCAGAGTGTGCTGCGCGAACATGAATGCACCCTTGCTGAACCATTGTCAGCATTGCATCTTCTACAAGGTAATAGCCAATACAACTTACACGCTGACTTCGTGACCAGCGCTAAAATCCTCGACGCTCATCTTCAGTATCGACTCCCTCACAAACTTTCCTCCAGCATTGAACGTTGCGGCAGCAATTGGAGCATTGCCAAACTCTTGCTCAATCTGCTTGAAAGCGTTGCCGATGCTTTCCTGACTTCCCACGTCCGTCGAGATGCCGATTGCCTTGCCGCCATTGCTGTTGATCTCGTTCGCGAGCGATTCGTAGTTCTCAGGATTGCGTGCGAGCAGTACGACCGGGTATGCGGCTGCAAATCGACGAGCGACAGATGCTCCGGTACCTGGGCCAACGCCGGCCACGATTGCGATAGCTTTTGATGCCATGGTGAATGAGAAGTTCAAGAGTTGAACGATGAGAACCACACTTCGGCTGTGAGGATCTACAAACGTGAACACAAGACACGTTTCTACATGGAGACGTTCAAGAGCTGCTTAACAATGCATCGGCTTAACAGAAGATGCCGGACCGGGATCACACAAGTGAGCTCTGGCTGGAGCTGGCCCACTTGGTGCATTGCGTCAATGGCGGGGGATCAGTAAACTGCTTAGTGATCCATTCTGGATACCATCCCCTTGCGAGTGCGGTGGGTGGAAGATTCAGCTACCGTTAGGCTTTAATTCTTAGTGGCGCTCCAAATCTTGGTGAGAGCAAGAGCAGCCGTACGCACAGATTGGACATTCACAGCGACCGTTGCGCTAAGGCTCTAGTTGCGTCTGAGGACGAGTTTTTGAAGGGATACACAATACAGAATGAGCGGCACGCTTGGACCTACACACGTCTTAAGCTGGTTCCATCGACATGCGCGGAGTTTATCAAGTTGTAATCTTCCAGAAAGCCGTGCATATGCCACCGACTAGGTCCTACAGATTTCTTGAGGCATCAAGATAGGTGTTGCATGCATTATTTCTGCCGATAGTCTGGGTCGACGATATATCCTCCACTTACAGATCAATGTCCCACTGGACAGGGTCGAGGGTTGCAGTGACAATGGAGAGGCAGAACAAGAAGCGATGGACAGAACTTGTAAGCCAATATGGCCAAGTTCACGCAATGTCGAATGGTCTCACACTGCCGATGTAATCCTCGCACTTATCAGTCCACTTACAAGCACATCCTAGACACTCTTTGTCCTCAGAAAACGTCATCGCAAAGCTATGCGATATACACAAAGCCGCACGCGAGCTTCTCAAGAAATAGCTGATTCCGTGCAAGCATTCGCTTCTCTTTGTCAAAGAACGTATTGACCAGAAAAACAGCACTTTCTACTGAGCACAGAACATCCTCGAGCCACAGCCCTACCTCAAGATGGGCACGCGCAATATCGATAGCAATGTCGACAAGACCAAGAAACTCTCATCACTCCTCAAACTCCCAGCCGAGCTACGAAACCGCATCTACCATGAAGCTCTCGCAGGAAGCAGTCCATCGCCAAACATCTTCCACCTCAGCAAAGCATCCATGGAACCTCCCCTCCTCACAACCTCCCACCAAATCCGCACCGAAGCAAGCGGTATCTTCTACTCCAACACAATCCTCCAATTCAACGACCCAGCAGTCTGCATCCGTCGCCTCACCACCCTCCCACCAAAATTCGTAGAACTCATCCCCGAGCTCCGCTACGATACATCTGAGACTTGTACCGCGGCTACATCTTGGAGAACTGCCTTTCGAGATCTTCCGGGATTGGATGAAGATACGAAATTGGAGAATTTGAAGGATGAGCTTGCGAAGAAGGGAATTAGGTTGAGGACTGGTGTTTTGAAAGCTAGGATTTTCATCGCGGAGAGACCGAGTTGGACTTCTGATCCGCTTGCTGCTTGTTTAGATGCTGTTAAGTTGGGGGTTATGGTTGGGAGGATGATGTTTGTGTGAGTCGGGAAACAAGAGAGCAGTGCTTCGTCATTGGGAATTCTTCGCCAGCCCTTGGAGAGCCATAGTGGCTGCAGTGTTTCCGAGCGAGGGTGGAGACCTGAGGACCTGGGGACAACCCGAGTTGTAGTCTGTATAAGAGAGACAGCCGACCAGCGACCGCAGAACACTCATTTCGAAAAGATCCAGCATCAACAACGACAACGCGAGAAATCACGCCGCTTGCGATCACCAAGTCAGAAACCGAAGACATGGCCCAATACGTCGAGATCCCAATCCGATTCGGCTACCAAACTTCAGCCATCAGGTGCTTACCGCCAACCCATATTGAAACCGTGACCGACCTCAAGCAGGGACTTTTCAACCTTCCCTATGAGCTCTTCGACCAGATCAGGGCTGAGGTATTTGATGTCCAAGATACGAACTCGTCCATCAAGATCACGCCGGAGTTAAGATCGCCGCTGCAGCTCGCAGTCAACAACGCCACTCGCGACGCATTTTCAGACTGGTATTACGGAAACCACATCTTCTGGGTCTATTGCAATCATCTCTCAACCCTGTTCCAACGGCTGCAATCTCTGCCAACTGAACATCGTCTGCTGATCAAACGAATCAACGTCAAAATTTGTCCCAACCGCAAGGACATACTTCCACCCAACCTGAGGCTTCGAAGCATGTTTCTGAAACTCGAAAGCCTCATACCAGACCTACCTCTCGACAGATATTATTTCACAACGACGAAGGGACCGATTGCGAATCTGGCACCGCTCCAGATCTTCGACTTCAGAGATCTGGTTCTGCAGCAAGTTCGGATCAGAATCAACCAATACTACGGGAGGGACACGTCAAATGGTCCTTGGGATCGCTATCGTGTTCTTCTTGCCTATACTTTACATTCGCAAAGACTTTTACGTGCGCTTGGTAATGAGAACAGGGCGATGAGTCGCATAATTCCGGACCCTTTGACGTGCTACAGAATGGGCGAGGTGCGCTTTGAGCTGAGACGTGCATTTAGGAGGGCAAGGAAGGAGGATCAGCAGCTTGTCAATCTTATGATTGATTGAGGGCAGGAAGACAGCTGTAAAGGGCCACAGAACCATCAGTGAAGAATATCTGCCTATGCATCTGGCCAGCTATTATCGACATGCTGCGTAGCTTTTCCAAGCTTACACAAATGTACACTTGTCAGGCCCATGCGTGGATGAGGATTGAGGAGAGTCTCAGTGGATCTCTGCGGCATGATAGTTGAGGAGAAATTCTCTAATCGCGTTTAGCGACCTCTCGAATGTAGAATTTCATCCCAGTCAGATCTGGTTGATCGATGTGTCATCTTTTCGACATTTCCAGACGTCTTAATTGCCAAGGACATCTAGGCTGTAGCGTGCACCTGCGACATCTTGGAACAATAAGAGAAAGATCGTCAGATGAGACCGGTCGTTCTTTCATCATCAGGCAGAACAATGAACCAGACTTCAGCCAAGACGTATGGCGTTTCTCGCCCAGCACATGTGCCTAGAACCAAGACGTGCACATTGCACACGTGGTGAAGCTAAAGAAGCGTACTAAGGTAGTTCATCAAAGGAACCACGTGCCGCACGATAAGAGTCTAAGTTCACATCGCAAGATGGAGTCGTATCTGTCGTAGCCAAGTTGAATTACGAGATTCCATTTAGACCTCAATTGATCTACAAGGTATAGATAAAATCCGGCCTCTTATCCCCAGCAACCCAAATCTGATCGGGAGTCATACCATCATGCATCCCATCCCTCTTCCCACTCTTCCTCAACCTATTCTCTCTTGCTAACATCGTATACATAAACACAGTCCCACCCAGCAAACAAACAACCAAATACCCAAGTACAGTCCCATGTCCAGTATAATATCTAGGTTTCTGCTCCTTTAAATAAATATTACTAGAAACCACACCATTCAAATTTCCCCAACCGACAACGATTCCAATGATGACACCACGTTTGTATACGCCTTCGATGTTGTTTGATGCCCAGGTGAGGGTGTTGGGGATTGTAGGGTATATGCCCGCAGCGCCCAAAAATGTGCCGGCGTATTGGATGTGGGGGTCTTGAGAGCCGATTAACATGGAGAAACCGACGATTGCCATGGTTACGGTGACCATATTGCAGATTCCGCGTTGTTTGGTTCTGTCTGCTACCCAGCCGATGAAAATTGTCATTGTTGCGGCGACGGCGTAGGGAGGCACGGAGAGGAGTTGAGCGTGTGTGCCTGAGTAGCCCATACCTGCTAGAATTGTCGGGAGGAAGAGGGAGAAGGCGTAGAGTGGACAGAGGTTTCCCATGTAGATTACAGCGTAACCCCAGCACTTCCAGTCCTTCAAGGCGGCGATTATATGGCGTTTGTCGTATTCTTCTCCGGTGCTGGACTGCTTGTCTTCGGCGAGACGGCGGCGGACACGGAGGCGTTCGTCGGGGGTTAGAAAGCGGGCGGTGTCGGGCCAGTCGAAGACCATATACCAGCAGAACATTCCGACGAAGACGGTTGCGAGACCTTCGATTATGAAGATCCACGCCCAACCATCTTTGCCTCCGATGCCGTCCATTTGGGCAATGGCTGCTGCGAGGAGTCCACCGAAGGAGCCTGCTAGAGCGGCAGCGGAGAAGAAGGTAGCTGCTCTGAGTCCGAGCTCGCTTCGCTTGTACCAGCAGGAGAGGTAGTAGTTGACACCAGGGAACAGTCCGGCTTCTGCTAATCCCAGGAACCATCTGGCTGCGAGTAGTCCTTCGTAGTTGTGAACCACACCCATCAAAGTCATGATTGCGCCCCACATCAAGATGATGCCTGTAAAGAAGACGCGCGGTGTGAGACGCTTGAGCAAGACGTTCGTGACCGGCTCGGCCAGGGCGTAGGAAATGAAGAAGATAGTCTAAAGCACGTTAGAAGCTGCGTATATGGATATGCTGAAGTTGCGACATACCAGAGTATTATTGTAGTCATGACCCTCCATACCCAAGTCCTCTTCCATACCAGCCAGACGAGCATTGCCGATATTCGTTCGATCGAGGAAGGAAAGCAGGTACAGTAAGCACAGCCATGGTATCAGCCATAGGTCGACCTTTCTCATAAGAGCTTTGTCCTAGAGTTTGGTTGTTAGTCTTAGCATTTCTTACGTTGTTCTTCAGACGAAACTTACAAGAGCTTTGCGCTCTTCCTCTGTTTTGCCAGCATCAGGATCTGGAATCTCGGCCAGGGCAGCCTTGACCTTCTCATCTTGCAGAGACTCTGTCGAGCTGACCACATACTCCTTCTCTTGAGGTTGCTCTTCCTTGATGTCAGCCATAGCTTGCGTCGCTTATCGCACAAGATGTTGTACGACAAGACGAAAAAAAGCGAGGATACGGCGACAGCGAGCCAGGTACAAGGTCGTACTCAAAGCAATGGCAGGGGCAGTGCTATCAGTCTTTATACCTCCATCTCGCAAGCGAGCCAGATCCCCAGATGCTCCGGGGTTGATCTGATCCTTCTAGCCAGCTGACATCTCGCGTGGCCATTGGTTCAACAAAGAATCGTCTTCGCACAAAGGGAATCCATCAAAGCCCCGGATCAGCCTTCGCGTGCAACCAGTGCAGTCCTAGGTCCGTTGCCAAGGTACTTGATAAGCAATGCAGGCAAGTTCTCCAGGCTTCGCTCGAATGAACCCCATGGGCAAGTGTTTAGGGCGAGCGATGATCCATGTGGTGTCTCCACCCTGCGATATCCGTGCCAGATGCACTTTCACTACGGCGCATGGCACCCACGTTCATGCATCTCATTCCTCGCATTTGACTTGCTGGCAGAGGTCCGGACTCAGCTGCCAAGTCCGAGAGATTGCCTGGCAGGGTCTTGGAAAGTTCGGATTATCTTCCTGATCCAGCTGGTCAAACATGGTCTTTTCGAAGCGTTGAACTGCGGCAGAAAGGAACGGCTTTTAGCCTGTATATGCGTCAGCGACATTGGAGGCGCATCGAAGCATCTATAAGACGAGGTGCGCCGCATCAAAGGAAACAGGTGTTGAAGTCTTGGAATCAGCCACCAAAAACGCCAGCCAAGCAATTTTCCTTGGAGTACCACACCAACAACATTCCGGCTCGGAAGAATTGCGAACGTGCTATCCCGAGCAAACCGCGCAGAACTCGACCGCTACTTTGATTACGAGCACGTGGCGTGAAGCCTTTTCAGTCTGTGATGATGATGATCACATCTGGTGCAGTGCAGTGGGATGAAAGAAGGTTCGATGTGGGCTGTCACCTGGTCCAATGTGATGAAGCTTCGTATCGACAGGACTGATAACCTAATGTCCTGGAACGTTAGCAGACATACATGTCGTGATGGCTCGATGCTGCTTCTTCGCAATGATAAGGCTGAGTTTCGTTTGATGCGCAACTATCATTCCAGATACAGCGACGCGAATGCACGAAAAGGGAAGAATGCATGCCTTTTGGAGTCTGTGCTTTAACAATGCTTGAGCAATGTCCCATGCCAATACTCGCCGGAAGCAATAGCAAATTTCCGCCTTCTGACGCCCATGCTCTACATCTGAATCTGGTCGAGCAACATTCGACACCTCTATGGTAGACCAAGCGCAATGCGATCAGATTCGTGTTGGGAGCTGCTTCCTAGGAACTCCTGGCCGGAGATGGTCTTGCTGTAGATGGCAGATCTTCATCATCGGCGGGCTGTCGTTGTGAGAGGAGCATATGAATCAAGTCGGATGAGGGAATTTGCTGCTATTGCACATTAGATCTGGGGTGTGTCAATGACATGCAAAGCAACACATACCGAGCTCTCAGTAATTGCCATCTCTTCTTCGAATTGACTTGGCATGTGAACTGCCGCCTCG
>JABCIY010000063.1:0-382070 GCA_014298035.1 Pseudocercospora fuligena | reverse complement strand
CTCTAAGCGATCCAACACGCTTCAAGCAAGTGTGCCTCACTAGGTTCTTTCACAGCTTATATACACAGAGCTTCTTTGTGTAATGTGTGTGGGTCTACCTCGAGTCTCCCTCTCCTGTTTTGCCTCTTCCTTCTAGGACTGGACTTATAGGTTTAGGAGTAACCTGTACTGCTTTAGTCTTCTACCTTGTAGTTGCAAACCCGGGCTCATAACCTGTCGAGCTGAGGAGGGCCGACAGGTATAAATGGATCATAAAGTGCAACAGAAGCTACAAGGAGTAGTAGGGGCCAAAGTAGGAACAGCAAGTGTGTTGTTGTTATCTACAGGTTGGAGCTGAACCTGAAAGGTGTCAGCTTGGACTAGTCACATGACCATTATCATGTAATCCAGTCTGCCTTGGCATCCGTTGCCAGGTTACCAACTGGACTGTATATTCTAACAAGAACTAATTTAGTAAGTAGTTTAGTATCTAACTATTAAAATTTATACTTTACTTACCTAATAGAAAGCTAGTTATCTAGATAAGGCTTTTAGGAGGAGTACTATTTATTAAAGAAATTAGCTAAGATCTAGATAAACTTCTATACTAGTATATTTCCTAGAACTTAATAAATAATAATACCTATATCTTTATAGTCTAGACTAACTAGGATTAGTAGGAGCTATAGTATAGAAGAGTTAGATACTTTAGAGAAGTACTACTAAAAGATCTTTATAAAGTTACTAATCTAAAGGAAAGAATTCCTATCTCTATAAAGTATTAGCCTTATAGAGTATATTCTCTAGCTAAGATAAAGAAATATAAAGGAAAGGAGACTAAGAGAAAGCCTACTAGACTTTCCCTTATCTTAATTAATATCTATAGACTACTATCTATATTAAGGCTAGGTTTTAAATAGTAGCTTAAGATTATTAATAACTTTTCTAGAAAGAAGTAGGTATTCCTATTAAAGTTAAGAGAAGATATAGTAAATATATAAGAGTAGATTATAATATATAGGCTAAACTATTCTAAGTATAAGATACTCGAATCGATAAGGAAGGGAAAGAAGAGAGTACGAAGGAGCTATAAAAGCTAGAATAGCCTAGAGTAGGCTAAGCTAGGCTCTTCTAAGGCTTAGTATAGCTAATATATAGTATACTACGTATAGGTCCTTATAACTACCCTCCTTTTAGGGATCGTTATCTTTAAGATCCTAAGTTTCTATATACCCTTACTTTCTAGGTTTTTTATATATAATCTATACTACTATATTTTTTAGTATAGTATAGATTTAAGTACTAATCGCGGAAGTAAAGGGTATAATTAGTTCTTCTACTAATCTAAATTCCTTTCTATAATCTTAATAAATAAGGTAAGCTAGAAATACTATTTTTAGTAGTATAGGTAGAGATACCTATACTAGCCTATTCTAGATTAGTATATACTAACTTAGCGTAGTAAGTCCTCTCCGCCGCTATCGTACGCTTCTCTTAGCCTATCTAGATCTATTTTAGCCTATTCTACGCCGATCTATACTATAGCGGCTAAGTAGCGTAAGGAATAGGCTAACGCTAGTACCTATAATAGTAATCTATATATTAACTACGTCGCTCTAGCTAATATTACTATAGTTAAGTAGCTCTAGGTATAGCTCCGCCCTAAAATATCCTATTTTAGCCTATTCTAACCTATTTAGAACTTCTATAAGATAGCGAACCCCTAGAACGATAAGTATAAGGACGTCGATAGCTCTAGGTTCTATATAAAGTACTATATCTACTACCTCCGTACTAATAGCGAGTACTACGAGGTAGGTATACCTATCTTAGTCTATTTAGGCCTATTCTAACCTATTTTAGTTCCCCGAGTTCTATTAAGGCCGTATCGATACCTTTAATACTACTCGCCGCGCCGCTATTGCCCTAAATACTAATAAAGATGTCTTTAAGGCCGTATAAGAGACTACTACGGAGCTCTACGATATAATTAGATAGTATATATACCTAGCTTAGCCTATTCTAGCCTCTACTAATATATTTCTAGCGATAAGCCCTTCTTCGCTAGTAAGGATAGCCTATACTTATATATAGGCGCCTCTACGCCTTCTAAGACTAGCCTACTTATAGCTAAGCGTACCTATAACGACTATAGCTTTAAGGTATATAAGCCTATTTTAGCCTAGTTTAGCCTAGCTAATCCTATTATAGCGTAAGGTAGATAATAATAAGGAGAGTACTCCTTAGACTCCGGCTAGTTCGAGTAGAAAGAAGCGCCTAATATCTACTTCTAGTATAGTAGATAGTACTATAGATACTACTACCCTCCGTAAAGTAAGCTTAGTCTATCTTACCTTAGTTTAGCCTATTCTAACCTATTCTAGTATATTAAGACTCTCGGTACCGCCCTCTATACTATTAAGACTACTATCGTAGTCTAGACTAGGGCTACTATCCTTTCTCGCGCCCTCTCTAGCCTATTAGACAATATTATAGTCTCTCCTAATAAGATTAATACTAAGGAGGACTAGCTTAGTTTATTTATATATTATATAGGCTCTATAGGGGTATTCTAGCCTATTTTAGCTCTCCTCTTAGCCTCTTTAGTATAGTATTTAGGAAGATATCCTAATTAATAGTATATAAATATATCTAATAAGACTTCTAATTCCTTTTCTAAGTTCTTTTTTTTTATTATAGAAGTCCCTTTATATCCGAAGGATATCTCTATCTATCTATACTAGCCTATTTAGGACTATCTTAGTCTATTAACGCTTTCGGTATCTCTTTATATCTTACCTAATCGACCTCTTATAGGCGCGTATTACCGATCCGCTAATATCCTTAGTATACTCTTAGGTATCTTTCTTAGAATTATATCCCTACTAGGATATCCTATAAATCTATCTTCTATCCTTATTGCGGTCCTACTCCTTTATCTTCTTAACTATATAGATATCTAGATTACTTAGGATAGGCTCTTCTAGGTTATTCTAGGCTCTTACGGCTTTATCTATCTCCTTATATAGCTCGAGTAGTAAGATATAGAACGTTAGGTAGATTAATATCGTTTTTAGTAGCTCTAGGATATATACTATATTACTAATAATCTTCGAGATCTAGTATAGGCTAATATACTTATAGTCTAACTTCTTCGAGGCTCTATCGGTAGCTAGGTTTTAGATAGATAGATATACTATATCCTCTACTATATACTTCTTTAGTATATAGTAGCGGTTATAGTATTTCGCTTAGTCTTCCTTAGCTTTTAGTAGTCTCTACTTAAAGGAAAGCTACGTTTCGACTACTTATTTAGCGAGCTACTCTATATCGGCCGAGTTACTACTCTTCTAGACTATTTTAGGCTATCTCGTACTTAGTAGATCTCGTACCTAATATACTTAGAATAGAGTAGCCCTAGTAGAGAAGTAACTTAAGTTATTATACGCGAACTCTACTATACTAAGTAGCTTTACCTAGTTATCCTACTTATAGTAATAGTATATCTATAGGTATTACTCTATTATCTAGTTCTAACGCTCGGTCTAGCTATTAGTCTAAGGGTAGTAGATCGTACTAAGGGCTCTATATACCCTAAGATAGTAGTAAAAGGAGCTCTAGTACTTAGATATTAGAATTAGCCCTCTATTAGAGGTAATTAACTTCGGTATCCTATATAGGCGTATAACTTCCTTTAGGAACGTATCTATAAGGCCTTTAGCTAAGATATCCTTCCTTACTAGGATATAATAGGCTATCTTAGAGAACCTATCTACTATTATAAGGATTAAGTCGTATATCTAGCCTAGATATACGCTTAGTAGGAGGTCTATAACGAAGTCTAGCGTTAGATCCTCCTAGGATATCTCTAGTAGAGCTTCTATATAGAGTTTACTATACGGCTTATAGCGTCTAGGCTTCGCTCTATTATAAGCTTTATAGCTCTTAGTATAGTCCTTAATATATCGTCGGATATCTAGCTAGTCGTACGCTCTCTATACTAGCTCTATAGTTCTTTTAAACCTAAAGTAGCCTATAAGAGGGTTATCGTAGTAGGTTCGGAGTATCTTAAGTCTATATAGACCTACTAGTACGTAGATACGCTTATTAAGCTATAGTATACTATTCCTATCCTTCTATCTTATTAGCTAAAGATCTTTCTACTAATCCTCGATCGCTTTATAGATCCGTTAGACTATTAGATCTTCCTACTAGGCTACTTAAATTCTCTAGAGGATATCGGTCTTATCTTCTATCTCTATCTATACTACCGAAACGTACTTAAAGGGTCCCTCCGGCTTCGCTACTATCTTTATAACGTTAGTAGTAATATTCCCGCCCGTTATTAGGCCTCCTAGCCCTAACTAGGCCTATAAGGCTTTTAGAACCGGTTTAGAGTCTTCTTAGGCTACCTAGCGGCTAGAATAGTTAACGTTTATATAGTCCGGCCTCCTACTCGCCGTATCTACTATACTATTAAGCTTATCTAGGATATATATAATTATAAAGTTAAATACGGAGAGCTATTCTATCTATCTTACTTAGTACTTTAATAGGGACTTAGTAGTTATAAACTATTATAGATTATTATAGTCCGATATTAGCTCTATCTAATACCTTATATCTTTAAGATAGTATCGATAGTACTTAAATATCTCGACTATAGCTAGTAGCTTAATATCGTATATATCGTAGTTCCGCTCTACTATATTTATCTTTCTTAAAAAGTATATAACTAGGAACTACTATATCTTAGCCTTAAACTCGTACTATTAGTATAGGATATCTAATACTATATATTCCGATATATTAGTTTCGATCTATATAGGCCTTTTTAGATCGAAGTACTTTAATATAGGCGCTAAGTAGAACGCCTTCTTTAGGTCTTAGAATAACTTAAGTATACTAGGCGGAATATAGATTTCCCGAGATTCCTCTTTCCGCTACTTATAACTACTATAGACTATATTAGGCCTCCTCTCCGTTAAATAGTTTAGTAGCGCCGCGATACGGGAGAATCCCTTAATAAAGCGGCGATAGTAGTTTATAAAGCTAATAAATACGCGGATATTATATACTAATTTAGGTACTAGCTAATCTCGTATAGTATTAACCTACTCTAGCTCTATTTCTACCTCTTATAGACTAATCTTATATCTAAGGAAGGATACCGAATCCGTATAGAACTTATATTTAGACGGTTTATAGTAGAGCTTATACTATTCTAGGCGATTAAGGATCGCTAAGATATATTACTTATATTCCTCTTCGTTTTTAGAGAAGATTAGTATATTATCGAAATATACGATATAGAATATATTAATTAGATCCGATAAGATACTATTAATATATATCTAGAAGGTTCCTAGGATATTCGTAAGCCTAAATAGGACTACTATATACTTAAAGAGGCTATAACGGGTCCTAAAGGCCGTTTTCTACTCGTTACTATCTTTAATATAGAGCCTATAGTAGGTATTACGTATATCGAGCTTAGTATATATATTCGAGCCTACTAACCTATCTAAGAACTTCTAAATAAGTAGGAGAGGGTAGCGATTCTTAATAGTAATAGCGTTTAAGGCCTAATAGTTAATATATAAGTATAGACTACTATCTTTCTTCTTTACGAAGAAGATATCTATACTAGCTAGTAATCTCGAAGATCTAATCTAGCCCTTCTCGAGGTACTCTTCTAGATACTTCTATAGAATCTCTAGCTCTATCTCTAAAAGGTTATATAACGGGCCCTATAGGAGTAACTTACTATCTACGAGATCGATACTTAATTCGTATAGCCTATAATCCGGTAATAGTAATATATCTTCGTTAGAAAAGATCTTCGAGTACTTCTTATACCGCTCTAGGATAACCTTTATTAATAAGGGATTATTTAGCGCTAGTAATCCTATATATAGTATAGTTAAGGGATCTAATATATCTTATAGTATAGTTACTATAGTAACGAGGGCTAACTTATACTATTTTCGGCTATTTCGTTTTCTCTATACCGCTATATAGTAGTAGAAATTAATAGTAGGATTCTATTAGAATAACTAGGATATATCTAGGACTATATCGAAACTATAAATCCTATCTATAGTAAAATCGTCTATATATCCTTTCGCTATACTATTTATATCTAGCGCTAAAAGCTTTACGCGATAGTAGCTATTAATAGATAGGCTCTAACTATTAAGAGTCCTATATCGAGTACTAGGCTTATACTCTAGATATAAACCGAGCTCTTTAGCTAGTATATTACTAATAAAGTTACTTTAGATACTATAATCGAGTAAGCCCTTTACCTTCCTAGGCCTATCTAGTCTAGTAAACTCTAGATCGAGCCTAATTAGCTCCTTATAAGGCTTTAATACCTTAGAGTCCGGCTCCGCGGATTATCTCTACTCCTCTATATATAAAACTTCTCTAGCTATAACGAGGTATTCTATAGTATAGGGCTATCGTTTTCCGACCTCTTCTACTTTAGAGCCGAGTATTCTAGTCGCTTATAACCTATTTCTTAGTAATAGTAGTAACGAATCTAGTTATCGTTAGCCTTCTAGAATAGTCCGCGGTCTAAATTAGGCCTCGATAGGCTATTAGGCCGCTATTAGGATCCGGATAGTCGTTTACGGTCTAGCGTATCCTTATCTATATTACTATAGGTTATATTAGAATATAGGCGACCCTTTCCCTTCGTCCTACTATCTTCTACTAGTTTTATATATCTCTATTATTTATACGCTCTATCCTCTATCTCCGTTAGAGTAGCTAGTAGCGGCTTAATAAGACTTAGTCTCTTCTAGAGATTATCGTATAGTACTACTATAAAAGTATATATCTATTAGGACTATCTATCCTTACTAATCTCGTTCTACTAGATCTTTATATACTCTATAAGCTCTAATAGATCTTAGAGATCTTATTTAGCGTAATAAAGTCGTATATAGGCCCGTTAGGCCCTCTTCTCTATAGATTCTATCGAGTCTAATATATATATCTTTATTTCTTCCTATATAGATTAGGTTATTCTAAGCGACTTAGTATAGTACTTCTATTTCGACTAGTATTCGTAATCGACCTATTCCTCGCCGAAGTCTACCTTAGTAAGCTTAGTAATATAGATAATTAGATTTCTATAGAAGATTCTCTCTATCGAGTTAGCCTATTACTACTATTCTACTCGGCTCTTATCCGTAAAGACTATTAGATTATAAGCCTTAGAGATTATAGTCGAGGTTAGTATAGTATAGCCTAAGGTAGGCTAACTAATAATAGCTAGCGGTCTTCTAGCTACTAGTTCCGTAATTATCGCGTTCGCTATAGTAGTCCTAGCCTTAATTTTAGCTAGTTTAGCTCGTTATTCTATCTTCTTAGCTTCTTTCTCGGCTACGAGGATCTATCGCTCTAGGTTATCGTCGTCTAAGCTAGATTAGTTATCGACTAGCCCTTCCTAGTTCTCTATAGATCCGTCCTTATTAGGCGGGACTAGTCCTTTATCTTCGTCGCCTTCTATAGGTATATTACCCTCCTTCTTAGAGATAGTATCTAGCGTTACTAAGCCTTCTAGCTCGCCTCTAGACTAGGCGGTTTATTTACTAGCCTTCTTCGAAGTAGGAGCTATTACTAAATAGTTCGTTATATATTAGAAGATCGATTCGTATATAAGAGTAGGTTATAATATATAGGCTAAACTATCCTAAGTATAAGATACTCGAATCGATAAAGAAGGGAAAGGAGAGAGTATAAAGGAGCTATAAAAGCTAGAATAGCCTAGAGTAGGCTAAGCCGGATCCTCCTAAGGCTTAGTACGGCTAATATATAGTATACTATATATAGGTCCTTATATTAGTTATTAATCTATTATAGTTATTATATATATAATATACTAAATATAATAATACTAAGAATAGGCTAAATAATACTAAATAATACTAAGAATACTAATATATTACTAAGAGTCTAAGTACTAAGAATACTAATATATTACTATAAAGCTAATTATATATAATCTTACTAGCTATTAAAGCTATTTAGGTTAGAAGAGCTAGTACTAATACTAGTAATATATATTATTCTTATATAGATATCTTATAGTAGAAAGGTCTAGATCTCTAGATAGATAATATATTCTTTCTTAGACTTATAAAATATAAGGAAATAGAGATTTAAATAGCTAAAGCTTAGTATATATATACGATAGTCTCGGTACTAGATATAATATATTAAAGATCTTAAAAGCGATTTACGATTACTATATAAATTAACTTTACTAGTAGTAAGAGTAGTAGTAGTAAGTAAATAAATAGTATATAGAGAGAGGAATACTATATAGTAGATAGATAAGTAAAGTAGTAGCTAGAAGTATCTCTATAGAGTTTAGTAACTTCTATTAGCTAAACTATTCCTTAACTATTTATAATACTAAACCGCTTATAAGAATAACTATTTATAGATAATAACTATAATATAACTATTTAGTATTAGATATAGTTATTAATATTAACTACTAAAGCGCTTAAAATATTCTACTAGCGATAACCGTACTTTTATAGCTCCTATAAGGATAACTATACTATAACTATTCCGGCTAACTCTATATCCGCGCTAAGGTAGTTTAGAGGAGTATTTCTAGTACCTATAGGCAAGGTTAGTAATCGCGTTAAAACATGCTTGATAGTACCCAACTTACCTATTATAGTGACAGGCCCACTCGTAACTCCCGTCCCGTTATATGTCGTTAAATATCTAGCCTCTCTCAACGGTTCCAACGCCTTCACTATATACGGCCATGCCTCCGACCCATTCGTCTTTACATCGACGAAAAGATAGAGCGTCTGTCCCGAACTCGTATCGTACACACCATTCTTCGTCTTCGTGCTTCCAACAAAGCTCGAATTCGGATTTTGTGCTCTTAGGACGCTCAAGATCGGTTCAATATACAAGCTGTCGAACGTCCTCTCTTTCTTCAAAGCTGAGATTTCGTGGCCGATATATAGGGTTTCGTTATAGAGCCAGACATCTGCTTCGACGGAGATCGCACCGATCGAGAGAGCGGAATAGAAGGGGATCGGTCGCCAATAGTCGTTGTGCGAATGGATTGGTTTAGGGATAATGCCTTGAGTTAGGTCCGTGGGATATGTGTACAGAGGTCCGCTTTGCGCATTCTTTAGAATCGATTGTAGAGGATGGGAGAGTGGGATATCGGATTGTGCGTAGGCTGTCGTTAGGATGGACAACAAAATAGAAGAACGCATGGTAGGAGATAGATGGTAAAACTTACTGGGTTTGCCTACAGCGTTGAGTCTTGTATCGTCCAGAGACGGAGGAAGACCCGCAAGAAGCACATCGTTCCTTCGGCAATGGACAATGACACCATGCGCGGCCTTGGAAAGTCGCGATGCTCACTGACGTTGAAGAAGCCAATGCCTGCCGCACGTGTTTGCCATGCTTGCGTGCCGAGACCCGAGAGTGAGGGTCAAAATTTGTGGACTCCTTCTCTTCCTTCCACCTTCACATTATTTCATTCAAGCCTTATCTATAATGCGACTTTCAGACAATCGCCGTCACCTTACTACATGGACATCTGATGGAGTTTGTATCTCATACGACGGTCCACGCAATGACTCTCAAGCATCGAGACACAATTGTCCCAAGCCTTTTGCAACAGAACGTGAGAAGTCTTTGTCACTGAGCCTCAATCACTCCTGGCTGCCCATTGGATCTCGTCGCCTGTTCCTGCATGCTACCTTCCTCCCAGCAGGAGCCTCCGGCACGCGAGCAGTCTCGTAAAGATTCAAGTTATTCTCCTGACTGCAATTTACTATGTCAGCGGGGTACGGCATGTAAGAATTGTCCTTGCTCACTTTTCTCTTGATTCTCGTACTACTCCCCACCGGCACGCCCAACATGGCTGTCCCAAGTGGGCTCGTCGCCGCTCTTGCAGGTGTTGTCTTCGCATTTGCTCTTTATAGCTTTCTAGTGCCGAAAAAAGATCCAAGAGAACCTCCATATATCACATCTGCAATACCTCTGGTCGGTCATCTTTTGGGCATGGCATATCAAGGAGCCGATTACTTCCGGAAACTTGACGAACAATACCACCAGCCAATCTATACTCTTCCCATGCTGACTGGAAGGATGTATATGATCTGCGATCCTTCTTGGGTCAACCCGGTCTATCGAGCACATAAGTCTCTCAGCTTCCATCATCTGGTTGCCAGAGCCATGCGGTATATCTTCGGAATGGACGAAACAGCAATGAATATCATCAACCACAACAAAGATGGTGAGGATGGAACGAGGTCTGGACTTCTGCTCGAAGGCCATGATATGATGGGTGCGGCTTTGGCGCCTTCTCCTGATATGGATGCCACGACTGAGGCTGTGATCAACGAAGAAGCGAAACGAGTGAACAAACTAGCGCGAGAAGGGGCAACACATGAGATCAAGCTCTGGTCTTGGATTCGTGACAACTTCTCGATGGCTAGCGTCGACTCCCTGTATGGACCTGACAATCCGTATCAACTTCACAAAGGACTTCTCGATGACTTCTTCCTCTGGGACAAGACAAGCATGTATTTCATGCTTGTGCCGTGGCCTTCTGTGCTCATTGCTGCAGCGTATAGAGCACGACAGCGCGTCTTTGACGCTTGGACGGAATGGGTCAAGAACGAAAGATACAAGAAGTCTTCTGTCTTCATCCAAAAACGAGCGGACATCAACCTCAATCGTTTCGGCTTCAGTCCAGAGATGTACGCGCACGGAGAAGCAAGCATGAATTTTGGAGCTCTATCGAACACCATTCCATCAGGCTTCTGGCTTCTCACGTATATCTTCTCAAATTCTCAGCTCCTGGACGAGGTTCGACATGAGATCGACAAGTGCGTCTCCCACGCTGAATCCAACAAGCGCACCATCAATCTCACATTCCTCAAGACTCGATGTCCACTCTTCCTCTCCACCTTTCGCGAAGTACTTCGCATTGTGGCTAGTATTAACAACGCGCGCTATGTTCTGCGAGATACCGCTATCACAAACTCGCAGACTGGTGAGAGCTATCTGCTCAGGAAAGGCAGTATGATCCAAATCGCCACCAATGTCATTCACGCTCAGACCTCGATCTGGGGCGAAGATGCCAATGACTTCAACCCACGTCGCTTCCTCCCCTCTTACGCAGGCCCCGATGCAAAGCCAGCCGATCCTGCCGCGCCGTTCAAAGACCAGAACGGTAAGACTCATACAGGAGCTTTACGAACATTCGGCAGCGGCAACAGTATATGTTTGGGACGACATTTTGCTCAGAGCGAGATCATGGCTTTGGCCGCGATTTTCGTTGCTGGCTTCGAGATCACTGATCGTGGCGAAGAAAGCGGTTTGACGATGCCTGACTTGCCTGCTTATAAAGTGCCGATGGGTGGCGTGCTGCATCCGACTCAAGATCCTGAAGTCGATGTTCGACGTAGACGAGGTCATGAGAAGGTTGAATGGAGCTTTGAACTGTGAGCTATATTCTCACTTGGCAGCCATGGCAAGTGTCTCCGTGAGGGATCAAAGACCAGTAAAGCTCGGCCGCCTTGCTGGCTCTTTGAACACGAGTCTTCACAGTGGTGTCATCTACAGAGCCATACTACGTGCTCATATACAGGCGAGCAACAAAATGTTACCAATCGCCCATGCTCGGACAGAACAGCTGAGAGAATCAAGAACCCCCCAACATGAGGTGTTGGACCATGCTCCGAGTCTCAGCTGCGCCATACCATTGAGCTACACCGGCTCTGGATTTACAGGCCACTGTCCGAGCATGAATGATTGGATGAAGACAGAGCTTCCTGTTTTACTATATAAAAGCTCGGCAAGATCCGTCCCAAGAAGTGAAGTATCCGAGTGTGTGACCGATTTCTCACCTCGCTAGACTCTGTATGGACGCAGCTCCTGAGCTCTCAGCTTGACGTGCATATGAGATGGCAATGTTGCTCCAAGATCGAGCTATGAGAGTGAGGGACGGAAATGAATTGCACGGGTGCCCAAGAGTTGTACCTCGCTTAACTCCAAAATCGCTCGAATACTTGGCTTCCAGATTATTGGGCATATTTCATAGCCGCTTCGAGACGAGTTGAATGGCCGAAAGTCAATGAACAGTGTCCATGGCACCTTTCACATTGCTTGACTCCGAGAACGGTGTTGACACGACTCCAACTGAAGTTTTTGCTAGTGCAGAGGAATCAACATTAAGCAGACATGAGATGGATGTCAGCCGCAAGCTTTATATACTTCCAATCGACAAACGTCGGTCAAAGCTTACGCCATGACAAGCCACTCATATGCAAAGTTTTGTAGTTGAGTACTCAAATTCATGGCTCCGGATTTTCGTGATTCTGCCCAGACTTGAGAACACTTTGTCGAGATTTGACACCCTTTCCGCAGTAGGCAAGAGGGCACACCAGACGAATCAGCCGAACCAAGCCAATCTTCTCGGCCTCGCTGCTGAGCTGCGTCTTCAGATATACAATCACGTCTGGCCTCCATTGACCAGGCTTCCACGGAACGCATTAGTAAGGAACCATGACATCTACATCAGTCAGTCCAACTTCAGAATCCGCGCCGCACTGTTCCAAGTCAACCGTCTGCTTCGCCGCGAAGCTGAAGCTCTGTTCTACACGAACAACAGCTTCTTCGCAGTCATCAATTCAAACTGCTGTGATCAAACCCTGCGCTTCCTAGCCACGATTGGTCCTGAGAACTTGACTATGATCAAGGGCATAATTTCAGGTTCAGAGTTCCGGACAGCATACCGCAGGATTATGAGCAAAAGCGACGGAATGTTCAAACCATTAGAGATCAGCTATAGACTCCAGACGATGTAGGATTAGGACCAGTGCCCATACATGAGTGCTGGTTCAAAGAGGAAAGGTTTTCCATAGCAAAGTCTTTGATAGCAAGTCAGCCAGCAGCGAGGCAGGATCTTAACGACTTGGAAGAGAGGTGCAAAGAAGAGAATCGGCGCGCACTGGTAGATTTCGTAAAAGCCTTGCCGGCCGAGCTGAACCGGTACAGCATTCGAGGAAACCTGTTAGAGCAGGCGGACAAGTCTCGGGCATTCAAATGGGGAGGTAAATTGAGAGATATGAAAATCAGAATTTCTAGGGAGGTAGTTTGTGGATTTGAGCAAGAGCTCACTAGAAAGGACTTCGACTTCTTTAGAAACTGCGAGATCTACAAAAATGGCGAACGAAGTTCTGGTCCGACCGATCTGCAACGGTGGCAGAAGCATAGACCGTGGAGTACGGGGAATAGCAGATTTATGCGTGAATGGGAATACCGAACACGGATTCTCAGGGATCATGAGTATGCCGGTGTATGCGAATGTGCACTTGAAGAAGACGCGGGACCCGAGGTTCGTCTGCCGGATGGCTTATAGTAGAGGAACCAGGAACCAGGAACCAGAAGAAGTGATGACAACAGATTTGGACATGACCAAGGACTTCGGACAGTGCTCGAAATGTATCGAAGCGTAATTCTGCACTAAGTGAGATGCTCTCGCAATCTCAGCTTTTTCCTACATCTTCCAACTTCGCGCGGTATCAGAGCGGACCTTCATGAAACCTGCTATACCACATCAGCGAAAGCTCTGGACACCTTCCACAAGATGACCTTCAAGCGTACCTCGGACTCCCAGACCTCTCAAAATGTGTAGCACTCAACCTCGGACTAGCACCAGAATGCACACTATGACTCTCAGTAGCATCCGCTTCCGAAACCGCAGTTCTCACTGCATCACTGCTCAACTCACTCATAGGCGGCGGACTCCTCGGCGGGGAGTAAGCGGGAGCATGATGCATCGAGACAGCCGGATCGTCTTTGTTTGCCATAGGCTGCATGTAAAACGGCACAGTTCCTGATGGAACGGGAACCCACGTCACACCACCTGGAGGAGCTTGTTGGTAGGGTGCCATTTGAGGCATCTGAGGGTATTGTGGAGGAGACTGTTGAGTTTCGACTTTGTTGGTGTTGTTGCGGCGGCGCCGACGGGCGTAGAGGAACCAGCAGATGCCGATTGCTGCGGCGAGACAGACGCCTCCTGCTACGCCGGCGCCGATGCCGGCTTTGGCGCCTGTGGAGAGACCGCTTGCTGCGGCTGTGGGTGAAGGTGAAGAGGTTGAGGTTGAGGCGACGGACTGGCTCGGTGAGCCTGATGTGTCGCCAGAGGTAGGAGGGGCTGTCAAAGTGCTCCCAGCAGTGGAGCTTGGAGAGTTGGTCGGGCTGTCGACCGGTGCGGTGGCTGGAGGTGTTGAGTCTGTGTATACGTACGCGGGCGAGTTCGTTGAAGGTGATGGAGTAACACCATCAAGGATCACGACGGCAGTATCAGGCACATTTCGGTCATACGTGGTGAATTGGGTCCACGGTGTCGGCGTATCTGAAGCCAGTTAGTAAGCATAGTGCTTCCTACAGCGGTACATGTAACAGCGACTTACAATTTGGTATGACTGTGGTAATGACCATCCAGCTCCCAGCAGAATCTGTAGTAGTCGAGTAGTATCCGGTGCTACCGCCGACCGTAGTAGGCAAAGAGACGTATGGCAGTAAGGTCGAAGGAGCGTAGAGAGCGACTTTGGCTTCGCTGCCCATTGCTCGACAGCTTCGCTTTGGGAGAATCTGTAAAGCATAGGAGCCATTCCATTCGCATCCACAGCTGTCAGGCGATAAGCAGGTCCAGGTATTCGCGAAGTCATTTGACTCTGTGCCGCAGTAATCGAGACCGATCCATGGCGTGTCTGCCGGGTCTACATTGCACTTCTTGGGGCATGTCTCGTCCTCGTAGTTGATGTCTGTGCAGCCATACATATAAGTGTTGCCAGTGGCCCAATTGTAGCAGGCGTTCCCCGTGAGGCAGACATCGCCTAAGCGACAGCAGGCAGACTGCTCTGCGGTAGTATTGCAGGGCACCAGATCTGCTGGCGTGTCTGCGCGATATGCTGCTCCTGGACCATAGTAGCAATTCTGTGCAATGCTGTGAGTCGCGAGGGCGATTATCAAGGCAGTCGTCGACCACATCTTGATAGACATGGAGACGTTTCAGAAATGCAAGACTTCCGGCAAAAAGAGGCTGAGAGCAGATGAGTGGGTTGCTTGCCTATACTTATCGCTGTGCCATCTCATTCTAGCCTCGTACTCCATCGCCAGACATGAGCTGAGCAATCTCGAATCAGCCATAACATGCATGACAGGCACGATCTGATGCTCTGTTTGGACGTCGGACATGGTCCAGCCCAGCTCGTCTATGCCTGATCCCACCAGACCTCTTCCTGAGGCTTCAACATGCATACAGGTGGCAGATGTTGGCTCTCGCCAAAGCACTGTCAGGCTTGCAGATGTGCTTGTAGTACATCGGCGCTCAGTACTCCGTGCCTGTACGGCACCAGCTCTTTGTCACTTTGTGCACCTTGCACACAACCTTGATACAGCGCAAGCCATCATGGTGTGATCAAGCCGAAGGAGCTGGATACAGTCTCGACACGACTGATCACTAGATGAACAACAGGTGCAGTCGCGAGTCCAGTGATTTGCAGCTGCTGAGCTGAATTCGAAGTACCAAGTAACTGATCTCGCTTGTTAAAAGAGGTAACCTGAGGTGTGCTGATTGTTCCTTCCATTGGCTCCAGCCTGTCAAGACCGGTGTTGGCAAGGCGTCGAGCTCGGTAAACAAACGCACTATTGGAATCGTGCATTGTGCAGTAAGGCTGCAAACCTTGCTGATGAACTGGGCCCCAGGAGCATTTTTCCCACGAGCGGCCGAATGGTCGTTGTGTTAAGACATCCTTGCCGTCGATAGATCTCGTGGGGTGAATCTTCTTCCTCAGACACTAATATGCCGGCCGAGGTTGTGCAGAATATCCTTCTTCTCGAATCTGGAATGCGCGTTGGTTCCGTGTCCGGTATGAGGAGGTGTGTGCCGGCTGCAGTCAAGCACTTTTGTGGCGCACAGCTCTCGCTGTTTGGGAGCCGCACGCTGATGAGCTCAAGCAATGGTCAGCTCTCACATGACTCTCGGACACGCATTGTGCCTATGCTCCTTTGGTTTTGTTCCGGTGAGAAGGGTTTCATAGCGCTGTAACGCACGTGACACTCTCTTTTGCGGACCGACGGCATGCGGCTCCATCTGTCTTCCTGTAGCTCTTCTTACCTGCCGAAAATTCGGAGAACAATGACAACGGCTGGATTCCTTGCAGTCGCAATGCTGGAGAAGGACCCCAGGTTGTGTCACAGGCGAATGAGGGGTCGAAAAGAGACCTGTTCGCCGTTGTCGGCGCTTGAGCCCGTTGCCGTGGGCCAGTATTATTGCCGGATTCGAGATGTTCAATGAACGTCATCCTGAGAGACATCCTTTCGCTCTTCGTTCAGCCACAAAAATGGCCACAACAAATGGCGCTAAGCACGCCAACGGCGATACAGCAGAGATTCCTGTGACCAAAGCATTGGCGCAATTCGTGGCAACAGCCAAGCGGGAACAGCTTACACCAAAGCTTCGAGAGAAGGTTAAAGAAGTCTTGATAGACTATATTGGAGTTGCAGTTGGTGGTGTCGTCAATGCGGATTCCACAGAGCCCATCTACAATGCCGTGAAAGCTTTCCAAGGGCCAGGAATCGGAAGTTCAACTGCAATCGCTAGAGGTTCGCCGGTTTTGCTTCCACAGTATGCGGGATTGTTGAACGCAGCCTTTGCGCATTCGCTGGACTTCGATGACACCTATGCCGATGGAGTAAGTACGATCCATGATACGTATGTCGCGCAAGAACTGAGAAACTAGCGCAGACGCTCCATGCAGGCGTCACAGCACTGTCGGCGGCCATGACTCAGGCAGAGTTGCTAGGTGATGAAGCTCTGATTGACGATTTTATCCTTGCCGTCTGCGTTGGCTACGAGATCAATTGTCGCCTTGGTCGAGAACTGGGTTTCGAAGCATATCATCGAGGATTCCACAACACCAGCACAGCAGGAATCTTCGGTGCCGTTGGCGCTATTGCCGTGCTGAAGCACTTATCGGTGGACAAGATTGAAATGGCATTCGGCCTTGCAGGCAGCAAGGCCGGTGGGTCAATGCAGTATCTCGACAACGGAAGCTGGAACAAGCGTTTGCATCCAGGCTTTGCGGTCCACGACGCATTCATGTGTGTCAGCCTCGCTGAGGCAGGAGTTGTTGGGGCTACTCGTATACTTGAAGGCAAGTATGGGTTCCTACAAGCCTACAGCCCGAAGGCAGACAAGGACCTACAAAGGCTGGTCAGCGGTCTTGGTTCAGAGTGGATCTGGCTCAACTCCAGTCTCAAGCCCTTCCCGGCGTGCAGGATGACACATACCTTCATAGAAATGGCCGGGAACATCGGCGCTGCAAAGAAAATCAGCTCTGGATCGATCAAGGCCATCAAAATTAAGCTGCCGCCCACGAACCTTCTACTTGTTGGAGATCCAACGCCGAACAAGATTCATCCTACGAACCATATCGATGCGCAATTCTCGGTCTACTTCCAAGTCGCAAATGCCCTGCTATACGGATCCAACACGGGCATCCAAGCCTACCAGAAGCTCGAAGACCCCGAGATCATCGCGCTATGCTCCAAAACCACAGTTGCCACTGATCCAGCATTGAAAGTCTTCGCAGGATGGTTGCAAATTGAATGGTCCGACGGCCATTGCATGGAAGAGGTCCAGATGCAAGATGCTCTTGGTGAAGTCCGGCATCCATTTACAAGGGATAGGGTAGATGAGAAGTTTATGTCGCTTGTCGAACCGACTTTTGGGGTTGCAAGGGCGCAGAGGGTAATATCCATGATTGACGACCTAGAGAAGCACACTGTGAGCGCCTTATTCAGCCTGCTCCAGTAGCTTCTGATTCATTCTTCTCTGCTTTCAGCTTTCCCCGGTGAGCTCTGAACTGCGCAGGCACGATGTCCGGGGCATATTCTTCACTTATCTTGTGTAGAAGTATTTCGGCTGCTCCTTTGCGGCGCGATATCGTCCAAGTACCTTCTCCAGTGATTTGCTGCTTCAGAAAATCCAGAAAAGCTGCTGTGAAGTTGATGCAAATATTGCCATCCCAGCTTTGCATGCCCTGACGCTTGACGAAGTTCGGTATTTGAAGTGTCTTCCATTCTTCAAGGCGCTCGAGATGGCCAGTGGCGCTGCGAAATCCAATGATGATCTTAGGAACACCCAGCAGGAACGATTGGGCCCACATGCGGCACAGTTTTCGCTCAAACTTCTGGGCGGACTTGACATCGCCACTGCGAAAATTCTCGCTAGTCTTCAACTCCACGTACGGGATAGGCTCATTTGGATCATCAGGCTTGCAACCTTCGACAGCATCAACTTCGCCGCCAATTAAGATGGTATGGCCTCCAATCCCAGTCCGAACGATGGAGCAGTACTGGGCATTGTTGTTGACAATTTCGTCTTCTCGATTCTCGATCTCATCGCGACTGCATTCCGCCCATGGTCTTGGCAACGTGGCGAGGGTCTCGAATTTGTAGCCCCAGTATTGCATCTGCTCGGGAGAGAAAGTGTTGCCATGCTGGCGATAAGATCTGCCCAGATTGTTATTCTCAGCAGCCTTCGCCGCCTGGTTCTCTTCTATGTATATGGTGCCATCGAAGTATGTAGCGTTCATCTCGAATTCACCGAATTCTACGATAGCAAGTTGTTAGCGGACAGACCACATGCTCAACTACAATTTCTGCTTACTGTCAAAAGGGGCTGACAGAATCTTGGTCATCATTCCTCGCCATGTGAGAATGTCCGCGTCCAGCTTAGTTTTGTTCTTCGCTTCGTACTGCTCGATAGTATTCAGGAGCGGATTGAGATGCAAATTGATCGCAGTGTCGTCATATTTGATGAAGCTTTCAAAGCCCTTGGACAGATCTATGTTCTGTGATTGTGGCACCTAGTGGGAAGGAGACGTTAAGCGTGACTTCGATCATGAAAGAGTCCAACGTGACTGCAAATTGAGTATGCGGCACGCAAAGTGATGTTGCCGGCCTTCTGCAATTCCGCATTGCCATTTTACTTACTCCTGGTGTGTTGAAGAGCGGTGGGTAGTAATATCTGAGGCTCCTGTCGTCTAGTGGCAAGGGTTTGTGCTTGTCGTCGAACGAGAACTCGGTCTAAAAGCACGTCAGCACAGTCATGTAGCTGGATGGCCTACACAAGTCCAGCTTTCAGAACCATGTCATGCCAGCTCATCTGAGCTCTAATTGAATAGCTACGGAGATTCGGTGAAGGCGTCTTGGATGCTTCGACCATTTATTACTGTGACTTACCACTTCCCGCGGCCGCTTGATAGCAGTCCCTTGACCTGAGAAGGGCCGAAGGTCCTGGAAGCGGAATGACTGCATAGTCCTGCTTCAATAGTCATGTTGTGCATGTGTGTCTGCAGGATGTGACAAGGACGCGAAGTCAGCGCGACGCGCCTGGACCTGCTGAGACAGAATTGTCTTGGCGCGCGGCCGCGTTCCTCGTTCTCGTATGGCCTGCACCTCTTCTCTCATCTACACGTTTACTATCACACTTGATCGCGCAAGCGCATTCGTATCAGCTACAAGATGCGTCCTAGATATAGCACTTGAAGTCAAACCATGATCCGATTGGGTCGTGGCGACGTGTGGAAGACGGCTGATTGCTCCTACGCTTTCCAGACAGTAGTTCTTGGGCCTGTTCCTGCATGAAAACCGGCAGGCCTACGCTGCACGACATACGCCTGCGAATACTAAGTATTTTAGCCTGAAGAGAGAATACGATGCCAAGTCTTTGATGAGGAGACATGACGATGTCCACCTCTTCCGACGAACTGGAAGAGGAGTCTTCGGATAAAGATGAGCCCGAATGAGAAGCGTATAACTATTCTACAGCCTCAGAATTCAAGCTAGCAATACTGGCGACCCAGAATCAATGATGTTCTCTAGAAGCTTGAGAACAACAACGTTGCTATCAACTGCTTTGCTGCTTAATCTCTCCAGAGCAGAGAATTCAACTTACTACAACCCAATCTTCCCAGGATGGAATTCCGATCCAACTTGCACCCAGGTGGATGGCACGTATTACTGTGCAGTATCGACTTTCGTGGCGTTCCCCGGCCTACCAGTCTACGCTAGCACTGATCTCATGAATTGGAAGCTGATTAGCCATGCTTGGAATCGCGAGAGCCAACTTCCTGGCATCAACAAGAATACCAGTGACGACTCCGGTGGCATGTATGCTCCGAACTTGCGATACCATGACGGCAAGTTCTACATGAATTGTGCCTATGTGACCTCAGAAGGTCTGCTTGGGACCACTTTTGTGAGCGCGGATCCATACGACAACTCAGAATGGTCAGACCCGATCATTTGGGAGGCCACAGGTATAGACCCGGACTTGTTTTGGGATGACGATGGTACAGTTTACTTGACGACCGCGGGCATCAACATCACGCAGATTGACTTGAAGACTGGAGCGATCACTGAAACGCAGAGTCTGTGGAATGGCACTGGCGGATCATATCCTGAAGGGCCACACATCTACAAGAAGAATGACTGGTACTACCTAATGATCGCCGAAGGAGGCACAGAACTGAATCACATGGAGACCATTGCTCGCTCTCGAAACATTACTGGACCATATGAGGCCTATGCGAACAACCCGATGCTTTCGAATGCCAACACCACTGAGTACTTCCAAACCGTGGGCCATGCAGATCTCTTTCAGGACCCAGGCGGCAATTGGTGGGGTTTTGCATTGTCTACAAGATCTGGACCTGACTGGGAGATATACCCGATGGGCCGTGAAGCAGTTTTATATCCAGTCGACTGGTCTGGAGACTGGCCAATTGCCTCACAAGTGCGTGGTCTCATGACTGGCTGGGAGTTGCCTCACTCAAACAATAGCATACCTGGCGACAGCGCACAATTTGACGACGACGATTACCTTGACTTTGAACCTGGATCCTCAATACCTTCTCACCTTATGACCCTTCGCTATCCACCAACCACTGACAACACATTCGAAATCTCGCCAGGTGGGTACCGCAACGAATTGGTTGTTTCTCCATCCCGCACAAATTTGACAGGAATCATCAACGACACAAATCTAGACGGCCAATCTGGAATCGCCTTCCTAGCACGAAAGCAAACTCACACCCTCTTCACCTACACCGTTGACTTGGACTACAATCCTCAAGTCGTCGGCCAGGAAGCGGGTATCACAGCCTTCATTACGAGGTACCAACACCTAGACATTAGCATCCGCCACAAAGCCAACGCAAACCTCAAACGCGAACTAGTCTTCCGCATCGAAGCCTCTGGCAAAACGAACTCCACCTTCAACTCCAGCGAAGAGACCTTTCCAATTCCCTCATCCTGGCCTCTAGGTCCAATCAGACTACAGATCCATACAGCTAACGACACAGCCTACGTTTTCTCCGCCATGACTGCCAGCAATCCCAACGCGAAGATGATTCTTGGAACAGCTTCTGCTGAGATCTTGAGCGGTGGCGATGGCAGATTCATTGGAACATTGTTAGGTGTCTTTGCCACTTGTAACGGTGGCGCTGGATTTGAGAATGTTTGTGAGGGACCTGGCGGTCATGCGTATTTCAGTCGATGGAGGTATTCTGGTGCGGCACAGAAGATTGCCGAGGGACAGTATGTTCCGAGGGGAGTTGTGCATAGTGAGCTGTAGTGGTACTCAAATCGCTCCCAGGTGGATACTTTCCAGGCCAGACTGCCTCGTTCTTCGACAGACGGCTGATGATCATGGTGCTGAGAAGAGTCGCAAGTAGCGATGGGTCGAACACCTTCCCATTTCACAGTATCGCTACAATCGTTCTTCTCAATATCTCATGACTCAACACATTCTCTTCATCCTTCATCAGGACTCCGGCTAAAACGCATACATAATAGACACACCATATTTCAACACAAGATCGTGTGGAGTGGGATATCCTGATACTCCGCATACTCTTTCATAAGATCTTGTTCATCCCACTCCCTCTCAGATTCCGTTCCAGCATAATTTCCGTCCTTATCTCTAGCGAAGTACCTCTTGTAGTCGCCTCTTGGCATCTTGACCGCCTTATACTTCTCCTCTTTCTCTGCCGAATGATCTAGACCTGGAGCCATTCGAGTCGAGAGACGGCGGAGGAAGGAGCGTGGTTGAGGGCTGAGAGATCATTAGTGACCGCAAACGAGAGATAGAGTTGGTGATTCATCTTACCGACTAGGTAGGTCATCACATCCTTCAACGGATCCTCTGCGGAACTTGTTGGATAGCTTGACTGTGACGATAATAACATCTTCATCTGTAGGTGGAGCTGTGAACTCTCGTTCGAAAACAACACCAGCTCCGAAACCTAGAGATCTTGTCCTGACATTCTGAGCATTGTAGACTCTTGGATTCCTGTGTGCGGCGAGAGCACTATTCCTTCGGACAGCAGAAGATGGGATCGCAGGAACGTAGGCGGGACATGTTGATGAAGACCTGGGTGTGCTTTCGTCCGATGAGCTAGACACGCTATCACTGCGTTTGCCTTCGTGAAGGATGAATTCCGAGGCAGTCATCTCGGCTTGGGATTGTGGTGGTTGTGGTAGAGGAGTGCTGTTACGGCGATACGGGTTGTTCGTATTGAGACCAGTCATTGGTGGCGGGAAGGACATATAGATGAAATGTGCCATGGTTGACTATATATCCTTCCGTTTCGCTTGACTGACGTGATTCCTTCTCAATGCATTCCAGTTCCAATGTGTCAGGAAAGTCGGAGTTCAACTTCTTGTGGCAATTCCGACGAGCAGAGGATCCACAGGAGTGAGTGAATGATTCTTGATTGCCGGAGTAAAAGCGAAGTTATCTGCGATGGAAGCAGATGGCGGGATGGAGAGGAAGAAGAATTGATCGGCAACGCACGCAGGTCGACTGTGGTACAGCACTTCACGTCGCGTGCCGTTTCTCACCTCATCATCACTTTCGTGACAGCGGAGGGGCGGGAGGAGAAGACAAGCACTTCAACCCTTTCAACAAGCTCTTCCGCTGATCCTTTTTTACAGTCACACCACTGGCTCTCTGCCGCGGATAGTCGTCGTGGATAGCTTTTTGTGGCTGGACGGACCGCATTTCGATAGAGGCGCTGGGTGTTTGTCTTTGGGTGGCATGCAAGAGCTCGGAAAGGTACGTAGATCGGAGGAGTATGGCAGGAGCCGAGGCGTGGGGCTGGAAACATACACATTATGTAAACAGTCCTGATCTGGCCTGCCGCCATTAGCAACACATCCAGATTGAGACTTGCCGCTAGATGACTGCGGTGACCGCGAAGATGTCGAAGGCAGTAAGCCATACCGATGGAGGATATGCTCCTGACATTAGAAAGGCAAGACGATCGAACTCCGGCTCTCGCATGATCGCTCGTAAATACGCTGAAACTAATTTTCTAAGATCTGCCTGATACATCTACAACTTTGACTTGGCAACCTGTCTATCCAACTGCAAAACATCAACCTTCTCCATGCCGTACGCCTTGCACATCTCCGCCGCCTTCGCATTCTGCCATTTGATCTTGTCCAAGCACGACTTGCCTCTCTTGTTCTCGTTGCGACCCATCTGGAGCATGTGGACCTCATCTGGTCCATCAACAATTCTCATCGTTCGTCCGGATGCCCACATGTTGGCAAGAGGAGTATCCTGGCAGACACCAGCAGCACCATATGCCTGGATGGCATCGTCGAGCACTTTCATCAGGACTCTTGGGATGAGCACCTTCGCTTCTGCGATTTCCTTGAGGGCGAACTTTGCGTCCTTGGCATCGATCTTGGAGGCTGCTTCGAGTACCTGAAGACGTGCTGCGTCAATCATTATTCGAGCATCTGCGACTCGCTCAAGCATGACACCGTGCTCGCTTAGTTGCTTGCCGAATGGCTTCTTGGATGGGTCGTTCAGTCGGGCCAGCATGTATTCCAAGGCCTTCTCGGCGGCACCAATACTTCGCATGGCGTGATGAATACGGCCAGGTCCAAGACGTCCCTGGATGACCTCGAAACCACGTCCTTGTCCAAGAACCATGTTCTCAGCTGGTACGCGAACGTTGTTGAATGTGATGTGGCCGTGACCGTGCGGTGCATCGTCGAAGCCGAAGACTGACAGCATGCGGTGAATGGTGATGCCTGGTGTGTCGAATGGGACAAGGATGACGGACTGCTGCTTGTAGACGCTGCTGTTGTTTGGGTCGGACTTGCCCATGACGATGAAGATCTCGCAGCGCTTGTCACCAGCTCCAGATGACCACCACTTCGAGCCGTTTAGCACCCAGTCGTTGCCCTCCTTGCGCATGGTTAGTCCGATATTTGTAGCATCGGACGATGCAACATCTGGCTCGGTCATGAGGAAAGCACTTCGGATTTTGCCCTCAAGGAGCGGCGCGAGCCATCTGTCCTTCTGCTTCTGTGTTCCATACTTTGCAAGCACTTCCATGTTACCAGTGTCTGGAGCAGAGCAGTTGCATGCCTCGGAGGCAACACCACTCTTACCAAGGTACTCTGCCATGAGACCATATTCGAGATTGCTAAAGCCAGCGCCCTCCTTGAAGTGGTTTGCTGGCAGGAACAGGTTCCACAGTCCCAATTCTCTCGCTCTCTTCTTCAGATCTTCAATGACTTGTGGATGGGCTGCGAATCGTTGCTGTACACCTTCGCCAATCTGTTGTCTGTATACGGTGTCTGCCGGTACGCATTCCTCTTCGACGAACTTCTCGACCTGCGCCACACATTCGTCAATCCCTCTTCCTTCGACCTGCAAGTATACCAATACGTACCAGATCCAAGGTCTTCTTCGCTCGTTCAGAAACGAAAGGTCGAGCAAGCATTGGAATTCTCTCGCTTGCGCGTAGGGTGCCAGAACCTCCAATGGAGGTCAACAGCTCCTCGCTGGCCTCGATCTTGTATGGAACCGACATGATGTCCGTCTGCTGTTTGCCTCCTTCTGTAGTGCTGTGAAACCAAAGCCCGGAACTAGAGGAAAGAGATGGGGAGGATGGGCTATATGTTGAGAGTCGATGACAAGACGATGGAAAGGGAAAACGAGAGGATCGACTGAAAGCTCGTAGTAAGGTTCCTTACATTCAAGTAATCAATGCAGCGCAGTCCGTACACGACCACTAGTAAGTGGGTGGTGTTGAATGCCAGCCGAGGTCAACTCACCCGCGGCTCAGTCGGACATCTGTAGAGTTGGCCGGGAAGCAGGTGAATATGCGATACAGTACACCTGATAGAGAAATGCTTGGGACGCTAGCGATGGTCGAAAGTGTACCGTATCTCGGAGTGGAAAGAGCCAAACTTCTTGTGGACACTGGAAAACGTCCCTCGGCTCACTTGCCAAGGGTAAGCGTCTCTCCATGGCCTGATCCCAGCTGCGCGCTCTTCTCAATGCAGAAAACGAGTTCGGTGTCGCAACTGCAGTATCGACATTGCAATGTCAGGCTGAGACAGGAGTGTCACACATCTCACGTGTGCTCGAAATTCATCGACTTCGCCATAGTCTCGATGCGAAGCTTTTTTTCAATTGCATGTCCTCCAATAGCAACAATGGTCAAACCAATGAAACCATGGCGGACTGGCCCATTGTTTAAAGCAGAAAGGAATACAGGCAGAGAACATGGTATCTGTGTTTCTAATGTACACAGTCGAGAAGTAATTGGGCGGAAATGCGGCCGACAAGCTGTACAGCTTCGTCTCATTCGCGCCCTATAGATGCAATTCTCAAAGTATCTACGCAGATATCATCGATCCTCCAGCTGCCATTGCGGCGGCGAGTCCATACTTCAAACGCCTCCAGCGCCAACGCTTCCAAAACAGGACCAAGCATTTATGTGTATTACGCTCAAGGCTCGTGTCTATTCACAAGCTCGTACTCATTCCGTGTCCGTCTGGACCAGAACGGTATCCTTTGTCTTATTGACTGCGTCTTCCACCTAGGAACGTCGGCCGGCGAAAGGAAGTAGCGATTGTAGTACCACCAGCCTCCAAATAGAGCGCCACCTCCAACGACGAAGCCGATCACCGTGAGAAGGACCCAGTTACGAGCCATCTGTCATCACATTAGTGCTTCTGCTCTCTGAGCAAAATAAAGCAGCTACACTTACCCAGAATATCAGCTGCACATCGTAGCCGTGCCAGCTGTTGCCCAAGTGGTGCGTAAAGAAGCTCCACGGATTATTGTTGTACTCGTCTGGGAAAATGATCCGAATCCGACCTCCATCTGCTCCATCTCCAACATTGAAGCCTTCATCGCTGTAATGACGCCAAATAATGCTCAAAAAGAGTGGGCCCGTGCTTGCCATGACAGTAATGTATGGCAGGAACCAACTCCGGTCATAGTTCTGGAGCTCTTCGATCACGCGCTCGAAGAATGGATGATGTGGCACAGCTCCCATAGCATCATTGCTCACACCTGTAGGTACTGTCTTGCGCACAAATGCGGGATAACTCAGCAGCGGCTCGAGTGATCGATTGCATCCATCGTCCAGATCAATGTATATTCCACCGTAATGGTTGAGCACGAAATACCTAATGGCATCTGCTCTCTGAATAGGAAACTGGTAATTCTCGAAGGTCTCCAAGAACTCGGGATATTCAGCTGCAATGAACTCCATGCTCATCTTATCGGTCCAAAGCTTGTACTCCCACTCTGGCTCTTTATGCCTCTCTAGACAGCTTCGTTGCGCCTCTTGCCATACTTCGGGAATGCTAGTATTGATGTATGTTTGATGTATGATTTTCGGTATCATTTGTGTGCGGTCGTCGTCTATCTCTGAGCCGATCGGAGGCAGTTCTTCGCGGGTTATCGCATCTTCGATACCGTTTATGACCAAGAGCTCGAGCAGGGTCCAGACCGAATGTACCAGGAAAGCAATGACCGCAAGATTGACGATCAGGAAAATCAGTACTGCTCGTCGCATGTTGGCGACTGCAATCCGAGCTCCAAACCAGATCTCGTGCTCAGATCTAGGCAGGCACGGTGATGTCGACGGCTAAGCGTAAGTGTTTCCAGTTCGGGCGTAGGAAGGTAGTTCTATGTAGGGAAGCGGGTCGCGGAGAAAGGGTCCAACTCGAGTTCGCAAAAGGCGGTTTGAGGCAGCTATCACGCTCTCATGGCGGCCATGCGGAAAGTTGGCGAGCGTGCAGCGTACGAAGAGAATTTGGAGTATCGTCGGACTGGAGTGAGCGGACGCAAAGACGGAGCATGGTGCGCGGCGCGGCGAGGCGACACGAAAGGGCAGGGGAGATTGCAACAAGGGGAGGCTGAGCTTCTTGGCGACGGTCGCTCTCGCATCTGATGATTCTGATCTGCATAACTTTTGCTCCCTCAGTTCTGCTCTACTACATCAAGACAGCGACTGGCAATTGTCCTTCGGCCCCTCAAAATTCATTGTCTGGACGGCCATTGACGACTCGTTGTTGATGGGTACCCGGCGTTTCTACTTGTTGCCATTGAAACCTGAAAAGCACCTGTCTCCACCAAGATGCATCGCCGGCGCAGGATCCAGGCACGGAGTCAGCAAACTCCCGGTCGACGGTGCAGTGAGATATGATCTCATGCCTAAGGCCGTACTCACGACAGACGCCATCTGACTTGCAGCATATTCTAAATTCGACTACATCTTCTCCGCAGCCTCCGTTGCCAGGCTACAGCTTTTGCTCGAATAAGTGGCAACGGCAGTTCGAAGAACTGACGCCCACCACCGTGCCCACGTGAATTCGGATGGCAGCCACGAGGTGATGTGCGGTGTGGAGACTAGAGCATGTCACCCACAGGGCGCCGAGCTGAAGCAAACATGTTTATCGCTCGGGGAGATAACACCGACAATATAGAGAGTGAAGCTGTGCGAGCAATTGCCTGAGCAGACAGCGCCTTCAGCTTTGTCTCAAGGACACAATGCCGGACTACACGCTACACGAATATCATGCTTCTGGCAATTGTTGCAAAATTCGCTTGACTGCAGCAATACTCGGCATCAAGCTGGAATTGAAGGAATATGACACCACGAAGAACGAGACGCGCACACCAGAATTTCTTGCGAACATCAATGCGAATGGCAAGATACCAGTTCTTCAAATTGGCAGTGCTACCTTTCTGCCTGAGAGTAGCGCAGCCATGTACTATCTGGCCGATGGCAGCGATCTAATACCAAAAGATCGCCTTGAGCATGCTCAGATGCTGCAATGGATGTTCTTCGAGCAGTACTCGCACGAGCCGTACATAGCCACACTGCGCTACTGGTTGAGCATTCTTGGCGAGAAAAGACTGTCCGAAGAACAAAAGTCGTCCCTTCTAAGCAGGCGAACGAATGGCGAAGCAGCTTTGAACATCATGGAAGCCCAGCTCGCTGCTCAGAATTTCTTCGCTGGCGAGAAGGCTTCCTTGGCCGATATTGCGCTATACGCGTACACGCATGTGGCATACGAAGGAGGATTCGATCTGAAGCTATGGCCGAATGTTGCAGCCTGGTGCGAGCGGATCGCGCATTTGCCGGGATACATTCCACTGAGCGCTTGACGATATGTGCACTTATGCGTAGACGCCGCTTCGATTAGTCGCAACGAGTTTGCAAAGAGAGCAATGATGAGTGTCCATCCAGGGTGAAGCAAAGGTCCAAGTTGAATCCCCTTGCCGAGCTTAGAATCGGTCAATGGCCAGAATGTATTCGGCGTACAATTGCTACAGAATACAGTATCTTGAAGTGGCAGTCAGTTCAGTCAAGCAAATCTATCACAGCCCTAGCAACTTTCAGACTTTGAACGCGAGACCCACGCGAATGCGCACAGACCAGCCGTTCATTCAAACAACGCGTTCACGTCGCGTCATGCCTCTTTTCTGGCACTAATTTCACGCTTTGTTGCATTAATGCATCACTCCAACAAGCTTTCCTAAGCATGGCTACTGAGCACACAACGAGGGATGAGAGATTCTCATCGCGCAAGGCTCCGGTCGCCGCTCTTTATGAAGCCATCCAGGCCATTGAAGGAGATGGCTCTTTCGCTGCTGAGGGAGATCTCGGCGAAGTGAATCCCGGTCTTGAGATCGAAGGGCTAGGATTGATTGGTTTGCCAATATCTCCCCATGATGTTGACCGACTTTGCGAAGCTGGCGTATCTGGACCAGGTGGGAGGCACTATGTTGACTCAAGCAAAATTAAGTTTCTTCACCCGCGGTGGAGTGAGAGGGAAGATATTGCTATAAGAACCGTGTGCGAACAGCTTGGTGTACCCGGAGGTGCAACGCATGTGATCGCGCGATTTTCTTGCATTACCATAGAGGCAGCAGGAACGATTTCGGAGATCTGTGAACCAACAGAAAGTGAGCGCTTTGGCACCCTCCAAATATGCCTTCCCAGCCTACACGCGGGCGGCGACATTACTGTCCGGGCGAACGACACAACAATCACTCAGAATACTGATGCGAGATGCTGGTGGAACTGCTCATATCAGGCACACTTTTCAGACACCTTCAAAACGGTATGTACAGAGATTTTCGATAGACAATCTTCTAATACAAGTGTAGATCGATCCCATCTGTTCAGGCCAACGTATCACCCTTTGCTATGATCTGATATGCACAAACTCTGCCGTTACTCCGAGTAGCAGCAGCTTAAGCTCCCAACTTGCAACACTAAAGACTGCTCTTCGGAATTGGAACGACTCCCTAGAAGGCAGCAGTGATGTTCCATCTATGCTTGCCTACGCCCTTCTGGAAACCTACAAAGTGAATCAAGGCATCAGTAATTTTGCGGGCTTGGATTTTAGGAGAAGCAAATGCATTCAGCGCATCCTTTCCGAATGTGACTTCAGCTGCTTTATTGCACACATAGAAAGAGAAGTAGAAGGTTTCTGCTCAGGCGAGACAGAAGAAGCAGGGATTGCATCTGAGAGCGAAGGAGAACAGTCCGAGGCTTCAAACGATGTTCAAGAGCCTGACAACGCTATCGTGAAGGTGCACTCGAGATCTTTGAAGATCACAGATCTGTCCGAACTCGATGGCAGCAGCCTGATCTGCGATGTGAGCTTGGAGCGAAGCAATATCATGCAAAAACGCCTGTTCGACCGTGCTCCAGACCACGAAGAGACTGAGGAGCAGCTGAACTTCATGGACGAACTGGAGGCTGAGATTGCCACGCATCATTGGTCCAACACAGCTCTCCTGCTCATGCCTCGAAGGCTTGCGATGAGCTTCTGTGTGGGCCATTTGAGAAAGTTCGAGAACGGCGATCTACTTTCGTTTTACGATGCAGCGCGGCGCCAAGCTCAAGACTTGATTCGGTACGTCACTTCCAACGTACAGAAGTATCCGGACGATACGCAATGCCGACTCGATGTCGAAACGTTATGTGATGCTCTCATTGGGGCAAATCAACGAGTTGAAGAGGCACGCAAGCAAGAAGCTAACCGTGGTGGGCACACTTTCCTGCGGTACGGACCTCCATTATACGACAGCATGACAGTCGCATTAGCGGCCAAAAGCTACCTAATAATTCGTGATCTGTGCCGTTTCGAGAGCGCGTTGAGAAGCAATGGGCATGACCTACATGGATCCAAAGTATTGTCTCCGGATCTGCTCATGGATGTGCTCGAGGCTTCGAATAGTTTCAGCTTCTCCCAGCTTGAACCAAGGTGAGTCCTGCCAGGTTTAAATGCTCGATGCCGCATATATTGACAATTGCCGCTGTAGTTTCGAAGTCATTGTGCAACTGTGCTCAGGAACGGAAGAACTGATCGAGACCATTAGTACTCTCACAAAGAGCTACAAGCCAGAATCAAATGTTGACCAGGCAGCTGTCATTCGCTGGCGCCGAGCTGCAATAGGAGCTATGTTTGCGGCTATAGATGAGAAGCCAAAGGATGTTGTTCCAGCGCTTACAGAGTGCATTGCCTGGGATTGCGAGAACGAATGGCTTGAGGAAAGGTATTCTTTTTGTCTCAGAGCATCCTGCTTACAGGGACTAACGAGATCCAGGGCTATGCCACTTGTACAGGCAAATGCGAGACGCCCATGGTTCACACTTGCTTTCTTAAATGCTCTCTTCCAGGCTGGATACCACGAGATTCTTGACTGTGAGCTGGTCAACCAGGCGTTTGGAACCTGCGCGCCAACGGTCATCGAAGGTTTCGTATTCCCAACCCAATGCCCCAAGAATCCTAACATCCATGGACACAAACCGAAGGCAGAATTCAGGGTCAGCGTCTCACCGCAACCCGGCATTTGTGGCTACGAGCTGATGAAGTTCCACCGAAAACTCGTCAAATTCGGCCTGTCCGATCTCGTAAGAGCTCTTCTGCACAAGATCGCAGAAAAGAGCGATGCTCCTGGTGCTGTCGAATACTTCCGATCAGCAATCCTGCTATACGTACATGACGCTCTATCGTCGCCCGAATCCGGCGCCCTACTTGCCGATGAAGAATGCAAAAACTCCCTCAAAACCATAATCCGGAACTACCTGATGAGCTTAGTCGGCAGTCCGGTCCCAAAGCCCACGACTTGGTCACAGTTACCTCTAGGCTGTGGAATCTGTGCAGAGTGTAGAGATCTCGATCTCTTTTTGCAGGATCCATCTCGGTGCATGATTGGCTTCAAAAGATCCAGGGAGATCCGAGAGCACCTCGAGAACCGCCTTAGGCCACGAGTCTCTGGTTTGTTCAGCAACCTACAGCTCAGAACCAGGAGCGATCGACCAAACAAGAGTCTTGTCATTGAGAAGACGATGAAAGGATGGAATACGTGGTACGAGGACTGGAATTTCCGCGTCAGAGAGGCACACGACTGGTTCCACCGCGCGAACCTTCCTGGCGACGTGAGAGAATACGCTCTCCAGCTTCTAGGCGAAGTGACAAAAGTCGATATGAGTTCGTTCTACCAGGGCCCGTACCCGCAGACTGGATCAAATCCGCAGGGCCAAATTACGAATGTACAGAAGCGTGGATTGGAAGAGCAGGACGAAAATGTCCCTCCTGCGAAGCGTCAAGCCGAAGTCATCGATCTGTCGGAATCTCCATGATATGACAGGCACCGATTGCAAATTCGCACAAAGCTGCTGTCACTCTTTGCCGATGTTTTCGCGCATAGTGTCCTTTGTTAGCAGTGGGCCACGATTGTGCTTGAGGTCCTCTTGTCCAATTCTCAATGGAAAGAGCTGCACAGCTCAGAATCCGCATACATTTAGTGGACGTCGCCTCTATTTCGTGCCGCTCTGAAGACGACGTTCCATACTCGAACAGGCAGGTGTTTCACATACTGTACGTGTGACGTGCAGGAGGAGCCCTGCAAAACCGTTCCCGAAACTCTCGGCCCACGGATTCAGCCCGATCCGACAGGGCCGACTTTTCGACCATAGTATTGGAACCGAGGCAACGCAACGACGCAACACTCTGTTTCAACGACTGAACGAGGGCGATGTACGGTATAGACGCCGTCTGCTGCACTTGATCTACCTCTAGTGCCCGCACCCGCAGAGCACTCCACATTCGCGCCAATGACCACTGGACAAGACTCCATTCGCAATAATAATAATGGAGATTTCTTTTGACCGATGTGGCGCACGTCTGTCTCTAATGATGGTCCCTCGGTTGCCGCCTAAATGATACAAACTTGGCTCAGAGAAGCACTCGGGTGGCTTTCCTACAATGTTGCCGGCAGGGAAGTACTTGCATACACCAAGTGGGCAGTGGCAGTCATGCGCGCTCATACGGCACCATACGGTCGGCCGTGAGTCGGGTCGCAGAACTTGGCCCTTATCGACGTTTGGAAAGCAATGCGACATGATGCATATCGCTTGGTGCTCTGCAATGGATCTTCAGAAGACGGAAGCCGGTATTGCAGATGCGCTTGTAGCAAAGTACGACGAATGGTTCCTGCCGATATAAATGATTCGCGTTGCCACAAATGCATGAATTGGCTTGACACCAAACTCAGACCTCATCATGCTCAATTTGGAGATCCAGCACTCTGTCCTCGCGAACTTGTCCGCAAAGCAGGTATTGGCCATTGCAGCCATCCTGCTGGGCGTCACAATTGCATATCACTTCGTATATGTCCTTCTACTTTCTCCTTTGAAAGACATACCCGGTCCATTTCTAGCAAGATTTACTCGACTATGGGAGCTTAGACAAATGGTTCGTGGAGACTCCCACGAAACCTTCGTTGAACTACACAAAAAGCATGGTTGGTAAGTCTCGCGGTCTCGAAAGGCAATATACTGATGCTTCAAAAGGACCCGTCGTCAGGATCTCGCCAAATTTGTACAGTTTCAACACCGCAGCAGACCAAAAGAAGATCTATAATCTGCGAGCTGATTTGCTGAAAAACGCCATATTACAACGCTGTAAGACAGATAATGCTTCGCCCCATCGAGACTCTGACAGAACATTCAGGGAGGTCATCCACAACGCGTTAATCTCTTCAGCACACAAGATGCAGCTTTACATTCCGACCGCAAAAAAGTTTTAGCGAACCTGTACTCGATGTCCTCCATGGTCCACTACGAGGATGCAGTTGATCCCATGAACAAGGTCTGTTTGAGGAAGTATGCCGAGTTTGCAGAAAAGAGGAAGAGAGTCTTGATTCCGGAATTCATGCAGGCTTATGCTTTTGATGTGATTGGCGAGATAACCATCAACAAGAATTTTGGCATGATGGAGAATGAGGGTGATGTGGATGGTATGGTGAGTAAACCAAAGGGCAGAAGCCCATGTCCTGCACGTTGCCGCCTAGTAGCCCTCAAGTCTTACTCTCAAGGGCCAATCGATTTATCGGTTGCAAACAGCTTTTCCTCGCTTAGAACATCTGCTAATGCTTCTACCCTTTACTTTTAGATGGAATTGGTGCAGGCTAGTAAGTGATTTCGATCAAATCCGTTCAGGATTCACTGACCTTCGCAGGCATAAGATACCAAGGCACAGTCGGCATACTCCCGGAATTCCATTCCTGGATCGTCCGCATAGGCAACTTCCTCCGCCTCCCCCATGCCGGGGTCGTAATCGAAAAGATCGCAAACGACACCATAGCCAAGTTTCGCCAGCCGGAGCTCATGGTCCAAAAGGACAACCCCAACTCCGACCCCTTCATCTCCAAACTCCTACGACTCGAGGCAGCAGGTAAAGCAGACTGGTACAACATCATGGATGCAATCGGAGGAAACATTGCAGCTGGAAGTGATACTACAGCCATAACTCTCAGCGCAGCTTTATACTATTTGTACAGAACACCTCGAGCACTGGCCGGCTTGCGAAAGGAAATCGATGAGATGGAGAAGGCTGGCAAGATTTCCGATCCGGTGTCGTTCAAAGAGGCACAGGAAATGTCGTATTTACAAGCTGTGTTTCAGGAGACTTTGAGGTTGCATCCTGCGGTGGCATATGTGTTGCCACGGAAGGTTCCCAAGGGAGGTATGGAGCTTGCTGGGAGATGGTTTCCTGAGGGGGTAAGTCTTACTTATACATGTTTTGAAAGCATTGCTGATTGCAAGCAGACTGGTGTTGGAGTGAGTGCATGGGCTTTGCACCAAAACTCTGAACTTTATGGTGATGATGCGAGTGAATTCCGTCCTGAGCGGTTCCTTGGGAACGAAAGTGGCTCGAAGAATCAGACTGCGAGTCTTGCTAGCTCTTTTGCGGTATGCGTCGCCACGTCTGAAGTAATTAAGTCTTTGCTAATTTTCTGCTAGTTTGGCGGCGGAACTCGAACGTGCATTGGCAAGAACATTTCGCTGCTGGAAATGACCAAGGTATTGCCACAGATTGTGCGGAAGTTCGATCTAGTATTCGAGAGCGATGAGCCGTGGGAGCTGTATACGACTTGGTTTGTGTGGCAGAAGTACTATTGCTATATCGAGCCGAGGAAATCCTGATGTTGCAGTTTTGAATGCACTTCATGTAGGTAGCAGACACACTAATGGCAGCTTTCCTCATGCTCTGCTATGGTCTTCCGCCCATCCAACTTACCTACTGCATCATGTAGCCATGCTCCTGCAGCATTGTACCCCAGTACGCACTCCTAGAAGTATCCTGTGAGACGGAACCTTTCTTCAGCCACGTGTCTAGAGCACCGACACGCTCCCCTCCCGATCCCACCAGCAAGACCATGTCCATGATCTTACGAAACAGACTGCTGAGAAGTGGGTCGAGAGGCTGAGATTCCTCCTTTGCAGTGGCTGCCACTGAAGCCCGAGAAATCTTCCATTCCTGCTCAAGACCAGACGCCTCGCTGAGCATTGCGCTCATGAGTTTCAACCGCTCTCGTCTGGGCAGTGTAGACGGAGTCTGGCCTTGGAGCGCCATGGCGGTAGCAGGTGGATTGGTGACCTGAGCAGCCAGTGATGGGCCTACACTCACTTGCGATGGACCAACGACGCCGTTCGGCGGTCCTGGTGCCGTATTGTCCCCGGTCTGCATAGTGTCCATATTTGACGCAGAGTGTTGACCAGGTGCATGCAGAGAGTGCTCACTCACTGCAATGCCAGATGTTTCTGGAGCCTGCATGAATGAGGTCTTGTAACCTGTGTTGCTCATTGCAGGGTCACCATTCCGCGATGCGAAGCGCTGCGTGGATCTCAAGAGAGGGCTCATGTCATCGCCACGAGGCTCGCCAAGACCGCTTCCAGGGCGCGTTGAATTTGTGATGGCTTTCGAAACGCTGCGAGAGGCGGTGACCGCAGCGTTGTGCTTGAAGCGAATAGCGCGAGCGGCGTGAGTAGCAGTCGAACTTGCCGTCTCATCACCCTGCGCACCTCCGTTACTCACTGCGTTTAATTCCGGCTGGGCATTGTAGACAGAGGTATGGCTGGAAGCGGCGCGACGAGGGACACTCTTGAGAGTGTGAGGCATTTTGAGCGCGCCCACTTTTGAATGGCTCCCGGACCCTGCCGAGCCAGTGACTTGCTGAACGTTGTGCCCAGCACCCGCGGTCTCTGAAGCCGATCTAGAGCGCTTCTTAGATGTTGTGTGAGGATCGCCAAAGTCCTGCTGCATCTCAACTTGGATCGCTCCGCTATTGGCAGTGACTGGCGTCATTGCGGTATTGCTACTGGCAGCATCGTCATCAAGTTCCTCGTTGCGACGCTTGCTGCCGACTTTGAATGGGCGAGTACTCGTAGCGTTCTTGAGGAGAGACGGTGCCGAGGGGGTGGAGGCGAGAGCAGCAGAATTGCGAGGCGAGACAGCGGGACCAGTAAGCTGCTTCTGCCCAGTGATGCCAGGATTGACGCGATTCGGTGTGGGATCGTTGAATGTACCCATATCAGTACTGTCCTGCATCGCCTCGGGCTGTGGAGTGGATGTCTCGGTATCGAGAGACGGGTTGACCAACTGGCTGACTGCCATGACCTGTCGTTGATTCGCGTTGGTAATCTCATGGCGGCGAGTCTCCTCGACCTCGGACTCGCTGTCGGTGGCTCCATATTCAATGTGCATGCAGCCGTCTGCGGGCGAAACTACATCCATGTAGAATCTGTCCCACCAGGAGGATGTTCGTGGCATGCCGTCTCGTCCAATCTTGCCCAGCCACGCCCAAAGAAGACCGTAAGTGCAATCATTTGCCTCCAGTCGGGCCTCCAGGGATCTCAGAACGTCCAGATGCTGCTTCATTTGCTCGGCGAGTTTTGCTTTTGCACTGTCGTCGACGGATCTAAAGAATTCCTTCTCGATGCGATGTGCCTGCCGCAGATGTAATTTGACCTGGAGCTGCGTCTCTTGGCGATCAAATGCGTCCACTTCCATCGCCTGGCTGTCAATATAGGTGCGGATAAACTCGTCGATCGACTCGGCCAGATGTGGCTGTACGCGCTTCTGCTGCATGAGAGCCTCTCGGACTTTGGACTTGAGAATCATGTTCAGGCCCGGCAGCTTCTTGGCAATGACTTCGTCCTCAACCAGCAGGTCCACTGCACGTTTCAAGTCGAATGCATTCACATCGAATCGCTTTGAGCCATGCTCGGCGCGAAACAGCGCCTCCATCTCATTATCTGATAGCTTGCTCCCGCTGAGACTCGCCTTGAAATCCGAATATGCAGCATCAATTGCCTCGAAGTGTTGATGGAGAACAGGAAGCTTCTTATTCAATTCCATGTTCTTAGCCAGCCCAGCGACTTTGGAAAACGATATTACGTCGATCGTTGAGCATGGACCTTGCGACATCATCTTCAGAACGATGACGGTATCCACAGCATCCAAGTCGAACTCCTTGAGTGCATTTCCCAGATTGAGAAAAGCCGTTGCTGCGGGTAGCTGTGGAGTAGACATGCTCCGGGCCGAATTGTGAAGTGCTTGAGCGCACCAAGGCACAGAGCAGCCTTTTTCGCACGAGGAGAAGAGGGAAGACATGTGGTCGGCAAGAGTTGATGCTGCGGCTTTGTCGAGACCGGCGTATAGGAATAGCTTCTGCCAAGCTCGATATCTCTTCTGAAAGACCAAGCCGGGGTCCATGTCCTGGCTGGCAAGAGGAAGTGCGGTAGCGATAGCCTGTTACACATGAGTCAACGAGATACTGTGAAGCTTTCAAGGTAGATTATGCGTACCTTTGCCTGCGTCGCTGCGCATGGGAAACATGCGCCGCTGTCTTTTTGCTGCTGAGATCCATTCATCGGTGGCGGTTGAGTCGGCGCTTTCTTGTCCTTCTTTTGATGTGACTGGAACGCATTGCGCGACGGACTGCCGAAGAAGTCGTGTGCTATCTTCGTGTCATCCTCGACTGTGCTTCATGATCAGTTACATTCATGCATCGAAGTTGCACTCTCGTACCATCCGCATCGCCAGCGAAGGGCGTGTTTCCGACCTTGCGGCGGCTTTTCTGCGCTTTCTTCTTGCCGATCTTGGAAGAGTTTCGATATCCCGTCGCAGGAGCGTCGGTTGTCGTACGCGGCGCCATTTTCTTCATGCCGAGGCGCAATGGGTGCGCAAGTTGCAATGCCTTGAATGTGTTCAACGAGTCGGCGCAAGAATGATCTCAAGGCAGAGTGGGTCCATGAGCCCGCTAGCCGGCAAACAGCTTCCCTCTCGACTAAGCTCCCGGCCGCCTGAAGCGGAAGCATGGACCACCGCCGCGACTCCGTGGATAAGAAGCCACACTTCATGACTGCGACTTGACTTCCTTCATCAACATGCCTTTATGGCAATTTTGGCACGGCTTCAGCAGCCACGAGCGGCGCTACGTCTAAAGAGATCGTGGAGGTAACCTTCTGCGGTCGCCCTTCTGTTTTGCGATTCAGGAGAGCCGCTATAGCTACGTGAGCGCAGCGCTTGACGGAAGGACCAGTTCAGCTTTGCTGCTCTGCGACCCGAAGGCCTGTGACGAACCTGAAGCATCTCAACGTGGGCGCTCCAGTGATTCGCTCCCGAGCGCCGGCCAGATCAGAAACCTGATGTCGCAAGCCGGCTAGTATTTGCGGCGGCATCGGGTACTCTTGATCTCGACCGGAGTCTGCAACGAATGTTGTAGTATCCTCAGACGTAGCGACCGAGGATATCAGGAAATGCATTGCTGGTCGGCCACGGCATGCAGGAGCGAGCCATGGCAGCGGCGGATCCTGGCTCGCAAGGTATGTATCCATGAGACATTGAGGTGATTTGCTGACCCATCGAGTTCTGGCGCGCGCGCTGGCCTCGGAGGGTTCGCGGGACTTCAGAAGTCCTATTCTTCATCGGCAGCTGATCACCACTATGTTACAGCCCTGCAATTCAACGCATCAGCCATGCTCTAATACTTGCAATGAGCCTTCCGGTGGGCAGAAAAACGTTCGTGTACACGAAGCCACATTCGGCCGGGGACAGTCCAGGTGCGAGATCAGCGGAACATTGCGCATTGCTTGCCCATATCGTTATCCGGCCATCTTATGCTCTAAATGTGGATGAACGCGCAACTCGGTGAATGCCCTCAGCCATACTTGCGATGGCGGTTTCCGCAATGGCGGCACTGCACGTGTGCATTCGTCCTAGTCGCAATGTACTGCACACACGCGCACTGGCGCAAGGCCAGTTTGATTGCGCAACAATGTATGCGGGATGTGTTCATGTTGACAACGCGTTGTGAAAGCCGACGCGTGAAAGTTGAAGTGAGGTCGAGCAGTCTTGGCAAATCCAGAGCGAGATCGGCACCAGGATGACGATGACCATGTCCAGCAACAGCAACAGCAACATTTCTAAGCAGCAACTCGAGATCTTTTTTGTGACATTTCTGGTCCATCTTCTGCTAAACAGAATCAGCGAAGATGTCGTTGAAAGACATCAAGCATATTGTGCTTGTGCTATCCGGAAAAGGCGGCGTAGGAAAATCCAGCGTAACGACCCAGCTCGCACTTTCGCTCTCGCTGCAAGGACATTCGGTGGGCGTACTCGATATCGATCTCACAGGACCCTCGATCCCAAGATTCTTTGGCATAGAACGATCACGAATTACATCGGCTGAAGGCGGATGGTTACCAGTACCAGTACATTCCGCAAGAAGCGCGAGTCAAGAGCAGGCAAATGGCAGCAGTCAGGCCTTGGGGAAGCTAAGCGCAATGTCGCTGGGCTTCATACTGCCAAATAGAGGCGACGCAGTTATATGGAAGGGGCCGAAGAAGACGGGCATGATTAGGCAATTCCTGTCTACAGTGCTTTGGGGCGATCTGGATTATCTGCTTATCGATACACCACCGGGCACGAGCGATGAGCATATTGCGCTGGTCGAAGAATTGCTTAAGAATGCTGCGACAGAACAGCTTCCTGGTGCAGTCATTGTGACAACACCACAGGCTATAAGTGTCAGCGATGTCAAGAAAGAGATCAACTTCTGCAAAAAGGTCGGCGTCCACGTGCTCGGCGTGGTGGAGAACATGGCTGGCTTCGTATGCCCCAACTGCTCCGAATGCACGAATGTCTTCTCGAAAGGTGGTGGACAAGCCATGGCACAAGAATTTGAAGTCCCATTCCTTGGCAGCGTGCCTATCGATCCAATGTTCATTCGACTTATCGAAGAAGGCAAGAGACCGAACTATCCCGAAGGCACTGTCATTGAAGGCCAAGACATGTCGAATGGAAGTGAAGAAAGTACTGAAGGATTACTTGTTGACAAGTATACTGCTTGCTCTCTGCACCCGCTCTTCGCCTCTATCACCAAAGACCTGACCGACAAGATCGAACGATGAACACACAAAACACATTACGAGTTACTCTCAAATGCGACCCCCAAACGCCATGCTTGCCCATATCTATGCCATCCTGAGGCCGTTCAGTGGTACCAGCCGTCGCTTTGTACAAATCGCAACCCAGAGTCCGGCCCGGTCGTGTTCAAAATGTGGTCGTCGCATTAAAGCGAAGAACAAGAAGTATAGTCGTGTAGTTCAGAACGGAACGCTTCGCGCTGAGACAGTCATCGGCAAGGAGATCATATGCATGCGCCAAGAAGGTTGATCAAGCAAGCTGTCCTAGTCGTGGCCGTAGTAGCTGTGGAAGACCTAGTCGAGGTCGAGGAAGTGATGACCGCGCTCGATGTGCAGGAGATGAAGCCGCGGGATGAGCTGCAGTAGGATATGGTCGTGGTGGAATCGACTGTGATGACTGGCAGCACTGTTGTGAACTGAGAGGCCCTAGTAGTCGTCAAGGTAGAAAGGGAGGTCGGCTGAGCTTGGCAGTTGACGATGCCAGCAATGGTGACGCAGACTGGAGGCAGCGAGACCGGCAAAGATACAGCTGGTAGAGAGGCGCTGAGACTGACGTCCACGCCAACTCCCACAGATGCAGAAATGCCTACTCCTGGCAGTCCAATGCTCGTCGTAGGTAGGATAGCAGGAACCGACAGCGACAAGCTGGGTACCGATAAACTCGGCAAAGGCGAGACGGTAAGTAGTCGGCAGACCAGAGATGATGTTCGTCAAAGTCGGCAGTCCAGAGATTATGTTCGTCAAGCTGAGTCCAGGAGTCGTCGTAGGTCCAGCATTGTTGATATAAGAAACCGGTCTCGAGCTGACAATGGTAGGCACACTGCTAGGCCTAGTCGTGCTCGTAACAGTATTCCCATTCCCATCCACAATAACCACCCTCTTCCCAACCATAACCACAGTATCCGGTTGACTCATTCCTTGTATAGCAGGTCCAAGATCCGAAATAAAAATGCACTGATCTCCCTCCGCAGAAGCAGCAATACATCCCGTTAACCTCGAGCATTGATTACTGCACTCAATCGTCGGAGGTACACCCGCAGGCACAGTCCCCACAACCTGTCTCTTCTTCGCAGCAATAAGATTCTCAGCCTCAACCAACTCCAGCACCTCATCCCTCTTACTTGTCTGAACCAACTGCGTAGCATTCGGAAATCCCACATCACACAAAATCTGATAATTCGCACCAAAACTATCCAAATAGAAAGCCCCATTCGCATTCGGACACGATAAATCCACAGGTGCAGCTCCTTGGAAAAGCGGATTCGGCATTCCGATCCCTGTCGCAGACTTATAAAAGCAAGTGTATAAGTTGGGTTGATAAGCGACTCCAACGCAGCCGGAAGCAGTGGCACAGCTGTTCATACAGGTTTCGAGATTTGGTTGGAGGGCGTTGGAGATGTCGTAGCCTTGGAAGTGGAGGGCGCATTGGATTGAGAAGGCTTGGCCGGAGGGGGAGACGTAGTTTAGGGCTTGGTCGCCGGGGCAGGCGATTACGGGCGGAGAGGTTGCGGTGGGGATTATGGCTGGCATGCTGATTGTTGAGGGGAGGGTGAGGCTTAGGGTGGGGATTGAGGTTGGGATGCTGATCGAAAGCGATGGGACGCTTAACGATGGTATGCTGATCGACACAGATGGGATACTGAGTGATGGTAGTGATACGCTCAAAGATGGTATCGAGGTCGGGATGCTGATCGAAAGCGAAGGAATGCTCAATGATGGGATGCTGGCTGAGATTGGTGGAATGCTCAATGAAGGTGTTGTGCCTGGCAAGATTCCAGTCAAAGATGGGAGGCTGATGCCAGTAGTTGGAAGACCGGTCAAGGACGGAACGCCGATGCTGGGAATCGAGGTAGGAATTGCCGTTGGGATCAGGTTTGTAAGGTCGGAGATCGGGATGACAGTTGCTCCAGATGGAAGAAGTGTAGTGAGACCTGGCACGAGTCCAGTCAAATCTGAGACTGGAATGGCTGTTGTGGCTCCTCCTAGCAAAGACGAAAGACCTGGGAGCAGGTTTGTCAAGGGGTTGTTAGTTGGGGTTGGAAGTCCTCCTCCTCCAAGGAGCGACGACACTATCGGGACCAGATTCGTCAATGGATTGTCAGTTGGTGCTGGAAGAATCGTGGTCAGTCCTCCAATGACTGAAGTCAATCCAGGAATGAGGTTGGTGAGCGGATTGTTGGTGGGTGTGGGAATCTCGCCGAGAAGGGAGGAGAGACCTGGCACCAAATTCGTAAGAGGATTGTTGGTCGCTGTAGGAATCTCCCCGAGAAGAGATGAAAGACCTGGCACCAGGTTGGTCAGAGGATTATTGGTAGCTGTAGGAATTTCGCCTAGGACTGAAGAAAGGGCTGGCACGAGATTCGTGAGCGGGTTGTTGGTAGCTGTGGGAATTCCGCCCAGAATCGAAGAGATGGCGGGAACCAGATTTGTGAGCGGGTTCTCCGTAGCTGTAGGAATCTCACCAAGCAGAGACGAGAGACCTGGCACAAGATTGGTGAGAGGATTCTCTGTAGGAGTCGGGAGCAGAGTCGACAGTCCTCCTAGTGCCGATGTCAGGTCCGGAACCACATTCGTGACTTCTCCTAATACAGAGGTAAGGTCGCCCACAAGACTGCTGATCGGTAGCGTGGGAAGTGGTGCCAAGCTGATCGAGAGTGGAGGAATGGAAAGCGTTGGCAAAGCAAGAGGGTCAAGGGCTTCAGAGAGCGCGGAAGGAATGGCCACAACAATGCTGGACAAGCCACCCGGCTGGACAATAGGCAGCAGTCCTCCGACGATGTAGCTGACAAGCCTAGCAGCCGACACGTAGCCTCGAGCAGGGACGAAGCTTTGCGCTATGCTGTTCTGCAAGTAGCAGGTTCCGTTGCCTTCGCCGTCAGAAGCACCTGTGTAGTAGAAGCCTGTGCAGAAGTTGGCACCGCCTAGAATGCTCGATTGATCGCAATGAGCGAAGCAGTCGTTGAAAGAGTTCTCGGCCACGCGCTCGGAGTAGGTGTTACCAGAAGTTGCTCCGTCGCAGTTTATAACATATGGCAGGCCGTTCTCAATTACGACTTTGCCATTGTCTCCCGGGCATGAGAAATCTACCGGTGTTTGAGTTGGTAGGATAGATGTTGGTACGACAGCGCTGACCAGAGACGCAAGATCTGCGAGCGCAACAGTCGCGGAGGGCAGCAGATTTGTGATGGGAAGATCCGTAGGCAGTACCTCGCCGAGCAGACTGGTTACGCCAGGGACCAAGTTTGTCAGCTGCGAAAGTGGTATATCGCTGGGTAGGACGCCTCCGACTTCGCTGAGTAGTGACGAAATTCCAGGTACAAGGTTCGTGAGCTGCGAAAGAGGGATGTTTGTAGGGAGACCACCGAGAAGACTCGAGACTGCTGGCACTAGGTTGGTAATTGGTAAGTCCGTAGGAAGAGCAGTCGGTAGCAGGTTGGTGATTGGTACTCCCGAGGGCAAGACTTCTCCCAAAAGGCTTGTAACACCGGGCACAATCTGAGTAAGCTCACTGAGTGGGATATTCGTAGGCAGAGAACCGACATCCGAGAGCAAGCTAGAGATTCCTGGAACGAGCTGAGTCAAGATGCTCAGTGGAACATCCGAGGGCAAGGCTGTAGGCAAAAGGGTTGTGATTGGTAGATTTGTTGGAAGAACCTCTCCGAGAAGCGAAGTCACTCCAGGCACGATCTGAGTGAGCTCACTTAGTGGAATATTCGTTGGTAGACTGCCGACGTCCGAGAGCAAACTGGAGATTCCTGGGACGAGCTGTGTCAGAACACTCAAAGGTATATCTGAAGGTAGTGCTGTGGGCAGAAGCGTTGTGATCGGTAGATTCGTCGGAAGAATTTCTCCCAGAAGTGAAGTCACCCCAGGCACGATCTGCGTCAGTTGGCTAAGCGGGATGTTCGTTGGCAGACTGCCGACATCTGACAGCAAGCTGGAAATTCCGGGGACCAGTTGAGTCAAGACACTAAGTGGAATATCTGAGGGCAAGGCTGTTGGCAGCGGTGGCACAGTCAGCGATGGGATCAGATTTGTGAGCTCCGATAGTGGAAGATTGGTCGGCAAGGATCCAAGCACACTGGTGAGTCCCGGGACAATGTTGGTCAACTCGCTGAGCGGGAGATTGGTAGGTAGTGTTCCCACGTCCGAAAGCAGACTTGACAATCCTGGCACCAGTTGTGTCAAGACGCCCAGAGGAAGGTCGGAAGGCAGAGCTGTCGGCACCAAGGTCGTGAGCGGTAGGCCTATGGAAGGCAAGGAGAGTGAAGGTGCGTTCGTCGGCAGAGACAAGCTAGGCAGCGAAAGACCCGGAACAGAGATACTCGGTAGCGCTAAGCTTGGTATGGCCAGTGAGGGTGCATTCGTCGGCAGAGAAAGACCAGGTACTGAGAGACCCGGGATAGAGATTGGCGGTAATGCTAAGCTTGGGACTGCAACTGAAGGCAGGCCGGTCACCTGCGGCACACCAATCGATGTCGGTAAGCTTAATGCCGGAGATGGAATGGATACGCTCGGCAAGCCGAGAGATGTCGGCAGCGTTAACGGAGGAAGACTGGTAATAGGCACGCCGAGAGCTGTAAGACTGGCGAAGATGCCTGTGTAGTCGGGAGGAAACTCATAGTGAGTGACCGTCACCGGACAGGCAGCTTCACCATAGCATCAGCAATGTTCGGAAAGGTGCATCTCCGATAGAACTTACTGGGAAGACCACCACCAACGCCAACGCCTGCGCTGACGCCGAGACCCACGCTCAGCAGAGGAGGTAGTAGCTGTGCATGACTGGATCCAAGAGAGAGGAGCAAGAGTCCAAGGTAAGGTGTGTAAGTCGATTGGCTGTGTGCCGATGACCGACGTTGTCTTGGTGCTCCCGAGAACATGGTGTCTGAGATACCAAACGACGGACCGCTCCCTGGCAACGATGAGCACTAAGAGCCGTGCCGTGTAGTTGCGGTGGTGATGTGCTGGCTTGCGTTTCCATCGCGACGCAGGCATATTAAAACGCGATCGTGTAAAATTTGTTTGTGTTGAGTACAGAGGATGGCATGTGGTGTGCGAAACAAACAAGACGCTCAGATGCCGTATAAGCCGCTCCGACGGGACCAGAAGGCCATGGCAACTCATCTTTCGAGCGATTGAGAACCGCGAAGGAGGAAGACAGGAGGTAATGCGATATTGACTAACGGCCGGCAGACCATTGTCGGTGCCATGCCGAGATTGAGGGACAGCACTTACCACTTCTAACGCAGCAGAGCATGCTAGAGAGGAGAGGAGATTACATTGAGCCGAATGTCGGTAGTCCTAGCCTGCTTGGGCTCTGCAAGATCCACAATTGGAGTCGGTGAATCCCCGAGGTGTGAACACAGCCCTGTCTTTTGAGTCAACAATTGCGTATCGATCAATATTGGAGGAATGTGATACAACTCCTGCAGCACTGTATATTCGTAGGTGTAGATTGCAGCTGACGAGGGATGCAGGCAGCCTTTGCAAATAGTAGAGTCTTGCTCCAACGCCGCCAAAAGAGACGCAACGAGCCGTCTCCGGAGACTTCTGGCTGACGCTCAGCATGCAGTAGAATTGTAACCAGTTGTCAGACTCAATCTCGTGTGTCATTTCGTCGCCAGATGAAGTCGGTCTCGCGCGGCATGCCGGTCACGGTCCGAAAATAGAGCCAAGCATCTGCATTCCTCCGTCCAGCCTAACCACTTGCATCTGCAATCGCACTGGAATGTGCCACAGCTGTACCGAATCGCTGTAAGTGATCGGACCGTATCGTATCGGATGCGACGAAAGTGAGACCATCTTGCATCGGTATGTCCGAGTCATCGCCATAACCTGAAATGTGTTGGTCGGCGTATGTCGTGGTGGCGCGTCCCATCGCGTCCCATCGCGTGTCCTCGCCTCTCCTCTTCTTCTCTGGCGCGAAGGTGGTAAACAGTAGCTGCAGCAAGACTTTAGAAACGCAGCGAAGCCTGTGCGAGCCTGCCTTTCTCTGCTTCAAAAGGTCGTCCCGGCTTTCGCTGTGCAAAGACGACCACTTTGATCGATAAGGTTCCGGCCGCAACCTGTCCTGCTCTTCGACCATATAATAATGCATACCGAGTCTTCTTGCACTCGCTCTAGGCATGAAACCCGAGATATGAATGAGGCTACGTGCTCGACTCATCATGATGCGTTGATGTTTTATCGCATCGGTCCTTCTTCGAGGCAAAAGACATGCTGCGGCGGCGCTCGTGGTTCAAGTGCAAAAAGGACAGACTGCATTATGCGCTCCGTGAAGGATTTGAACCTCCGTCTTCGGCGGCAGTCGCATTGAGTGCGTAGACGAGCCGAACTGTCACGTGTGAGCAGGCCACCGGGATATGCCGCTATGCTTTTGTAATGCTTACATCCTTGACCACTAAGCTGTTGTTAGCAAGACACGGCCGAAAGTGCTAAATAAACGACTTTGCTAAACGGACCTGGACGAACAGAGCATGTGGGTGTGCGTCGATCCTGAGTGGTAGCATCCAGCTTTTTGGCCATTATATATTTTCAGTTGCTGGCATGCAAGGATGTCATGTCGTACGGAAACGCCAACGCCGCTCTTGTTGGACGCTATGATATCTCAATGCCCGGACATATTCCTAGGTTCCAAGAGTTTTTCATCGCCCGTTCGATTCTCTACCACGGTCCTCGTCCTCCGAAGTCGTTGCAAGGTTGCCTTGAGTTGTTGAGTTGTTCCGGTAGATCCAAAACTGGATAAATACAGCAAAATCAAGGAACAAGGTGCCAAGACTTCCAATCAGCCAGCTCAGATTCACCAGAATATAACGGCCATAGATAGCGGGCGCCTCGCCCGGCTTGCAACTGGATTCTTGCCAATGTCCGTGCCTATGGTGACTGCAGATTGGCTCAAAAGCGAAGATTGAGCAGACATAGGTGAGATTGCCAATGCATGCAAAGAGAAAGAACAGAGCGTTGAGACCATCAGTGGACTTGCGTCGATAGTTAAGGAGGAGCTGTGGCACTCGGCTGCCAAGATAGAGGACTGCGCAGATGTAGCCGAAGATCTGGCCCCACAAGCTAAACTGCAGAGAGTCTTCTTGTTCCTCTGCCGGATATTTAGGCCTCTTATTCTCTGGTGTAGAAGGAGTGAGGTAGTATCCCGCGATACCTGCAAGGACGACGAGAAGGATGGCAGTGCTGTTGAAGAGAATTGCTTGGGTCCAGCTTCGTGGTTGGTGAGGCTTCAATGCCTCTGTATCTGCCACATCCCTTGGCTGAGGATGGATAGGCACGGCAGGCGACATATGGGCGGCGTCCAGGCTCATGAGTCGTTCTCGGAATGTCGAGGGCGACCCGTTGCGGATTTCGACATCTGCGGCATTGGGTCCACGTTGGTTGGGCTCAGCGTGACCATTGGCGTGTCCATTGCTGAGCAAAGGAGACCGCTCAGTCGGCACATCGCTTTCGGAACCTGTGGGTTTGACAGGCTTAGGGTCTCGCAGATGAAAGCCTTGGTAGTAGAAGTATTGCCCTAATAGCACAATATCGGCTAAAGTGTAGTACACTGCGAGCACTATCATTGTAGCCAGCACGCCTTGAAGAACAGCACCAAGGATGTTGAAGACATCGCCTGCGAGCCAAATGATGATGAACTCTGTCGACGGGTTAGTCAAAGATCTTCCCAGCCAGCATTGGGCTGAGTATACGTCGAGATCATTTCCTGTACATACCAACACTGAGACCTTCTGCACTAGATTTTCGGAAGTTTTCAATGATCTGAGGAGAAAAGACGACAACCCAGCATGCGATACTAATTGAGCCACATATTCCTGAGATGGCTTCAATGTCGACGCTGTAGCTGCCGCTCGGGGGGAACATTATAGGCCACGCGTGTTATACCAGTCGCCAGAAGCAAGACTTTGACGCGTTGTGGATGTGAGAACCGACTTTGTAAGTAATTGCGCGCCCTGTCGAGCGATTGTGAGGGTCAATGGCAAGAATTGATGCTTTCTCACGCGTCCGAGAAGTCATCATGGCGGCGAGTGGAGAATTTCGTCTTCCAAGTTTCGTTAGTCATAGGAATGCACGGTCGTGCTTTGAGGCTCAAACAAGCTTTTTCATCCCAGAATTGCAAGATCCTTGTCGATCTCCACTCAGGAACTCTCCGTATGCACCTGCCTCACACTCGGTACACTTCTGCTTTTCCGAGACCTGCCAGCTCAGCATTCGAATCTCACCATGGTGCTCGCATAATGTCTTTCTCGCGATCCAACAACCTCGGCATATTTAGAATGATTTCCAGGAACCTCAGCCTTCAGAGCACAGCATGCTCAAGGCACTCGGGGCGCATGAAGCACGTCTTATTCACCGGGGAAAGGCTTTGATTCAACATATTGATCAGGACGCTTCACATATCGAGCTCGGCGTGTTACATGGTCTAGTCACTGGCTTTTGGAAGCGGTACATCAGCAAGATACAGCCTTGTTCGCAAGATTCGACGCATGCGATGCATAGTCGCCGAACTCCATCACTGGGCTGGCAACGCGCTGATTGACAAGCCGTGATAATCGACGAACGGCCGCGAAACCTATAGCAATCTTCTGACGACACATTTTCCGGTCGTACATCACTAGTACGTTGGCGGGCGTCGGGGTCGGGTTCATTATATGCATAAAGGTCAATACGCTTCCTGCGTTCTTGGGTCAATAGCTTGGAGGTGAATGAGGGTAGATACAATGCAGTCAAAATGTCGGTTACATTTTGCGCTTTGCGCGAAAGCTAGGGATTTCCGCCCCTCTGGTGGCTGCTACTATGTCGAATCCGATGACTCGCATCACTGCTGGTACGGATGCGACCATCTGTGCGACCGAGGCCAGCCTGTTCCTGGCCCATGCCACATATTCCCAAACGCCATCAATGCCAGAGCAAAGGAAACGCTCGCTAAATAACTTCCATGAAATCAATCGTCCAAATCACTGTCCCCTAGTGTAGGGACGCTGGCTGCCTAGGACGAGGTCGAACTGACGGAGTCCACACTTGACTCTGGAGAGAGCGTCGACATCGATGCATTTGTCGATCGTCGTCGCGACGAGGCTGTTGCCATCTCAAATTGTTGCTTGGTGTGTTGATGCATCACTCTGGAAGAATTCGTGAGCTTCAGCCAGTCATGCAGTATAACAATGGGGAACGAACCTTTGGTATGAGTTACGAGCATTCTCTGGGTTACTCAGGTCGAACTGCTGAGCAAAGTGCTCTTCGGTGCCCATGGGCACGATGTAGCCGTTTGGCTCGTAGTTGGCTTGTGCTTGGGCAGACATTGTGATGGAGATGGTTATATGAATTGTTGTTCGTGGTTGGCTTTCTTTGATATGGACAGATTTGGTAAGTCTTCGAAGCTGAGGTTGGCTGATTTGAGATCCGGACGAAGTGCGAACAGCTCTCAGGTATAAGTCTTGAGGTTATTGTGGTTCACGGCTCACTATATTGACAAGGGAGGCACGATAGCAGAGGATAGCGGAGACCCTGCGTCAGCGTCCCAGACGGATCTGCACAAAATGATGCCCTGGCACATTCTGAGCTTCAAGCGATGTCTTAGCGCGTCAACGCCAGAGCCGCGACCAGCTGGGGCCCGCAAGCATAACCAACCAAGTTCCCGAGGCGTGACGAAGCGATAAAGCATGAACGCCGTCTTTGCAGCAGAAGCGATTCGTTGATTGGCGCGATGCACAGTCAGACGGGCTGTTCCTTCCATCGAGAGGCACTGAGCATGGATTTCGGGGTTCTGTTGCGCAGATCGCACTAGCCTGAATGACGCACTAACCCCAACTTTTGGACCCTGAACGAACATGCGGCTCAATCAAATTTTGGTGGTGGCGCTCGAAACGAGGTATGACAGCATCGGCTAGATCAGTTGTTGTTCCCTACTGACGCTTTGTTGACTGCAGAGTATCACCACCACGATCTGAGCAGCGAGAGATAGCGTAGGGACAGACAAGTCGGATTCGAGAGTGACTGTGCGCGAATTGGAAGACCGCGGTGTCTAGTACAGCGTCGAATATTCACAATTAGAGGCCTTAGAATTGGTTGCTAACAAAGGTAACAATTTAGAGTACAGGTGGTTCGGACCAACCATGATCTCAGAGCTCCACCTTCGACAGTACCCACTGACGTGAGGCCCAGCACCCATGGCAAGATCCGATTGCTGGTCTTGAAACTGTCACACGAGCATGTGGTTGACCGAATGCTTGCTGACAGCATTGTGCCTAATTCCCAGACACTTGGGCGCCATCAATATTCACCGAAACGCAGCTCAACCTGCAGACCTGCAGCAGACGAGTTCGACATCCCTGGCATCTCAACATTTGCCACGTGACGTCTTTTAACCATCCTTCTCGAGGTCAGCTTCCCGTGTCCACTAAAGTGACGTTCTTGTACAAGGTCATCATTATTCACAATTCAAGCGAGGATCGAGAGCATTGCAGGTCCATCGTAGACTCGCAGGCGAGGCAGGCACGGGGCAGGGAGCTTGACGGGGAGAAGGAATGTCGCCCGGATGACATGACATTCATTTCTGGCCGGTCGATTTTTGAGCACGACCGAAAGCAGCTTTCGCCTGGCTGTTGTTTATCTGGACTCGATGACGAACCAGAGCGTCCAACGTGCCTGACGACGCTACCAGGTTTCCCTTGGACACTTTCAAAACAATCTATCTGGTCGCGAAGATCGTCCCAACGAAAGCAATGCCTTTCCATGCCGCGCTTCACGTCCCTTGACGGTCTGATGCGAGTGCTCGTCAGAGGCTCACAACGGAGCAGATTGACGCTGGGCTAGACAGGGACCAGATTGCGCGACCAAGCACTGTCAAGCAATGGCTGGCAGGTCCTTGCTCGGTCAATTTGGTCAAGCATTGCACACAGAACTCCTCCGACGGGCTTCTGTCATCTGAGCGTCACCTTTGTTCAGCTATAGCACAGCGCTGACGCTAGACGGTTCTTCGATGTCCCTGGAGAGAGTGATGGTCCTTGCAAGGGGTACTGCATGTTGTCCGCCGCTAAGCTCAGGGCCGCAGCGAGCTCCATCAAATGATCGAAGATGTCGTGGAGGGTATCCGACACGCGCTGAAAATGAGCGCATCAATCCACATATAATTTGGATGTCGTTCTCCTAGCGTCGTCTGTATTGATCACTTCATGGCGCGCTATATCGTTCTTCTCAGTCTCGATAGCATGAGACAGAATACCACTTCATGCCCTTTCAGTGACGTTTCTGTGCTGCTCTCGATCGTTGGTGAAGCAATCAGCCCTGTAGGCTATTGGGGATCGTCGCGATGACGGTGGTCTGTGTCACGGCACGTCTGACTTCAGGTCATGGCGAAACGCCCAACGACATCTGAGCGAGAATACTGTTTGCAGCAGTCGCGCTTCAAGTCCTCCGTTGCTTATGTCTTTCTATGTCCAAACTTGAATGTGTTTTGTTGTTGGGCATGGTGACCGTATATGTGCTTCATCATTTTCTGTTGCGATAGTTTACTCACCATCTATGTTTGAAAGATCGTTCGTCTCGTCTCGTTCGCTTGAGCATTGCAGGTCAAACTTCGTAAACATTATTTTTCCATCGCGATGATCTCTATACATGACCTACAACTTGATACGACAACTTTGGTAACCTCGTCGTCGTCAACACAACCCTTGCCTATCTAGGTAACCCTTCAGAGTTGAAGCATAAAGCACTAGTCCCTGCGGCGCGGACGACGGGCCTCGTCTAGTAGCCTGATTACGCTATAAGGCGTCTACCGTTATATAACGTCTTATACGCGGGGAAAGTTTTTATTATAGTAGATTCTTTCTAGTATACTAAAAGTAGGCTATATAATATAATTAAAATTCGACTAATATTAGCTAATATCTTTTAAATATTTCCTTACTTATATATCTATCTACTACTATCCTTACTATTAGTAGTATCGACCTAAATACTCTTAAAAGATCTACTATTAAGAACTTCGAGCTCTCTACTAGTAAGTATATTAATCTCTAATATATATTTAGTTTTAACTTAATAATAGTAGCTATAGTCGACTTAACTTCTCTAAGCTATAATTATAATAATAATAGTAGAGTACTATTTATTACTATCGATAAAGTAGCTACTATTAATATTTCTACTATTATAGAGATTATCTTATCTACTATTAATATCTATACTATTCTAGAGAATACTATTATTATTACTTCCTTAAATCTAGTAGTATTCTTAGATATATCTTAGCTAGGCTCCCTAATTAATCTCCGTAGTCTAGATCTATCGCGTTATAGTTCTATATCTTTTTACTAGCTCTCTTTTATTTCCTTTTCTAACTCTAATAATTCCTTTATTATAGGCTTAAGTAGCCTAGTCTTAGAGACTCTTAATAGTATTTAATATCTCTATACTATATAGCGATTTATTATAGTCGCTAAGTATTATATCTATACTCGCTAGAATAATAGTACTAATTTCTATAAGTTCTTCTAATAGCTTTTTATATTCTAATAGAGAATACTAACTACTTATAGAACTTACTTTTAGCGAGATTAATATATACCTTATTCGTACTCTAGATACTTATATCGTATATATTAAGTATTAGAACTAGCGCTACTACCTACTTCTAAATTTTAGTACCTATTAAAATAGATTTCTATAGCTAGTAATCCTAGCTAAACTATACTAGTATACTTAGTTATATTCTTAGTATAGAATCTCTATATTAGCTTCTAGCCTACTTATCTAGCCTTACTTCTAGTTAGATCGCTTATAGTAATAGATCTCGTATCTCTTAAAAGTATTATTAGATTATTATATAAACTTAGTATAACCTCTATATTAGTATCTATACTAACCTCTCTTAGTCTAAGAATCCTTACTAATCTATCGATCTCCTTTTACTACTACTAGTACTATCGAGAATAATAGATATATATATATATATAATAGAGTAGTAATAGCTACTAGTAGAGTAGCGTTAATACTATACTAGAGATTACTATAAGTAGATAGTATCGAGCTAGTCTAAGAAATTATATTTAAAATTTAAGTTTTCTTAACTTTACTATTTTTCTTTCTTTTAAGTATCTTATATCTTCCTCTACTATATTTCTACTATACTTTATATCTTCTCTATTACTCTACTAACTTTAGACTAACTACTACTATAGAATATATACTATTACTATTAAGCTTCTATAGGATACTATTAAGGTCTTTATAGAATATTTATATAACTCTAGAATCTTCTTTATTCTATATATCGAAATTATATATAGTAAAGATCCTTAATATTATACTTACTATCGTCTTTCTCTTCTAATTATAGACCTCTTCGAAAAGTAGAACTATATACTAGTATATCTAATATATTCCGGTATTAAGTATATAATTATATAGATCGAATATCTACTATCTAATATATTTTATAAATTCTATAGAATCTTAGTTATCTTACTATACTAGAATAATACTATATACGAATAGACTAGTTATAGATAGATTATTCTCGATTACGATAGATTATTCTAGTTTAGGAAGAGAATAATTATCTTCTCGTAACTACTATACTATCTATATATAGTATTTACTATCTTATCTACGTCGTTTCTTATCTTAGATAGTTCCTATAGTAACTATATTAGTAACTAGTATTCTAGATCTACGAATATAAATATACTTTCTACTAAATACGCCTAGTACTATAAATACTACTTAGAATTATATAGTACTATATAATTCGTATAATTCCTATTCTTCGTAATCTTATAATTATATCTATAGCCTATAAAGTAGCTACTATATATATAGTAATCGTACTCTATCTTCTAAGAATAACCTTTTTCGTAATACTAGTCTATATCTATATCTAGAATATATACGAACGCGTCTCTATAGATCTAGATATCTCTACTATTCTATATATTTCCTCTAAGTAATACGATATACTTAGTATAGAATACTATATCTCGCCTTTCGTCTATAAGTACCTTCTAGATATATATACTATAGACGTTCTATAATTCTTAAATCTCGCTACTCTTATAACTATCGAGTACTATCTATATAAATACTTTAGAGTAGTCTCGACTATCGACTAGTATAAATCGTAGTTTAGTCGCGCTTAATAGAGATAAAGTACTCTTATATAAATTTTATAGATTATAGACGTTACTAATAGAGGATAAAGACGTTATTAGAGAGTAGATAGTAGATATTATACGAATTATAATAGGAGAAGATAGAGAAAGAAAGGAAATATAATTAAAGATAGATAGTAAGGAAAGCTATAATCTATACTAGTAAGAATAACTCCTATAGTATTATATATAATCTTTAGCTCTATAAACTATCTACTAACTACTACTATAATACTATTTCTAGGTTCTCGAAGTCTTCGCTACTATTCGACTTCTCGATATTACTTAGAAAATCTAACTCTTCTATATTATTAATACTAACTATATTTAGAACTCTCTACTACTATATCTAGTCTTCTATTAGATCTCGCTTATTATCTAGAATACTATCGATAATCGGTTTTAACTTAGATAGAACTATAAGACTAATCCTAATCTAATATAGATTATTAGTTTTATACTATATACTACTAGTTTATAGATTCGAAGTACTATAGTCTTAGATATCCTTATAGATAGAGACTATCTTAACCTCGTTATCTATCTTCTAGTTCCTAAATCCTTATAGAGGAATATCTTTAGACTCTTATCGAGTCTAGTAGTTAGCTTTATTAAACTAGTCCTCTATATAGTATCGCTCTAGATTAACTAGAAGAAATAGATTTCGAAGATTAGTTATATATAATATAGTAATATATAACTATCTATAGAAGAATAGAGAAACCTAAAAGTTAACTCTAATAGTTTCGAGTATCTAGCCTTAGGCTTTATTAATAGTTATTATATAGTATAGCTTTAACGGAAACTAGTATCTAGAGATTACCTATAGATATCTCTTACTCTTAATTAGCTTAATATATAGAATAAGATACTTCTCGTTATCTATATCGTTATCGAGCTTATAGACTACGATATTATATTTATATAGTTCGGTTATAATTATCCGTATTCTATTATAGATATCTTTATATAGGATTAGATTTCTTATTACTATTACTAGTATACTAATCTTAAAACGTAGTATCTATAGTAGTAGGCTAGGTAACTATAGTAGAGAAGTTATAGTCGATATATTCTTAGTAATACTAGAATCTTTAAAGGTCTAAGATACGGCCTAATCGATATAGTCTTCTAAGTAGTATTCTTATACTTTACTACTTCTAAATATACCTATATAGAAGTCGTTAATCTAGTTAGCTATATTATTATAGACTTTAAGAAATACGCGTTTTTATAGAACTTTCTAATTAAGATACGTTACTTTTATTAATTCCTATAGATATACGGCTTTTACTAGATAGTTAATATTAGTAACTTACTTTAAGTATATAGGAAGACGGAGTAGATAGTTAGTATATTATAGATTATATACTAATCGAAGTAACTAGTAGAAGTACTTTCTAGCCTATAACTCTTCCGATTTAGTTCTTAGATATATATTCTCTATTAACTAGTATATCTTAATATCTCTCTAGAATAGTACTACTATAATATATAAGGAAGCTAACGATACTATTACTATAACTTTATCTCTTCTTAAAATTATATCGAATAGTAAGTATTATACGAAATCGTCTCTAAATACTATAGATATACTACTAAACTAGAGCGTATCCTTCTTACTAGAGATACTATAAAGCTTATATAATAGATAATATACTACTATAAAATTATAACGCTACTATAAGGATACTTCGTCCTAGATAATTAGAATAGCTTTCTTAATAACGTCCGCCTTAAAGATATCCTTCTTTAGAGTAGAATACGATACTTCTATACTATTAACTAGAATCTTAAAGTAATAGTACGCTATTATACCTCTAAGAAGTAGTAGTACTATAATTCTAGTAGAGGCTATATAGAGTATAATCTTATCTTATACTTAGAAGATAGTAGCTAGTACTTAGTATATAAAGATCTTCCTAGTATTTCTAAATCTATTTAAAAAAATAGAGAAATAATCTCTATTATAGTATTCGAAGCTCGACGTCTTTCTAAATCTATATAAATACTTTCTTTTAGCTAATATTTAATTTCTCTAGTATTAAGGTATATATTTAGAACTATATTACTTAGTTATAGTCTATCTTACGTCGTATAGCTATATTAGTTCTAAACTTTAGCTCCTAATACTAATCTAGTATTAGTAAGTAGATCTCCTATAGATTTATTCCTATATAATATAACTAGTCGATAATAGTCTATAGACTAAATTCTCGTATCTTATCTTAGCGATCTTTATTTTTAAGAATCTCGCTATACTAATATAATATAAGATATAGGTCGCTATAGAATTTAAGTAATAGTACTTCTAGAATTTTAGCTATTTATTACCTTTAAGTTAGTTCTACGTAATTAGTATTATAAATATCTACTATAGTATCGCTACTATACTAGTATACGCTATCTCTATAATAGTAATATTCTAGTAATTATCTAGCTAGATCTTACCTAAAGCTTTAGCTATCTTCTAAAATATTAGATATATAATACTATTATATATATATAGAGATCCTTAAATAATTTAGGGTAGTATATTATCTAGAGGAGCTTTACTAAGTATAGTAGTTTACTCTATATATATTCTAGCTTTAAGAGCCGTCTAATCGAGTACTACCTCTTTCTTAGATTCTAATAATTATACTTTATATCCTATATAAATAACCTTAGTATAGTAACGTATAGAAGGTCTATTATCTTATTCTAGAATAGTAGATCTAGATTCGAATATAATTCGAAAAAGATCTCTAGCTTTAATTTCTTAGGAGATTTAGCGCGATCCTATACTTTAGTAATATCTTTATCGTTATTTTATATTATTAGATTCCCTCCTAGTAAATATATATCTAAGTAGATAATAGAGGGAAATATACTCGCTTCTTTAAAGGAAAAGATATATAGTACTACTTAACTTAGACTAATATATTATATATTTAGGTATATAGCTATTTCGTTTTCTAGATACTTTAGCTATATTAGAGTATACTTAATTCCTTTAAAGATATATTTATAAATATACTTAACGATAGCTACTAAACGGATCTATTCTATATTAATATAGTATCTAAATCGCTTTAGTAGATATAGATTATATAGTACGATCTAATAGTTATTATACTAGTACTTCTTTTTTTTATCTATAGGTTTCTAAAACTTTTATCTATTATTACGCTACTAATACTCTACGAAACTATTAGGTAGGATTATAGTACTCTTATTAAAGGTATAAGGAAAACCCTTCGTATATATAGTAGTATTCTTTCCTTAATAGTACTCTCGACTCTTATATAGTCTATAGATTATATACTTCTTTACTATTTTAGCGAGTAATCTATTAGGATTAATATCTTAGCTAAGTAGCTTAGCGAGTACGAAATTATTAATATAGTCTACTAGTAAACCTATATTCTCCTTATTAATCTAGAATAATAGATATATATAAAATAGGCTATATTTCTAGTATTCTACTCGCTAATATCGCGCTAGCGCTATATCTATTACGTTCCCTTTAGATAAATCTAAGATTAGTTAAGCTATCTTATAAGTAAAGATATATATAATAATATTAGAGCGATTATATAGTCTCTAATTAGTAAATAGGTACTTTTATATCTCTAGCTAGTCTAGGTTCGTAGTTATAGTAATAAAGTATATTAGAACGCCGAAGTACTCTACTAATACTATTAAGTCTTTATACTAATTTTATATCTACTAGTCGCTACTAACGAAAGAAGATAGTAAAATTACTTAAGGAAAGCTAAGTTCTTCTAGATTCTATAGCTCTTTAGGAGCTATAGGATATCCTTCTATTATAGTATAGGTAATAGGCTATTACCTTATATTTAGTTCGTCTATAATACTATCTACTAACCTATTACTATTATCGCTAGCCTATCTAGCCTTAAAGAAATCGTTTATTTTATTATAAGAAATAGTATAGATTATCTTCTAATTATATCGATACTATAGAATAGTATTTAGATCGATAGTAGTCTAAGTATCTACTAATAGTTACTAGAATAGCTATCTACTATAGAATATAGTTAGGAATATAAATAGCCTTATATAGAGTATAAACTTCTAGTAGTCCTAAAGCGTAATATATCTTTTAGGCTTATTATATCGCGTTAGCTCCTAAGAATAGCTAGAAGTATCTTTTACCTAGAGTAAGATATAATATAGTAGGAAGTAGGTAGAGTAGAAGTAGTATAGGCGCTATAGACTACTAGCGCTCCTATCTTCCTTTCTAGAAGTAATAGTAAAGTCGCGAAGCTTGCCTATATACGTCTCTATCCTATTCTACTATACTAGATCGAAGCTAGATGCCTATTCTATACTTATAATATCGCTATTTAGAAATATAGTAGCTACTTTATTTAATATAGGCCGATAGAACGTTCGTTTCTAGGTCTTACTATTATATATAATATCTATAGTAGCGGCTTAGAATTTAATATTATATAGCTTAGTACTCTCGCTAAAGAACTTATACGCCGATTTAAACTAGTAGTAGTATATATTCTCGCGCTAGATTACCTCGATTAGCTTCCTTAAAGTATCTATATAAAGCTTAGAATACTACTTATAAGATATTACTATAGCGTAATTAGTATTATAAAAGTATAGCTATATATACTATAGTATATTATCTTAGCTAAAGAAATTACTATCTAAGTAGTATACTTTACTATAGATAGTTACTAGTCGACCTCTAGAGTTAATATAATAATCTAAGTCTACTATAAAAGAGGTAAACGCTATAGCGCCGTTATAGCTATATATATTCTTCTAGAAATTATATATAGTAGGATCTATACTAGTTAGTAGCTATTCTAGTTCTTTAGGTAGAATTAGAGTTTTAAAAGATATAATACTACCGTTCGTATAATATAAAGAGAATTATAAGATAGAGATATTAGGACTAGATAATTCGTTAATAAAATAGATAGCCTTATAGCTTAGATAGGTAAAAACTATCTCGCTAATAGAATAGACTTTTAGTAACTTTAAGCTTTAAATATATACTTTAGGTAATTTCTTACTATTAGCTATATAAGGGTAATCTCTTATATATTTTCTAGCTCGCTTCTACTTATACGTATAGTTTAGGATATAAATATCTATAGCTAGAATCGATACTATCTCCTAAGCCGCCTTTACTAGCTACTTATACTTAGCTTAATCTTCTAGTAGTAGGTAAACTATAAAGGCTAGGCCTAGTTATAGCTAGAATATACTAAAGCTCTCGCTATATACTTACTCTTACGCTATATTAATATCTTTTACTATATCTATATTAATATACGTCTCCTACTTAACTAGAGTCGGCTTAACTTCGATAGCGCTATATATAGAATCTAGGTCCCTAAAACCTAAAGGTAAATAGTCTACTATATATATATATATATTAATATCTCTTACTATATCTATATTAATATATATCTTGTATCTAACTAGAGTTAGGTTAACTTTAATAGTACTATATATAGGATCTAAGTCCCTAAGAGCTAGAAGTAAATAGTCCGCTATATAGAGTTCTAGTAGGTTACTAGATTTATATATATAGATATTAGAGTAAGTCTCTTCGTCTATCTCTTTCTTAACTATATTATTCTAATCGCTCTAATCGATTATCGTTATCTTTACTATTACTATATTTTAATTATTAGACGCCTATCTAATAAAGTCGACTAGATCTATAATACTATAGATATCTAGCGAACTTTATAGCTATAGAGACTTATTAGCCGTTATAGTAGATATCGAATAGGACGATATATTATTATCTAATACTCTATTCTATAGAAGTATATTAAGCTCTATCTAGATATTACGACTAGGCTTAAGCTATATAGTATATAACTATATATAGATCTAGAATATAGGAATAGGTAATACTAGAGATCTTAGAATCTACTTCGACTACTTACTTTATCTTTTAACTATTATTAGAGATATTAGTAATATATACTTTCTTATTAAGGTCTTTAGTTTAGGTACTATTTTAGATTCTATAACGTTCTTTCTAGAAGGTTTCTAATATAAATAGTAAGGATAGCTAATATTAGCCTACTTTTAAGATACTCTACGATAATCTTTATAATCTTAATAGCCGATATTATCTAAGTTTTACCCCTTTCTAGCTATCTAATATTAATACCTATCTATATAGATATAGGTTCTATACTACTAGTATATCTAATAGATATAGCTAGGATTCTATATACGATTCTCTTCTAGATACTATAATACTCCCTATTTTTTATATATAGAGTAAGTATTTAAGAGTAATAGCTAAGACTAGGGTTAAAAAAAGAGATAAACTAGCTTATATAGTTTTCTAGATCTAAGCGATCTATATCTTTCTAAAATTTTTCCTCCTTCTAATTTTAAATCCCTTTTATTTCTTAATAATAGTATCTATAGCTATCTATATATTTAAGTTACCTAAAATTATTATAATAATCGTATAGGAGCTAGCCTATCTTTCCTCTTCTAATAAAGAACCTAATTACGATATCTTATCTAATTATACTATATTAGACCTATTCTACTTAGTATCTAAGAACCTATTAATAGTTTAGGCTATCTCTTAGCGTTTCTAGTATATAGTATAAAAGTAGATCTATATTAATACTCTCTTTCTTAATTCCGACTAGTTTATACTAAGTCGATATAATATATATTTCGCGCTATTACTTTAGATATTATACTAGCTCGTACTATATCTAAAGGAGCTAGCCTTCTCTAATATAGCCTTTTACTATATACTATTATTAGATATTAAATAGAACGCTATAGTACCTTATAATATTAAATTCTATAGGATCTATAAGATCTACTTTTAGAGTAAATACTATTTACTTACTAGACTATAAGATCCGTATCTCGTCTCTATAGACTAGTTATAGCGCTAATAGCTAGTATCGCTTCCTAATAGTACCCGTTATATTACCCTTAGCTTTATATTTTACTAGTACTCGCTATTTATATACTCGAACGAAGAATACTAGAAGTAAGATAGTATTAATCGTAATATCGATATTTCTATAAAGATAAAACTAAAGCTTAGTAATATATACGACTAGATTATCGCTCTCCTTAATTAGATATAGCCTCTATAGATATATAAGAATACCTACCTAAACGTAATATAGTTATAGAAGATAACTATATAAAAGTAATATTTTAATTATAGGAGATATAGTTTAATAGGATAGTATAACTATAGTTATTCTAGAGGCCTATAGTCTCGATAGATCCTATAGAAATACGTAGCTAGCGAACTAGTTATTAATAGTATTATTAGTAACTCTATTAAAGAGATCCTTAACTATAGTAAAGAACTACTATTAGAATAGATACTACTTAGTTTAGTATATAACTTTAACTCTATATAATATCGAGATAGTATAATATATAAATACTATTATAACGATCTACCTATTAATAAACGGCTTATAGAGATATTAGATTAAGATAAATAGGTTTCTTATATTCCTTTAATACCTTCTATTCCTAATATTATATTAGATTAGTATAATTAATTCTATTATATATCTCTAATAGCTATTATTACTTATAATATAGCTAATATTCCTCCTTTCTAATAGGGTTCTACTTAACTATATTATATTTAGAAGATTATCGCTTATTTAAAAGTCGCGATTAATACTCTTACCTTTACTATTCTACTTATTTATATCTAGTCTTCTCTATAAATAGCTATCTAGACTATAATAGCTATCTATTACTATAGTATACTATAGCCTATATAAATTATATCTATATCGATATAGTAGTTTAGATAGAAGTTCTAGCTTAGTAATAACGTTCTTTAGAGTATCTTAGAAGACTAAGTAAAGGATCTTAAATTCTAGATATAGATTTAGAATCTTAACTAATTTATAGTACTTAAGATTAACCTTAAGTAACTAGTTATAGGTATCTAAGATCTACTTACTTAGTATACTTATATTATTACTACGAATCTAAAGTAGAATCTAGAAGGTATTACTATTATAGAAAAGATATAAAGTCTCCTTATATATCTACTTATAGACTTTAGTAATAGCTAGTTATATTATAGTTAGTAGGATAGATCTATACTAGTTACTATTACTTTTATATAAATAGTACTATATAGGATAGGTACTATCTTAGATAGCTATTATAAGAGTAGGTTATAATACGTAGGCTAAACTATCCTAAGTATAAGATACTCGAATCGATAAGGAAGGGAAAGGAGAGAGTACGAAGGAGCTATAAAAGCTAGAATAGCCTAGAGTAGGCTAAGCCGGGCCCTCCTAAGGCTTAGTACGGCTAATATATAGTATACTACGTATAGGTCCTTATAACTATCCCCCTTTTAGAGATCGTTATTCTTAAGATTCTAAGTTTCTATATATCCTTACTTTCTAGATTTTTTATATATAATCTAGGCTACTATATTTTTTAGTATAGCGTAGATTTAAGTACTAATCGCGGAAGTAAGGAGTACGATTAGTTCTTCCGCTAATCTAAATTCCTTTCTATAACCTTAATAAATAAGGTAAGCTAGAAATACTATTTTTAGTAGTATAGGTAGAGATACCTATACTAGCCTATTCTAGACTAGTATATACTAACTTAGCGTAGTAAGTCCTCTCCGCTACCGTCGTATACTTCTCTTAGCCTATATAGATCCTTTTAGTCTATTCCGCGCTAATCTATACTATAGCGGCTAAGTAGTATAAGGAATAGGCTAACGCTAGCGCCTATAATAGTAATCTATATATTAACTACGTCGCTCTAGCTAATATTACTATAGTTAAGTAGCTCTAGGTATAGCTCTATCCTAAAATATCCTATTTTAGTCTATTCTAATCTATTTAGAACTTCTATAAGATAGCGAACCTCTAGAACGATAAGTATAAGGACGTCGATAGCTCTAGATTCTATATAAAGTACTATATCTACTACCTCTATACTAATAGCGAGTACTATAAGGTAGATATACCTATCTTAGTCTATTTAGGCCTATTCTAACCTATTTTAGTTCTCTAAGTCCTATTAAGGTCGTATCGATACTTTTAATACCGCTCGCTATACCGCTATCGCCCTAAATACCGACGAAGGTATCCTTAAGGCTATATAAGAGGCTACTATAGAGCTCTATAATATAATTAGATAGTATATATATCTAGCTTAGCCTATTCTAGTCTATACTAATATATTTCTAGTAATAAGCCCTTCTTCGCTAGTAAGGATAGCCTATACTTATATATAGACGCCTCTACGCCCTTTAAGACTAGCCTATTTATAGCTAAGTATATCCGTAACGACTATAGCTTTAAGGTATATAAGCCTATTTTAGCCTAGTTTAGCCTAGCTAACCCTAATCTAGTATAAGATAGATAATAATAAGAAGAGTACTTCTTCGACTCCGACTAGTTCGAATAGAAAGAAGCGCCTAATACCTACTTCTAGTATAGTAGATAGCGCTATAGATACTACTACCTTCTATAAGATAAGCTTAGTCTACCTTACTCTAGTTTAGCCTATTCTAACCTGTTCTAGTATATTAAGACTCTCGGTACTATCCTCTATACTATTAAGACTACTATCGTAGCCTAGACTAGAGCTACTATCCTTTCTCGCGCCCTCTCTAGTCTATTAGATAATATTATAGTCTCTCCTAATAAGATTAATACCGAAGAGGACTAGTTTAGTTTATTTATATATTATATAGGCTCTATAGGGCTATTCTAGCCTATTTTAGCCCTCTTCTTAGCCTCTTTAATATAGTATTTAGGAAGATACTCTAATTAATAGTATATAAATATATCTAATAAGACTTCTAATTCCTTTTCCGAGTTTTTTTTACTATAGAAGTCCCTCTATATCCGAAGGATATCTCTATCTATCTATACTAGCCTATTTAGGCCTATCTTAGCCTATTAACGCCCTTAGTATCTCTTTATACCTTATCTAATCGACCTTTTATAGATATATATTACTAATCTATTAATATCCCTAATATACTCCTAGATATCTTCCTTAGAATTATATCTCTACTAAGATACTCTATAAATCTACCTTCTATCCTTATCGCGGTCCTATCCCTTTATCTTCTTAACTATATAGATATCTAGGTTATCTAGAATAGGCTCTTCTAGATTATCCTAGGCCTTTACGGCTTTATCTATCTCCTTATATAGCTCGAGTAGTAAGATATAGAACGTTAGGTAGATTAATATCGTTTTTAGTAGCTCTAGAGTATATACTATATTACTAATAATCTTCGAAATCTAATATAGGCTAATATACTTATAGTCTAACTTCTTCGAGGCTCTATCGGTAGCTAGGTTTTAGGTAGATAGATATACTATATCTCCTACTACGTACTTCTTTAGTATATAGTAGCGGTTATAGTACTTTACTTAGTCTTCCTTAGCTTTTAGTAGCCTCTATTTAAGGGAAAGCTACGTTTCGACTACTTATTTAGCGAGCTACTCCGTATTAGCCGAGTTACTACTCTTCTAGGCTATTTTAGGCTATCTTACGCTTAGTAGGTCTCGTACCTAATATACCTAGAATAGAGTAGTCCTAATAGAGGAGTAATTTAAATTATTATATATAAACTCCGCTATACTAAGTAGCTTTATCTAGTTATCCTACTCGTAGTAATAGTATACCTATAGATATTACTCTATTATCTAGTTCTAACGCTCGGTCTAGCTATTAGTCTAAGGGTAGTAGGCCGTACTAAGGGCTCTATATACTCTAAGGTAGTAGTAAAAGGAGCTCTAGTACTTAGATATTAGAATTAGCTTTCTATTAGAAGTAATTAACTTCGATATTCTATATAGGTATATAACTTCTCTTAGAAACGTATCTATAAGGCCTTTAGCTAAGATATCCTTCCTTACTAGGATATAATAGGCTATCTTAGAGAACCTATCTACTATTATAAGGATTAAGTCGTATATCTAGTCTAGATATATACTTAGTAGGAGGTCTATAACGAAGTCTAGTATTAGATCCTTCTAGGATATCTCTAGTAAGGCTTCTATATAGAGTTTACCGTATAGCTTATAGTATCTAGGCTTCGCTCTATTATAAGCTTTATAGCTCTTAGTATAGTCCTTAATATATCGTCGGATATCTAGCTAGTCGTATACTCTCTATACTAGCTTAATAGTTCTTTTAAACCTAAAGTAGCCTATAAGAGGATTATCGTAGTAGATTTAGAGTACCTTAAGTCTATATAGATCTACTAGTATATAGATATACTTATTAAGCTATAGTATACTACTCCTATCTTCCTATCTCGTTAGCTAAAGGTCTTTCTACCGATCCTCGATCGCTTTATAGATCTATTAGGCTATTAGATCTTTCTACTAGGCTACTTAAATTCTCTAGAGGATATCGGTTTTATCTTCTATCTCTATCTATACTACCGAAATATACTTAAAGGATCCCTCTAGCTTCGCTATTATCTTTATAACGTTAGTAGTAATATCCCTATCTATTATCGGGCCTCCTAGCCCTAACTAGGCCTATAAGGCTTTTAGAACTAGTTTAGAGTCTTCTTAGACTATCTAGCGGCTAGAATAGTCGACGTCTATATAGTCCGGCCTTCTATCGCTATATCTACCGTACTATTAAGCTTATCTAGGATATACGTAATTATAAAGTTAAATATAGAGAGCTATTCTATCTATCTTATTTAGCGCCTTAATAGGGACTTAGTAGTTATAAACTATTATAGGTTATTATAGTCCGATATTAGCTCTATCTAATACCTCGCGCCTTTAAGATAGTATCGATAGTACTTAAACGTCTCGACTATAGCTAGTAGCTTAATATCGTATATATTATAGTTCCGCTTCGCTATATTTATCTTTCTTAAGAAGTATATAACCGGGAACTACTATATCTTAGCCTTAAACTCGTACTATTAGTATAGAATACCTAATACTATATATTCCGATATATTAGTTTCGACCTATATAGGCCTTTCTAGATCGAAGTACTTTAATATAGGCGCCGAGTAGAACGCCTTCTTTAGATCTTAGAACGACTTAAGTATATTAGGCGGAATATAGATTTCCCGAGATTCCTCTTTCTACTACTTATAACTACTATAGACTATATTAGGCCCCCTCTCCGTTAAACGGTTTAGTAGTACCGCGATATAGGAGAATCCCTTAATAAAGTAGCGGTAGTAGTTTATAAAGCTAATAAATATACGGATATCGTATACTAATTTAGATACTAGCTAATCTTATATAGTATTAACCCGTTCTAGCTCTATCTCTATCCCTTATAGGCTAATCTTATATCTAAGGAAGGATACCGAATCCGTATAGAACTCGTATTTAGATAGTTTATAGTAGAGCTTATACTATTCTAGACGCTTAAGGACCGCTAAGATATATTACTCGTATTCCTCTTCGTTTTTAGAGAAGATTAGTATATTATCGAGGTATACGATATAGAATATATTAATTAGATCCGATAAGGTACTATTAATATATATCTAGAAGGTTCCTAGAGTATTCGTAAGCCTAAATAGGACTACTATATACTTAAAGAGGCTATAACGGATCCTAAAGGCCCGTTTTCTACTCGTTACTATCCTTAATACGGAGCCTATAGTAGATATTACGTATATCGAGCTTAGTATATATATTCGAGCCTACTAACCTATCTAAGGACTCCTAGATAAGTAGAAGAGGGTAGCGATTCTTAATAGTAATAGCGTTTAAGGCCCGATAGTTAATATATAAGTATAGACTACTATCTTTCTTCTTTACGAAGAGGATACCTATACTAGATAGTAACCTCGAAGATCTAATCTAGCCCTTCTCGAGATACTCTTCTAGATACTTCTATAGAACCTCTAGCTCTATCTCTAAGAGGTTATATAATAGGCCCTATAGGAGTAACTTACTATCTACGAGGTCGATACTTAATTTATATAGCCTATAATCTAGTAATAGTAATATATCCTCGTTAGAGAAGACCTTTAAGTACTTCTTATACCGCTCCGGGATAACCTTTATTAATAAGGGGTTATTTAGCGCTAGCGATCCTATATATAGTATAGTTAAGGGATCTAATATATCTTATAGTATAGTTACTATAGTAACGAGGGCTAACTTACGCTATTTTCGGCTATTTCGTTTTCTCTATACCGCTATATAGTAGTAGAAATTAATAGTAGGGTTCTATTAGGATAACTAGGATATATCTAGGACTACGTCGAAACTATAAATCCTATCTATAGTAAAATTATCTATATATCCTCTCGCTATACTATTTATATCTAGTACTAGAAACTTTATATAATAGTAGCCGTTAATAGATAGGCTCTAACTATTAAGAGTCCTATATCGAGTACTAGGCTTATATTCTAGATATAAACCGAACTCTTTAGCTAGTATATTACTAATAAAGTTACCTTAGGCGCTATAATCGAGTAAGCCCTTTACCTTCCTAGGCCTATCTAGCCTAGTAAACTCTAGATCGAGCCTAATTAGCTCCTTATAAGGCTTTAATATCTTAGAGCCTAGCTCCGCGGATTATCTCTACTTCTCTATATACGAAACTTCCCTAGCCGCGACGAGGCGTTCTATAGTATAAGGCTATCGTTTTCCGACCTCTTCTACTTTAGAGCTAGGTATTCTAGTCGCTTATAGCCTATCTCTTAGTAGTAGTAGTAACGAATCTAGTTATTATTAGCCCTCTAGGATAGTCCGCGGTCCGAATTAGGTCTCGATAGGCTATTAGGCCGCTATTAGGATCCGAATAGTCGTTTACGGTCTAGTATACCCTTATCTATATTACTATAGGTTATATTAGAATATAGGCGACTCTTTCCCTTTACCCTACTACCTTCTACTAGTTTTATATACTTCTATTATTTATACGCTCTATCCTCTACCTTCGTTAGAATAGCTAGTAGTAGCTTAATAAGACTTAGTCTCTTCTAGAGGTTATTATATAGTACTACCGTAAAAGTATATATCTATTAGGACTATCTATCCTTACCGATCTCGTTCTACTAGATCGTTATATACTCTATAAGCTCTAATAGATCTTAGAGGCCTTATTTAGCGTAACGAAGTCGTATATAGGCCCGTTAGGCCCTTTCTTCTATAGATCCTATCGAGTCTAGTATATATACCTTTATTTCTTTTTATATAGGTTAGGTTATCCTAAGCGACTTAGTATAGCGCTTCTATTTCGACTAGTATTTATAATCGATCTATTCCTCGCTAAAGTCTACCTTAGTAAGCTTAGTAATATAGATAGTTAGGTTTCTATAGAAGATTCTCTCTACCGAGTTAGCCTATTACTACTATTCTACTCGGCTCTTATCTATAAAGATCGTTAGATTACGAGCCTTAGGGATTATAGTCGAGATTAGTATAGTATAGCCTAAGGTAGGCCGACTAATAATAGCTAGCGGTCTTCCGGCTACTAGTTCCGTAATTATCGTATTCGCCGCGGTAGTCCTAGTCTTAATTTTAGCTAGTTTAACTCGTTATTCTATCTTCTTAGCCTCTTTCTTAGCTACGAGGATCTATCGCTCTAGATTATCGTCGTTTAAGCTAGATTAGTTATTAACCGGTCCTTCCTAGTCCTCTATAGATCTATCCTTATTAGACGGAGCTAGTCCTTTATCTTCGTCGCCTTCTATAGATATATTGCCCCCCTTTTCTTAGGGATAGTATCTAGCCTTACTAAGCCTTCTAGCTCGCCTCTAGATTAGGCGGTTTATTTATCGGCCTTCCTCGAAGTAGGAGCTATTACTAAATAGTTCGTTATATATTAGAAGATCGATTCGTATATAAGAGTAGATTATAATACGTAGGCTAAACTATCCTAAGTATAAGATACTCGAATCGATAAGGAAGGGAAAGGAGAGAGTACGAAGGAGCTATAAAAGCTAGCTTAGTCTAGAGTAGGCTAAGCTAGGCCCTCCCGAGGCTTAGTATAGCTAATATATAGTATACTATATATAGGTCCTTATAGTAAGTCTCTAACTAGCGCTCGAATCTATAGATACTAGTATTAGTTTATTTTAAGCGACTAGATCTCCTACTAATAATACTTCTATAGATACTATATATATAAGATATCTATATTCTAAACTATACTAAGAAGCTTATTAAGAAAGGTAAGAAGTAGATAGTCGGCTTTCTATACTAGTAATCTAGAGATAGTAATAAAGCTTAGTCTTAGTACTTTCTAGTTAGTTTAGGAACTAGACTAATTAGTATCTTCTTTAACTTTATAGACTTCTACTCGACTTATAGTTAATCCCTTAATTAGAAGTATCTTATCGACTAGTATATACTCGTCTATTCTAAGCTATCTCTAGCTAATACTAAGCTTACGGACTATATTATATTTATAAATATAGATATATCTAACTAGAATAATAAAAAGGACTATATTACTAAAGAGATTCTTAGAATTAATAAGTACTTTATTAACTATTTCTAGAGTTATATATCTCTCTTCTATCTATCTTACTCTACTTATACTAACTATATATAGTATATCTATCTACTTTAATAGCTAAAAAGATATACTACTACTTATAGTAGTAAGATATTATATAACTACTAGTAATTAAGAGAAGGAATATATATAGTATAGATAGATACTTATAAAGAGTTAAGATAATATAGAGAGCTTTCTCGATCTTAATAATAGCTTAGTCTTACTTAATAATACTACGAATACCTATACTCTATAAGAGCCTTATAACGTACTACTAGTTTTTTACTACTATACTAATAATCTTACGAAATATAGCTAGCTATTAGTTATACTATATACTAAACCGTCGTTATAATATTTATATTTACTATCTATAATCTTTTACTATAGCTAAGTTAGTTTAGAATTAGCCTAAAGCCTATCTTACTATCTTAGTTATATTAATTATTTCTATAAGGAACTACTTTATAATCTTCTATAGCTAAACGTCTAACTTACTATCTATTTATATAGATAGGCCTTACTATATATCTTCTATAATACTATTTTACTTTATTATAGATCTACTATAGTTACCTATTCCCTCTAGCTTATCTATCTCCTCTAGCTCTTATATATCTATTTTATACTAGTAGCGTCTCTAAAATATAAAGCTATACTTTTTTTATAAACGATTAATATATTATATTATCGCTACTTTACTAATATATAGTCTATTATTATAGTCGTTTTATCGTGCTTTATTATACTAATTAGCGATCTACTACTAGGTAATACTAGTCTTCTTTATATTTTTAACTATATAGTAGAAGATAGCTATCTAAAAGCTTTCTTTAAGCTACTTAAGCTATTCTAGTAATAGAAATCTTAAGGCCGTTTATTAGAAAGATAGATTATAATAAGTAGAAGGTATTATAGTATAGTATAGTACTAGTATAGTAGTAGATAGTAGTAGTTATTAGATTAGATAGTAAGAGTTATCTATAGTAGTAGCTAGGAGTTTTAGAGTTCGCGTATATAAGCCGCGTTATACGTAAGTATACGACTACTACTTCTTAATAGAGGCAGGAGCAGGGGGGTTTTTTTGCTGAGTTTCAACATAGTAATTAATGTGACGAAGAATGTTTCGGCTGTAGCCGCAATTTTCGGCTGCAACTGCCGATCAAAGGGCTGCGTAGAGTGGATAATCTAGGACAATGGAACCCGACCACCGCCGAGACTTCACCTGCAAACGCTCGACAACATGAGCAATACCACCACAATAACACCTAGCAGACACGTTCTGCTTCTACAGAAAGACCATGGATAAGTTGACGGACAAGATCGCGGCCTTGCCGCCGGACGCAAACTACTTCTCCCTCGAGTTCTTCCCGCCGAAAACCCAGCAAGGGTTTTCCAATCTCAATGCCCGTCTATCGCGAATGGCGCATAGCTTGCGCCCACTCTTTGTCAATGTGACATGGGGCGCCGGCGGGAGCACGTCTACGAAGTCTCTGGCGCTGGCGGAGCTCACGCAAAGAGAACTGGGCTTGACCACGTGCCTTCACTTGACTTGTACGAACATGTCTCGCAAGCTTATCGACGAAGCGCTAGAACAGGCAAAGGTCTTGGGCATAAGAAATATTCTAGCTCTGCGTGGAGATCCGCCTAGAAGCGAAGAGTACAGAGACGACCATGACACAGATGCTGCGGAGGATGATAGCAATAAGGACTTCACATGGGCTGTGGACCTGGTGCGCTACATCCGCAAGCAGTATGGCGACTACTTCTGCGTTGGTGTTGCAGGATATCCAGAGGGTCACTCCGATCAATCACACCCAGAACACCAATCTGTTGAACATGATCTGCCGTATCTTGTTGAGAAGACAAAGGCAGGAGCAGACTTCATCATGACACAGCTCTTCTATGATGTCGATGCTTATGAGAAATATGAGAACACATTGCGAGAACATGAATCTGGTATTTTCAAGACCATCCCGATCATACCTGGCTTGATGCCAGTTCAGAGCTACCAAATCCTGCGAAGAACGGCGAAATTGAGCCACGCCGCCATACCGAGCGACGTATCTAAGAGATTTGAAGCAGTCAAAGGTGATGATGAGGCAGTCAAGAAGGTGGGCGTGGATGTGATCAGTGAGATCGTGGAAAAGATGAAGGGCATTGGCAAGATACCACGGGCTAGAGGATTCCACTTCTACACTCTCAATCTCGAAAAGGTGGTTGCGCAAATACTGGAGCGCTGCAATCTTATACCACCTAGCACTCCTGGCGTGATCGCTAATGGATCATCTGGAGACGATCAGGCAGTTGCAGTCGAGGAGAGCGACGACTTCGTGCTAGTCGAGAATGCCAAGAAGAAGGATCATCGCCGCAAGTCGTCCATGGCCAACTCTCAACCTCGAAATCGCATCATTGTCTCACACACACGCGCATCAAGCACGAGCAGCAATCGTGCCTCAAGTACTTCTGCCTTTGAAGCTCGAGATGACGAAGCTGGCGTTCCCAAGGAGAAGATTAACAGCCGCGCGAACACTCTCGCCATTTCTGAAGGCGAAGGCGCACTTGGTCGAGAGGCGACGTGGGACGACTTTCCAAACGGACGTTGGGGAGATGCCAGATCACCGGCTTATGGTCAGATCGATGGTTATGGTGTGAGTCTTCACGTCAGCGCACCAGATGCGAAGCGATTGTGGGGCGAGCCTGTCAAGCCCGAGGATATCTCGACGAGCTTCAGACGACACCTCGAAGGAGAAATCGACTCAATGCCATGGTCTGAGGAGAGCTTACAACCAGAGACGCTTACAATCAAGAACGAGCTGCTTCAACTAATCAACAAGGGCTGGTGGACGGTCGCATCACAGCCTGCAGTAAATGGTGTGCGCTCGACGGATCCAGTATTCGGCTGGGGTCCCAAGAATGGCTTCGTCTTCCAGAAGCCATTTGTAGAGTTCTTCATTCCAGCTGCAGAATGGAAGAACCTTCAGTTCAAGCTTGAAGAGCACCCACAGATCACCTTCTTCGCTGGAAACGCGCAAGGCGACTTCGTGAGCTCGGACGAGGACAGCGTCAACCCGGTCACATGGGGTACTTTCACTGGCAAGGAGATCATCACGCCCACGATCATCGAAGCGGTATCATTCAAGGCTTGGTGTGAGGAAGCATTTGGCATTTGGGGAGAGTGGCAGAGAATCTATAAGCCTGGATCGGAGAGCAGCAAGCTTTTGGAGCGCATCAGAAAGGACTACTGGCTGGTCAGCGTGATTCATCATGGCTTCCTGGAGAAGGGCGCATTATGGGATGATTTGCTCGAGGAATGAGATATGACGAGCATGGGAAATGAGATATGCATAGCGATGGAGTAGGACTTGATGCCCGGTCATCATACTCATAGCAAGAATCAGAATTACGAAACAGCATCCTAACGCACATCTTTTGCTGACGCCCATATTACAGATCCGGCATTGCTGCTATCCTTTGCTCTTGTGGAACACCTTGACGACCTCGCGAAATTTCCATCTAGGGATCGAAAACACCAGGGTACATCATACGTAGCGCTTTTGCCTCTTTATACCTTCTCAAACGGAGCAACACAGCATTACGGCATGTCAAGAAATATTTTCTGTCCCTCCACGAGGAAGATCGACAAGTCTGAAGGGCTTCCAACGCCAGCGCAAGCAATTGGTCGCACAGCTCAAATTCCTCAGTCTGCAGGAGAAGATACGACAGATCTTGCAGAACCTTCAAGGCCAGATGGGAATTTGTCAGATGGCATGTCTGTAGAGCATCGAATGCTTCGCGAAGCCAGAACTCGGCTATCTCCAGTCTTCCCTGCTCCGCCTTGGACATTGCTTGGAGCCGCATCAGCTCGACAATTGCAAGTTGGTCGCTCAGATTACACGCGCCGGTCAGGCTGAACAAGGTGTCTACGGAGTCGTGCCTGCCTTGCTGCAGCAGAAGCCAGCCGCAGCAGATTTCGGCTTGTACAGATCCAGTCTTCAGGCTTCCTGCTTGAACTTGTCGAATAAAGTCTTCATCCATGATGGCTGCGATGTGTTTTCGTATCGCGTCTTGATCCTCCAGACTCTGGAACATCCCGAGAAGGAGTGTCATCGGATGATCGGCGCCCAAGTCGTCTTGAGCCAGGCTCAGCAGAAGCTTGCATACACCACGATATGGGCTGCAACTGGTCGCGACACTCGTTGCGTACACCAGAGGCTTCGGACAATATCTTTCTCTGGGTCCAGCTGGAGTAGCCATGGAAAATGATTGTTCGCCATCGTTCAAGGATATGCTTGCCTCACCAGCGGTCTCAACCACAGTGCCTTCCCGAATTGCACGCAGCACGAGCTGATGGACGTCATGAGTACAACGAATGCCTCGATTGAAGCAGGAAAAGCACAAATCGAAAGCCGGGTCCCTACAAGTTTTGCAGTGATAGTGCGCTGCGACAATGGCCTCATCACATCCATCACACTCTATGACGCGGAATCTGCCTTCAAGGAGGAAGACTGGCTCGCAGCATTGCGATTGAATCTCGCTCGGCTCTGCTCGATGCGTTCCCAATCTTCTAGAATCCAATCCATGCAGGAGATGCATCAATGCCGCGGGATGCCGAGATCGTACTGCCTCACGCGCATGCTCGCCAACTTTTTGTAGCATCTGAATCCCCCGAGCATTCGAGCCAGTGTCAAAGAGATAACAGGCTTCCTGGAGCATGGTCATCAGATCCAACATCGGACAGCTGCTGAAGTCCCAAGGCATGACCTGTGCAGTGTCTCGAAACATGGAGAACCAGTCATGTACGGATCTCAAAGCCCTTGCTCGAGGACGTTCGTGGTCGGGAGAGCTCAATGACCTGCAGAGCGACCCATAAATTGGGAGAGGAACTTCCCAACGGCTGTCCTGTAGGGCGACCAGTGCTCCGCCATGCGCATCTCGAGGCTTTCGCCGCAGAGTCGGACTGGGAGAAAGCATTGCTGGCGAAACTGGGCTTGCATCCGTCGTGCCGGACTCGGATGTGCACGCGGAACTCATGCTGGAAAATGGCGTTTGCAATTCAATTGGCATGATTCCGAGCGCGCCTCGGAGTCTTTGAGCCTGGGCAATCCGTGTGCCCTTGCTCTGCGAGCATCTGTGGAGTCTTCGTCTCTTGACAAAGCCCCACTGATTGAGTCTGTCGCGAAGCATCTTCTCCCTAGTCAACTTCAGCTCGACTTCAGCAAATGTCGTGCGACAAAGTAAGCTCTAGTCTTCACGCCATGTTAAGACTTCTTTGCAGCGACTCACGTTGCTTTGAAATCTCGACACCTAAGCTCCATCACGATTTGTTTGGCCGTTCGACCTCGCTGCATGTAGGCTTCCTCGATTTCTTGTCGCAGATTGTCCCATTGCTCTTTCGAAGGCGCAACAGCCGTGAGACTATGGCATGGTCGGTATACGATTGGCAACACCATGGCGCCTGGCATGGAAGCATTGGACTCTCGGCAACTGTCCTTGAAAATGTAGTTTCACCAGGCATGTGCCTGGTTTGCACAACCATGCGGCAAATATGATGGAAATGGTCGAATGTCGCAATTTTTCCCAGCCGGGACGCAGAGACCTCCATATATGATCTGCATTGCGAGCCGGATGCCTTCGTCAGGCATTGAGGCGGCACCAGGTCCACGCTCGTGGCATCAAGCTGTATGCTCGGGACGAGCCCTAAAAACGCCATCGACACGCCACGGGCGCTACAGCGTGGGATGTACCAGTCAAACCTGGCGGATCATATGGATACCAGAATCCGTAGGCACCTCTACCGATTCCTCATGCAGACAATCGAGAAGTGTCTGGTCGCCGGACCAATGGCAAGATTCCAGCCTTGCTTGCGACCACTTACGAGCAGCAACGCGTGGCAGCTTGACTCAGCAGCCAGCCATTGATCTGCAATGCACGGTAGAACATTGCAGCATGGGGGTGGAGCCTTACTCAATGTCGGTCAAAGACTGTCCTTTGCGGCTTCGATTCTCCGCCATGTGCCAAATACGCAAGAAGCAGCGTACGACTGTGCAGCATAGCGTCGAGATCGACTTTGGTCCAGCCAATTCCTATGTGACGATCTCGTCAAAAGCGGCTCGGGTATGCACAGTATAAAACAACCTTAGTATCGCTCTTTTTGCCTTCACTTCTTGACCGCTACTGAACCATAAGGTATCTTCACGACGAGCACCATCAAACTTGACTCGGCTACAAGAGCAGGCAGCAACGTGATGGATCATCAATGTCCTGGAAGCCGTGTGACCGACGTTGCCTCCGATGCATATATTAAGATCAGAAGACAGTTCCAGTGCAAAGGCACCATCCGGGCGTGTCGATTCCAGAGCGGTGTTGGTCCACGAAGCTGTCGCCAGGTTCCTTCCTTGTCTTAAAGCAACATCCAAATACAGGCATGAATTCCATGAATTCATACATGCCTCCTTCCTGCTCAACGTCAAAGGACAGCGGCAGCAAGGAGAAATGCCAGGCGCAACTTGTAAACTGGCTGGATTCCTCAGCTTGCAACGACCCTTGGACTCCATACTCGCCAGTGAAGCGGCTGCCACAGGTTCCGAAGTGCCTGCAGACCGAGGGCAAGAACAAGCTGTAGAAGGATAATACCCCCGGAATATTGAATTAAGCATCGCTCACGAACTGACGCTCCAGCTTGCGTGCAGCATCATCATTCCTCGCTCTTAGCTCAGGGTTAGCCGCCACTTCCCGCCGATCAAGCCAAGCAAGGAAAGACACAGCTCGTTCGGGTTTGACATAGATGATCCGTTCGGTATTGTTAAAACCAGGAAGTCGATCGTTCCAAAGTCGACCCCAAGATATCGATCCAGACTTCATCCGACTGCAATCGCCCGTCAGTACCAGAGCGACGTAAGCAGTTGGCCAATATATCATCATCATCGCCCCCAGTGTCGGCAAGATCATGTGAGACTCATCCAGTACACCATAGTCCAGCGCAGTGTAAGGGCTCGAAATCCAATGAATCAGGCGATTTCCACCGTTCCTTGGACTCAGATTCGCAAAACGCTCATCGATCCAATCACACCAAGCAAGATGCTCAGCAACAAGGCCATCGATTCGATCATCAACGTTCCCGTCGTCAGAAAAAAGCCACTTCCCAGCAGCGAAAAACTGTCGTCCCTCCAGCAGCAGGCGAGGTTGAGCTTTGAACCACAACTCCAGAAGCGGACCCCATTGAAAGCGCTTGTTTATCGATATCGCACTGCTTGGCTTGTAGACTTCATACATAATCACGCTGGTATTGCAAACATTTCGAAACGGTGGAGGACATCGACGATTACTGCCTTGGGCTTCGAGTTGCGCATCGCCTTCTGGTGTACGGATTGCCCAATTTCTGTGACTACAGTGAGAGTTCAGACATCCTTCGAGATATTGGATTCGCCGCTTTTCGGGATGGGAGACAAGATCGCGAAAGATTTGGTGCCAGTTTGGAATTTTTTTGACTTGCCAAGTTGAGGCAGATTTTCGAGGTATTGGTCTAGGGATTCGAGAGATGGCATGCTCGGTGTGCGGTCGTCGGGACATAGCTGCTGATTCGTGCTGGTTGAGGATTTCCGCAGAATGAGGCTGAGGCTACTTTGAAGTGCAGATGTAAGCTTTAAGACTGCTGCACACTAGCTATGAATCACTGATTACTCAAACGTTGATAGGACAAGAGAGGTAAAAACTACCCTTGGCATGTCTCCAACAAGTATCGCGTGAGATCTTGCTCATCCGCACTTCTCCATCTCTTACACATCCTCCATCACAGCACTACTCTGATCTTAATCAATCGCATTCATCACCAATACATCCGCTGAATCTCTGGCGACATACCCTTATTCTTTCCACCATCCCGGATCTCATTTGCAGTCTCCACAGCACGTTTGAAATCCTGCTCAGCTTCTTCTCTCCCGTGCCTGTAATCTGCGATACGTTGGCCACTGACCCCATTAGCGGCCGCTGCTTGCGCTTGGCCTCGCATAAGCCCGTCATGTCGAAGCATCTGTTCTCGAGGTGTTATGGGGAAGGCATGCATGTGATCGGATCTCTGAGTCGATGCGAGGTAGAGGGCTAGTGAGACGAGGACTCCAGAGAGGAGGACGAGGATGCAGTCGGTGTTATCCATTTGGAGGATTTTCTTGCTGCTTGCGGTGACGCTGGCTCTGCGTGTCTATCTATTCCAGCATCTGTTTCATCAGAAATCACATCTTATTTTGAGTGTCATGCATCTCGTAGCACATTCGATCGCTGTCCAAGTACGATCTCCGTACTAGCGATATTCCCACCACTAACCTCAACCTTTGTTCCTTGCCCGTCTTCATCAAACCTGAGCTCAAGTTGCAAAATCTCTTCCGGAAACAGCGTAACGTAATTATCTTCCCAAAATACAGGAACAACGTCCTGCCCAGCCTCATCAACCAGATTCAGCCTGATGAAGACGGCAGGGAAGCCGCTACGGTTCTGCAGTGTCACAGTATACACACCCTTCCCCGTAGGATTGGCATAAGTGACCAAGCTCGCAGTCTGCATCTTCCAGAGCGCAGTGTAGTCGACATACTTCATGACCGGAGTGTAGTACCAAGTCGAGTCATCCCAATCCAGCGTATCGATGCCAGACGTAAGCCAGTAGACATTTCGACTTAGTGTCTTACTGCCCGAGTCCTGAAGTAGCAGGCGGAGAAACGCTACGTTCTTGATTTTATCGATACCTGAGATTTTACCGATGGATTTGCTGGTGTTCGGAGTCGTTTGCGTCCGGATGGTCTGAGTTGAGATCATCTTCCCGGTGGTATCAACGAGTTCGACTTGTACTGTTCGATCGCCAGTCGCATTGTTCGAGCGGTTGATGAGATAGACTTCCTTCTTCGTGTAGTCGTAGGCTACGTGTTCGATTCTATTTCCGACTTTTGTGCCAAAGTACGAGCCCGCTGGATGTAGATAGTAGTCGAATTGATCTGGACGACAGGTCAGCGAGTACATCGCCAAGAAATACAATCGTAGCTTACTCCAATGTAGGCTGGGCCAAGCATTATTCAACATCCAGTAGATGGCACCAGTCGCAGGCCTGTCGTTATTCCAGTATGCTGCAAAACCCTCGAATTGGGACTTTGTGGCTTCGTAGTCCATCATTTGTGCTTTGAGGAGATAGTCGTCCAGGTCCTTGGGAGCGCCGTAGCGGGACCAGAGAGCAGTGTTGTAAATCGAGCGATTGTGGAATTGAGACTCCGATGTAGACATGTGGTAGAGACCTTTGTTAGGTTGTTGCCATAGATCGTTCATGTCGGCTTTGGACAAGAACTTCTGCAGGCTTCCTTTCTCTGGCGTGCCAACTCCTGCTCCTAGCTCTGAGCCGAAGCCAAAAGCTGCACCGAGTTGATCATTGTACCACTTTTTCAATGTCAGCAGATGTCTGGAGATGAACATGAAGTGAGCTCACATAGTTTGGAGGGACCCAGTCGTAAGGTCCATCATTTTCAGTCCAGAAGGGCCAAGAATCTCTGGATATCCACGTTTCGCAGCTGAAGCGATAATCGGATTCTGCCAGCCCCAGTCCTTCAACGCTTTGACATAGATAGAAGCAGCTTTGTCATTTGGCCAGTAGTCGCTTCCGACCAGATACGCAAGCATGCTAGGATGGCTCTGTAACATCGCTGCCTCATGCCTCATCGAAGTGTTCGCAGTCTGGTAGTCGTTCGAGTCCCAGGGGACTGCAACTCCTGCAACGTCGTCATTGTAGCTCCAAGCTTCCCACTTATCGCAGCATTCCCAACCCGCCATGATCATGACACCCATACGATCAGCAATATCATAGAGCTCGGGGTGTTCCATTTTGCCTTCGAGACGGATTGTGTTCATGCCCATGTCGAGGACATATTGTACTTGAGTCGTGAAGCGATCCAGATCCCATCTCAAGAAGATGTCAGGAGCGTAGCCGCCACCGAGGACTTGAAACGGCATACCATTGACTTCAAAAATGGTGTCATTGTGCTTGTTGACATGCGAGGAGACGTGCCTGATGCCAAATGTGCGGTTCTCAGATCTGTCAGAAATTGCATTGTTGACGTGAGCCGTGACTTGTGCTTTATATAGTGGTTGATCGCCCCACTGCTTCGGCCACCAAATCCGTGGGCTTTGAAGTGATGTGGTCAAGGTGACCGTCTTTGCCTCACCGCTCGCCAGGCTAAAGGGCTGCGAAAGCTGGATAGACTTCTTTCCAGGACATGTGATGACTCCGGTCATAGTGCCGGAGACCTGCTTGCTTTCCAGATTCTGCAGATCTATCTTGATCGTGACCTTGACACTCTTCACACCAGGCTGAGTGAAGTCCGTCGCTATTCGTGGAGGCTGCAATGCTACAGGACCAGTCTGTTTGATATTGACCTCGCGCCAGACACCAGTGCCATTATCAGGAGGATACGGGTTCCAATCAACGAAACCAAGTGCGAAGTCCTTGTTGTAGTCCGTTGGAAAAGTTTTGATCACCAGTGCATTCGATTCGTTGACCAGCTTCGTGACATCGTACGTCTTTCCGCCATAAGCTCCGGCTTGTACGACCTTATCCGCAACCTGTCTGCCATTGAGCCAGATCTCTGCCTTGGAAGTGATGCCATTGGTTTGCAGGAAGAAGTGTTTGGCCGAATCTGGCTTGAGTGTAAATTCATTCCGATAAAGCCAAGGTACAGCATATGGCTTGGAAGGCACTTTGTTCTCCAAATCGTCCGAGAAGAAGAGATCCGTGGTGTTATAGACGCCAGCCTGGACCAGACCGCCCATGATAGTTCCTTTCGAACCGATCTTATGCCATGATGAAACGTCGAATCCTGGTTTCGAGATGTCTCCAAGAGCCTTGCTCACTTGAGCTGTTGACTGAAGGGACCATCGTGGAATCGCTGCTGAAATGCCTGGTCCGTCAACAAGTGGTTGAGCGCCTTGTGCGATGCTCGCTCCCGCCAAGCCCCAGAACGCGAGGTTCATGAAGTAATTCATGATCGTACCCCACCTGATCGCGCACCTCAGCAAAGAGGTAGGAAAGAACGATCACATTGAAGTCAGTATCAAAGACATTGAGGAGCTTTTGAGAGCCGGACACTAAAGCTGCACGCCTGATCCGCCAATGTCACGGTTGCATCTTCCTCGTTCGGGCAAGACGAACCTTGAAAAGCGCCACTTGCAGCCAACATCCTAGATGATAATCGCACAGATTGTTTCGTCGTTGAGAACGCCAAAAGATGTCAGATTAAGCCATGCAGATGTTGCGATATGGCTTGGCAACTGCTTGTCAGAGCTTACGGAGCTGGATAAGAACTTCGCCGCTCTATTTTCGTTCCATTGTAGTCTCATCATCTCGCCTCCCGATGTCCCTCTTGTGACAGTTGCTTGATCCCTTATCACGGTGTAGATGCGGATCTCGCTCAAACTGAGCTGTTCCTCCGGGCTTAAGAGATGTGGACATGGCACTTCGATCGCTAGGTCTGACCGAGTTCTGGTCCTTCGCACGCGCACGGATGTCTCGTTGAATCTGGCACGCCTCGTTGATCCTGAGCAGTCCGTCATCATTTTGGACTAGCTGCATATGCTGCGTTTCGAAGTTCTGTCAATTCGAAGTCAGCATACGCTCAGTGAAGCGTGTCTTGACGGCTTCCCGATTGATGCACACGAAATGCAGATTAGCAATTGCGTAGACAGAAAGCCTTCATAGCATATACTGCAGCGTATGATGCCGCAACAGCAGCCCTACCGATCGTTGAAGCCGCACATCTCGCAGGGCACGTCTCGATTCCTGGCTGTTCACGGCTAGTGGAGTTCGGTATCTCATCCAAGTAGAAAACTGTACAGATCTGTTGAGTGAGGCTATTGTAGCATAACAGAGCATGCCGACTGCACCAGTGCTCTGCATTGTAACTCCTGTTGTTGCTTCAACCCGCGCCAGCCTCTTTCCCGCCAGCCGCCTGTTGCACTCCCATCTATATTGACACTCCCTCATTCATCATCTTGCGCCCACCTTACGAGGACTCTGGGTACATAGCCTCCTTGAGGTTAATGCCGAGCTCTTCCCGGATGCTCGACAGTTCTTGGAGGTACTCATCATACTGGCCCTTGTTCTCCACCTTCGCCTTGATGCCTGGAACATATGTTAGTCTGACAGTATTTCTCCTCCACTACTTGTGATAGACCATACCCTCGAATATTCTCACAGCGGTCGGGTAGTCGTTGACTCTCCTCGCGGCACGGAGAGCGGCGGTGATGACGGATGGGGAGGGCACGAGATCGTAGGCAAAGGCGTTGTTTAGGTTTCGCTGCAGCTCGAAGACATCCTGGACTCCATCAAACTCCTTCTCGTACCTGCAGCAGAGTCGCGTGTTAGCAAGCACTGGTGTGATCGGCGTGACTGAGGCAGTTTGAGGGCATTCTGTCTCCCGCAAGGCATTGGCGACCGGGGAGGTCCTGGCTGGAGGCATCATACCTGGCAGTGAACTCCTCGAAGCTTTCTTCGTGATGTGGGTCATGCGCATCGTGGTCTGCGAGTTTTCTGCTGGCCGTCGAGAAAGCAGAGGTGGCCGGCTTGAACTGGGCCTGGGAGAGCTGGACAGCGCGCATCGGCCGCGCACAGCGCAGGGTATTGCTCATTCGGCTCGCACGAGCGACGCGAGCAAACACGGCGGAGGACATTGTGGATGTGGAGCGGAGAGTTGGGATCGGTGGTGGTGGTGATCTATCGCTGCGCTGGTCGTAGTCCTACACTACAGTCCTATCGAGCTTTGCAGGAGAGCGCTGAACGCCAAGACCCAGTCCGTTCCACCTGCCGCGGTAAAGCCGGGTGATGACCTCGCCGGCGATGCTTTGGAACGGCGAACTGGTGAGATGTCTCCTGATATCAGAATACGAGATTCAAAATTGTTCCTCAGTCCAGCAAGGACTACGGACTGCTATGTTGCTCCCCCAATGCTTCACCAAAAGATGGACCTGGAGCTCTTTGCATAGCTTTTTTCCCGGCCAATCATCTTCAAGCTGACAGAGACGCTCGTCATCGCGACAGCAACATCGACACGCCCTGACGCTGCATCCTACACAAACATCGCCAGCTGTGACTCGCGAGGCTGCTCTCGGTCGACTCTGTACACCCACTTGAACGTGGTGCCACAGGTCGTGAAACCAATTCTGGCTATCACCAATATTTTACAGTGATGCGGTCACAGACGAGAACTACAGTGCTGAAGCGAGCCGACAGGCTCCGTGAAAGCATGAATTCATACAAGCCAGACTCTCGAAGCAATTTATCGTGCCACCCGGCAGTGACACACCATTTATCGCCCAGGACTCTACTATCCTGAACTTGAACCAGATCCAGCGGAAGATCCACTACCAACCGGATTTGTACCTCCCTGATCAGGCACATTCGGACCACTATACGAACAGGCCGCAGCAGCGGACCCAGCACTACCAGCAGAACTACCTCCTCCAGGACCATTGTTGACCCCAACACCAGCCGAACTCCCTACACATTGGCCAAGAACAGCGTTGTTGATCGCTAAGCGTACTCCTGGTCCACAATTGCCATTGCCGGCATCTATAACCAAACATAGTCAGTAAGTGACCGAAGACATTTGTATGAGGCTCTTACAATTCCCATAACTCGTGCCCCTTGGAGCAGAAGCATTATACGAAACCGCCATGGTTATAGCTTCAGTTCGAGGGATCTGGAAAAATTTATATCAGTCCTAGCGATTTCTCAATGGTGAACAATAACTCACAGGACATTGCGAGTTAGACACCACCTGGCAGTTTTGTGCAGGTCCTCCCCCAAATGTGAAGGCAGTGGGATTACTTGTAAAGAAGAATAATGTAGAATTTGCCTGCTGCATAGCAGTCACGCAGCAATCGTATGCCGTCTTGGCGGTTGAGTATGTGGTCGTCAGACCAATATACGCTGATGAGCCTTGATAGCCTCCGAACGCGAATTGGGCGCATGCATAGCCGTAGCCATTGATGGGGTAGTTTTGGTACTTGGAAGCCAGGTTCAGGGTGCCGCAAGCAGAGAAGAGGTCGGCTCTCTTTTCGAGAGCAGAAGATTCGGCTGACTGGAGTGAGATTTCTTGTTCCGAACGTTTTCTATAAGTTGCGCCTGGAAGCGTGAGCGAGATGGCTCGGAAGAAGGGGAAAGGAGGCTGTGAAGATCATTAGCGAATTACAATGTGGTAAGCAATTGAGCGTGATACAATAAAGGCGGCAGACGTCTCCGCTGCGAGACCGCAGAGAGCGAGGGCGGTCGACAAGAACTTCATGGCGACGAAAGATCAACGCAGGTTGCGACGACGTTGGCAGAGTGAGAGCTGCTGAATGCTTTTGTATCACGTACTCGGAAGTCACAGCAAGCTATCGTATGAGCACACCTGAATGCAGCACAAAGCTACACCACAAGCGCATGGTATTTAGATCTGGAACGTCTTCTGCTACAACCTGGAACGGCAGGTCCATTGAGAATATCTGCACCTAAAAGCGCCATGAAGTGTAATTCTTTGAAACGCTCTCGATACTGGACGCAGCTGAATCTGTTCCTATTACGCAGGTACACGGATAGTAAGACTTATTACGTAAGGAAGCTTACTTAGTAGAAACAAGTCTAATTTTTTCTATATACTCGATCTAATCTTATTTATCTAGTTAATAATAACAAATATCTAATTTTATTTTAGTATTTTAGAATATAACTATATTTAGTATTATTCGTATTCTATAGTAGTATAGATACTAATATATTTCTAAAACTAGATAGAAATAGAGAGATAGATATATATTACCTAGTTTTTTAAATAAGCTAGTTATCTTTATTCTAGTTAACTAGTAGATAATAAGACTTATAGTATTTATACTTTTTAGTAAAAGTCTACTTAAGTTATTTTTTAGTTATTTCTAGAATAATACTTATAGTAATAGCCTTCTTCTTAGAATAAGCTTTATTTATATAAATAAGAATCTAGTTCTTATATATAGTTTAGAGAACTTAAAAATCTTTTTTAATATCTACTTTATTAGACTTTAGAATAGTCTTTATCTTCTTAATAGACTTTAGAGATACTAAAGTAGTTTTATATTTAATAGAAATAGAGTACTTAAGAATTTTATTATAAAATAGCTTATTTTCTAGAATATTATAGAAAGTATTATATTCTAGTCTAAAACTAATTTAAAGATATTAAACTAATAGAATAGAATAAAATAGATATCTAAAATTATAGTAAGAATTCTTAGATATAGTAAGAGGACGTATATTATACTAAAAGCTATACTAGATACTATAAAATAGATATAGATTAGAAGAAGTCTTAGTCTAAATAGAGAGCTATATACTAAATAGAATTTTAGCTCTAAAATATTCTAGAAGATTCTAGAAAGAAGTTAGACTATTCTAAAATAGTACTAAATAGATAGTATTTTAAAGGATCTTAATCTAATTCTAGAAATATTTATTCTTAGTTATAAATATTAAGTTAAATTAAATAGATTAATCGATCTAATTTTTATAATAGAACTAGAAACTATTAGTAAAATAGTTATATAGTATATTCTTAATATACTAGATATTATTCTTTAATACATCTTTACTAGTCTAATTATAAATATTCTACTAGTCGATAGTAATTTTATTTTTCTAGTAGTAAGAACGTTTCTTATTCTATTTTATATAATAGTAGTAGATATTTTTCTTAAATATATCTAGAATATAATACTTATCTAAAAAATTACCTTTCTAGATATATACTATTTCGCTATTAATAATATAGCTAATATTTTTATTAATATATATATTAAGCTTATTAAACTAGTAAGAACCTATAGTATAGTTAGTATTCGTAGCTTTCTAAGACTTAGAATAAGATATCTTTTTTTAATAGATATAGAGAACTTTTTATTATTTTATATAGAATACTTAGAGATATATTTCTTATTTATAACCTTTTTCTTTAAAATAATAACTAGAACTAGCTTTTCTTCTTTAGACTTAGTTTTATTCTAATTCTTTTTCTAATTATCTTTATTATTTTTATTTTCTTTTTCTTTATTTTCTTTATCCTTATTTTCTTCTTCTCTATTCTTATTCTAATTAGTTTCCTCTTTATACTAATTCTCGTTCTTTTTATTCTAATCCTTATTTTAGAAATTCTTAGTATTTTCTATTTCGTTCTTTTTCTTATATTCTTACTTAATAGTATAGATAGTAGTTTCTAAGATCTATTCTTAAAGAACTATATCTATATTATTATAGAGCTAGTTAATATAATATTCTTAAATATAGATTAGAGATTTATCTTACTTTCTTAGTAAGGATTAGAGATACTTATAGTCTTCTAGAATATATTCTAAAATAAAATAGAGGAGACTTTTCTTATTTATCTAATTATTTATATAGATATAGAAAGAAAAGGATATCTTATTCTACTAGAAGATCTATAAGTAAAGTCTTATTCTAAAATAGTTATAGAAGATATAAGAATATAGCTTAACTATAGATTAGAATTATAAAATAATAGAATATAGGAAAGAAAAGAAAAAGGTTACTAGAAACTAGAAGAAAGTTATAAGTAGATCTATAGTAGGTTCTACTATATAAGCTATTTAATCCGAATCTAAGGTAAAGTTATTCTTACTCTTATAGACTTATTAAGACTACTATCTAGATCCTAATATTTATAGTATATAATAGAAATAAAGTAAAGTAGTAATAGTAATCTAACTAAAGCTAAATAGTATTATTCTATTTAGTATAGTTCTAAAAGATAGTTATTCTAAAATAAACAAAATAAAGCGATAAATTATTCTAGATATTAGGATCTAGATAGATATATATATTATAAAACTAAATAGGCTATATCTATTTAGTCTCTAATTAGTAATAATCTAGAAGGATATAGACTAAGCTATTTAATAAATAGATTATATTTTTAAAGGCTTAGAAGCTTAGTTAAACTATTAGTAGATATATTATTTATATCTATCTATTTAACTTAGAGATCGCCTTTCTAGTATTATTCTTATAACTAATATTACTATATATCTATATATTTTATCTTTATATTAAAATATAATAACGACTTAGTAATAATATAAAGAATCTATTTATTATTATAGAATAGTTTAGATCTATAGTTAGAGATTAGTCTAATATTTCTAAGTAGTCTTTTCTACTAAATTAATTTAGAGCTAGTATAGCTAAGAATATAGTACTTAGTCTTAGTACTAGACTTTATAACTATAGTTTATTAAAATATTTTATAGTCTACTAAGCTACTAAATAGGAAGAATAGTATTCTCTTAGATAAATATTAGATAGTACTATTATCTATAAAAAAGATATCTAAAGCTCTAAAGAAATCTAGGAATTACTAAGTAATATCGAAGATTATCTTTTCTATAGAGCTAAAGTAAATATCTAGTATTAATATTTCTAGTAGATATTCTAGATAGTAGTTAGCTATATCGATATACTAGTTAGATAGGTTCTTTAAATATTAGATAAGAAATAATATCGTATATATAATATTAGCTCGAATCTTATAGATAGTATAGATAATCGATTTAATTCGAGATTTAAAAGTATAGATTTAGGCTAGAATTACTTATTTATTATTCTCTATAGTAAATCTATTAGATAATAGTATTCTAACTTATTAGTAGAGCTTTATAATATTATAATAATAATAGATCTTTTTAATATAGGCCTCTAGGTTAATCTAGAGATATTATTTTAACTAATCTTAGAAAATCTAAATACTATAGAAGAATCTTATATTATTCTCTATCTTTATTTTATATTAAGTAGATAACTAATTTTAAATATAAAAGGCTTTTTCTTCTTTCTTATAGTTATATATAATATAGATATTATCTATATAGAAGAAGATAATAATCCTTTCTTTAATAAATAAATAGTTAGCGACTTTATATATACTAATCTTAGTAAGAATATTTCTTAGATTATTATATTATAAATAGAGCGATTTTTTAAATCTATATAGAGCCTTAATATATTTAAGTAGCTTTCTAGGTTTCTAATATCTATTTAGAGGATTTAGATAGATTAGTATTAGTAGTATAGTATTTAGGAATATATTAATAGTATCTATCTAAATAGTCTCGAAATTAAAATATACTATTATTACTATTATTAGCCTAAAAGCCTTTATTAATAATATAGCTATATATATATATCTAGAATAGTTATCTAGAGATTACTTCTTATATATAGTCTTACTTTAATAAACTATAACTAATTAAAATTATCGATCTTATATTTCTAGACTTAAATAAAAGGAATAGATTTCTATTCTTATATTTCTATTATATTAATCTAATAGTACGTTCTAGTATTAAGACCTTTAGTAAATTCTTTTTTACTAGTAGCTAAGAGCTCGTTTTTAAATCGATAATTCTCGATTTCTTTCTAATATATAGATTCTAGAAATAAGTTAAAGAAGTAGAACTTTACTTAGTTTAGTAAATCTCTCTCTATAGCTATAGATTAATAATTAGTAGTACTAATAATCTATATTAAAAGAGCCGAATAGGTTTAGAAGATCCGAATATACTTATCTAGATCGGATTATAGTTCTAGTTCTAGATTACTAATCTCTAGTTAGTTATATATTAGACTAATAAGTAGTAAGAGTTTTTAATATCTAGAAAAGACTATCTCGTAATTCGACTAGTATAGTTATAAAAACTAATTAGATTCTTATTATATTAGATTCTAGTATTAAAATTCGAATAAGAATTCTTCTATAGAATTAAGTATTTAAAATTCTTAGATATATAGATAGTCTAGATATTCTAGTAGATTAGAATAGATTAGATTTAAATTTAAATCCGAATCTAGTCCGATTATCTAGATATAGTACTTAGAAACTAGAAGTTTAACTAGGTCTATCTTTAAAAATTTAATAGATTCTTAGTAAAAAATAGAAAGGCTAGAATTATAAGAAATCGAGATAAGAAACATTATTATTTATATATACTACTACTATTATAGCTCTTAAGAATAGAATAGTTATCTCTTTTTATAAAATTATACTAAAAACTAGTATTTATTCTTTAAAGCTTTATTTTTTTTAAATAGTAGTAATATAGTTTATTAGTATAGTTCTCTCTTCTAATATAGATTCTATAGAGCTTTAGAATTAGTTCTAGTAAGATAATATCCTTTCGCTAGATTATAATATACTTAGTATAGATAGTTAATAAGTTAACTACTATTTAAAGTTAGTATATATTAAAAGAATTAAGGAGTAATATATATTTAAAGATAGTTATTAGGAATACTTTAGAGGCTTTATATAAAGCCTTAATAGTATTATACTAGTAATATATCTTAGTAGAGCCTAAAAAGCTAATATCTTAGATAAGCTATTTAACTAGCCTTTAAAATAGTACTCGCGAGATTATAAGCTTAGAAAATAATTATACTTATTCGATCTCTTAGAATATAGATTCTAAAATTAATTAATTAAGACTAGCTATATAGCTAGCTATATAAAAATAAAACTTACTATCTAGACGTCTATAATCTCTATTTTATAGTAGAGTCCTTTTTATTTTACTAGACTTAAATATCTTTATCTTCTAGATTTTAGTATCTATAGTCTAGATATTATAGTAGCTATAAGTAGTAGAATTCTTCTTCTTTATAGCTATACTAGTAGTAGACTTTCCTATTATCTTAGCTATAGTAAAGATATAATCGAAGGTCTAAAATTATAATATATATAAATAGAAGGTAATATATAATATATATATTAAAATTAAAGAAGTTAATTATTATACGATATTATATTAAAGCTCGCTATAAGAATAATATCGTTATAGCCGTTTCTAGGTAACTAGATAAGAATTAAATAAAAGTAATATAATAAAAGCTCGATAATAGTAAAAATAAAGAATAATATATATATATAGCTAGATAAGATTTAATCTAAGAAGAAAGTTATAAATAAAACTATAAATAAAGCTATAAATATAGCTATAAATATAGCTAGTAATATAGCTAGCTATAGTTAAAGAATATATCTCGAAGAAATAGTAATAAAAGCTTAGACTAATTATCTAGTATTATTAAGGTTACTCTTCTAAAAGGCGCTTTCGAATCTTTATAATAAGCTATATATTCTTCTACTAAAGAGTTATCCTTTTAGTATAGATAGCGAATAGATTAGCTAACTTAAATATAATTATTAAGAAAGCCTTAGTTACTTCCTATAGAGCTTTAATTACTAAACTCTAAAACTAGAGGTCGACCTTAATATCTAGAGCTATCTTTCTAATAAGCTACTAGAAAGGAAGCTTATTAATTAAGAGCTCTATACCTTTAGTATCTTAATAATAACGGATCTTATAGAAAGTAACTATATCTTACTTCTACTTAAACTTCTTACTAGTAGTACTACTTTTAAAAGCGATAGTCTTCTTACGTTTTAATAGTTATTTTATAGACTATAACTAGTCTTTATATTATTTCTAAAGACTCTTAGTTAGAAGACTTCTTATAGATTTCTTCTAAGGAATCTATATTTTCTAACTAATATAATAATTAGTATAAATAGGGTTTTTATTAGTTTCTTCTATAGCTAAAATAATTAGTACTAGTCTTAAAGGAAATATAGGCTTTTTTTATTCTAAGAATATTATAATTTTATTATTTATATTACTATAGCTAGAAATAGTAATAGTATTCTTAGAAGAGAAAGTAATAACTTATAATCTAATTTCTAGCTATTATCTTAATAATTCCTCTAATTAAAGCTACTAAAAGGCCTATCTAAATTATCGATAATTATATCTCTATAGAAAGGTATATTTATAGAAAGTTAAAAGAAAAAAAGAGATAAAAAAAGGAGAACTAGAAATATATATAGAAAAACGTTATTATAGTAATATTAATAACTAGCTTATAATAAATATCTAAGTAACTAGCTATATATCTAACTATAAAGTAGATTATTATTAGGACTAGGCTATTATATTATAAGATTCGTAAATAGAAAATATATACTTAAAAAAAGGATATCTCTATTTTAAATAATAAATAGACTAACTATAGAAAGTCTTAATATATCTTTCTAATTAAAGGACTTATATTCTAAAAAGAATAGATTACTAGATAAGTAATTATAATATTCTCCTCTTCTATAGCTTTAATATAATATTATAAAGATCGTAAATATAGAGCTCTATCCTTTCTATAATTTAAATATAATATTATAAAAATTATAACTACTAGACTTATCTTATCTATAAGGTCGTAGGAGTTATATATATTAAGCTTATAAGTTTATTTACTTATTATTATATATTAAATAATATACTATTATAGTAAACTCTACTTTACTATTATTTATAGAATTTATAGAAGAAGAGACTAGAGATATTATAAGTTCTATTTATTTAAATATAGTATAGGTAAGGTAATAGCTACTTACTTATAGCTAGCTATATAGCTAGCCTATTTATAGTAGACTATTTATATTTTTACTTAGTATAGAGACGTATTATATATATACTATTAGCTTTCTATTTACTATCTACTAAGTTACTTTTATTCTAAGTAAGAATAAGGCCGTTAATTAATAGGATACTATTCGAGTTCGGCTTCTAGTCTACTAGTAAGATTAAAAAAGTCGTTTCTTATCTTAGTCTTAATCTATTATAGTAGATATTCTATTACTAGTAGATAGTCTATATAGAAGTATCGATTATAGTAGTATAAGTAAGTTCGGCTCTATAGTCTTAATAATTACTTAATATCTATAAGCTACTTTAGTATATAGGCCTTATATATACGTCTTTAAATAGAATCCTTTAGATTTTATACTAGCTACTTTCTAGTCTCTATTAATCGGAGTTAATTAAGATAAATTAATATATACTTATATATAGCTAGCTAAGTCGCTAGACTAGATATTTATATTTATATTACCTATATTTTCTATATTATCTATATTGTCTATAGTATTATTCTATCTATTAGATAAAATAGTAGCTAGAATAAATATCGAGAGGATTACTATAGAATAGGCTCTATATCTATATCTTTAAATAGGGCCGATTAGACTTAAAGTAGGCTACTTTATAAGTTATAGTAGATCGAATTAATTATAGATAAGTTCTTAAATACTTACCTATAGCTAGTTATATAGCTAGCTAGCTATATAGCTAGCTAACTCGTTCTTTCTTTTTACTACTTCTAATAGTAGATTTATATAGTTCTAATACTTAGTTTCGATTTTATAGCTTAGTAGTTATTATTAGTTAGAGTTAATTATAAATAAATTACTAAGAGCTTATTATTACTCTATACTTATTAGACTATATACTAGTTCTTATAGTAGTATTAAGAACCTTATTATTATCGAGATTATTATTAGTCTAATTCTTACTTATCCTTTCTTCTTCCTATTTTAATAGTAGATTTATATAGTTCTAATACTTAAATTTAATTATATAGCTTAATACTCGATATTAATTAGAATTAATTATAGATAAGCTACTAAATACTTATCTATAGCTAGCTATATTACTAACTAGCTATATAGCTAGTTAACTCGTTTCTTTTTCTTATACTACTTTAATAGTAGGTTTATATAGTTTTAATATTTTATTTCGATTATATAGCTTAATACTCGATATCGATTAGAATTAATTATAGATAAAGTACTAAGTACTCTTCTATAGCCTATCTTATTATATTCTCGAACTATTTTAATAGTAATTTAATATATTTCTAATACTTAGTTTTAATTATATAGCTTAGTATATATATTTTCGCTTAAGTAGCTTTATACTTATAGTTTTATAGAAGGGCTTACTCTATAGTAATACTTAATATTACTTATATAGCTTAGTATATCTTAAAGTCCTTTAGCTTACTTATAGAAAATACGAGTATTATAAGGTAATAAGTCCTTATCTATAGCTAGCTATATAGCCGGCTCTATTTACTTAGTAATATAATTCTACTTAGTAATAGTTACTATAACCTATATAACTTAATATTACTAGCTTAATAAGTTATCTAGTTTAGAGCTATTTCTATAACTAGTTCTTATAAAGTATATAGCTTCTTATTAGTAAGCTTAATTATATATTATATAAGATTAATACGGCTTCGTCTCTAGAATAATACTAATAGATATCTACTAGTAGATAGCTATTACCTACTACTAGCTCGTTCTTACTCTTAACTAAGATAGATAGTATATTATATTTATAGCCTTAAATAGGTAATTAGTACCTATTACTATCTAATATATCTATATATAATTCTATATAATAATCTCTAGTAGAAGTTATTAGATTTAAAGCTATTAGTTTTAGTAGTTACTTAGATTAGAGTTTCTTAGAGATAAGATAGTAAGTACTTATCTATAGCTAGCTATATAGCTAGCTCTATTTACTTAGTAATATTACTATTCTTTTCTAGTCTAACTACTTTAGCTTTATAGCTTACTATTTAGAAATACGTATCTAACTCTATTTAGTAGTATTTCATAGAAGTCGTTATACTTAATACTACTAGCTTTAAGCTTCGTTTATATTAGAATTAGATAAATTAGTTAGCTTTACTATATCGTATTCTTCGAAGCTATAATAAGTAATTTACTATCTATTATATAATACTTCTACGATCTATATCGATATAGAGGATCGTAGATCTTAAGTATACCGAGATTAATTTAAGAAAGGAGCTAAAAGGAGCTAAACGGAGCTTAATCCTATACTATAGTATAGTTAAATTAGAAGATCTTAGCTTAGATTTACCCTTAATATTAATATTTAATTCTAGATTATCCTCCTATAACTATACCTTAGATAATATCTATATCGCCTTATATAAAGCTAGACTCCGGATACGTATATACGTATATCTATATATCCTATATTTATATATATTCTATATACGAACGTAATATACGGCCTATTAAAGAAGTACTAAAGTCGTTCTAGCTTTTATTTAGCTAGCTATAAATAGAACTTACTACCGAATATCTTATACTAAACGGAATCTATACTACGTATACTTAGTATTAAGTTTTAAGAAAGGCTTACCGTTAATCTTAACCCTATCGAGAAACTAGAACTATTAGTATTCGTACTACTATAGGATACGAACGATACTAAATATAGCTACGTTCTAAAATACTAAGGCAAAATTAGATATTTATTATTATTAACTAGATAAATAAGATTAGATTAAGTATAAGAGTAGGTTATAATACGTAGGCTAAACTATTCTAAGTATAAGATACTCGAATCGATAAGGAAGGGAAAGGAGAGAATATAAAGGAGCTATAAAAGCTAGAATAGCCTAGAGTAGGCTAAGCCGGGCCCTTCTAAGGCTTAGTACGGCTAATATATAGTATACTATATATAGGTCCTTATAACTACCCCTCTTTTAGGGATCGTTATCCTTAAGATCCTAAGTTTCTATATATCTTTACTTTCTAGATTTTTTTATATATAATCTAGGCTACTATATTTTTTAGTATAGCGTAGATTTAAGTACTAATCGCGGAAGTAAGGGGTACGATTAGTTCTTCCGCTAATCTAAATTCCTTTCTATAACCTTAATAAATAAGGTAAGCTAGAAATACTATTTTTAGTAATATAGATAGAGATACCTATACTAGCCTATTCTAGATTAGTATATACTAACTTAGTATAGTAAGTCCTTTCCGCCGCTATCGTATACTTCTCTTAGTTAATCTAGATCTATTTTAGCCTATTCCGCGCCGATCTATACTATAGCGGCTAAGTAGTATAAGGAATAGACTAATACCGGCGCCTATAATAGTAATCTATATATTAACTATATCGCTCCGGCTAATATTACTATAGTTAAGTAGCTCTAGGTATAGCTCCGCCTTAAAATATCCTATTTTAGTCTATTCTAATCTATTTAGAACTTCTATAAGATAGCGAACTTCTAGAACGATAAGTATAAGGATATTAATAGCTCTAGGTTCTATATAAAATACTATATCTACTACCTCCGTATTAATAGCGAGTACTACGAGGTAGATATACCTATCTTAGTCTATTTAGGCCTATTCTAACCTATTTTAGTTTCCCGAGTCCTATTAAGGCTATATCGACGCTTTTAATACTACTCGCTACGCCGCTATCGCTCTAAATACTAACGAAGATACTCTTAAGGCCGTATAAGAGGCTACTATAGAGCTCTATAATATAATTAGATAGTATATATACCTAGCTTAGCCTATTCTAGCCCCTACTAATATATTTCTAGCGATAAGCCCTCCTTCGCTAGTAAGGATAGCCTATACTTATATATAGGCGTCTCTACGCCCTCTAAGACTAGCCTACTTATAGCTAAGCGTACCTATAACGACCGTAGCTTTAAGATATATAAGCCTATTTTAGCCTAGTTTAGCCTAGCTAACCTTATTATAGTATAAGGTAGACGATAATAAGGAGAGTACTCCCTAGACTCTAGCTAGTTCGAGTAGAAAGAAGCGCCTAATATCTACTCCTAGTATAGTAGATAGCGCTATAGATACTACTACCCTCCGTAAGGTAAGCTTAGTCTACCTTACTCTAGTTTAGCCTATTCTAACCTATTCTAGCGTATTAAGATCCTTAGTACCGCCCTCTATACTATTAAGACTACCGTCGTAGTCTAGACTAGGGCTACTATCCTTTCTTATATTCTCTCTAGCCTATTAGACGATATTATAGTCTCTTCTAATAAGATTAATACCGAGGAGGACTAGCTTAGTTTATTTATATATTATATTGGCTCTATAAGGGCATTCTAGCCTATTTTAGCCCTCTTCTTAGCCTCTTTAGTATAGTATTTAGGAAGATATCCTAGTTAATAGTATATAAATATATCTAATAAGACTTTTAATCCCTTTTCTAAGTTAAAGGATATCTCTATCTATCTACGCCGGCCTATTTAGGCCTATCTTAGCCTATTAACGCTTTCGGCGTCTCTTTATACCTTATTTAATCGATCTTTTATAGGCGTATATTACCGACCTACTAATATCCTTAGTATACTTCTAGGTATCTTTCTTAGAATTATATCCCTACTAGAATATCCTATAAATCTATCTTCTACCCTTATCGCGGTCTTACCCCTTTATCTTCTTAACTATATAGATATCTAGATTGCCTAGGGTAGGCTCTTCTAGGTTATCCTAGGCCCTTATAGCTTTATCTACCTCCTTATATAGCTCGAGTAATAAGATATAGAACGTTAGGTAGATTAATATCGTTTTTAGTAGCTCTAGAATATATACTATATCGCTAATAATCTTCGAGATCTAGTATAGGCTAATATACTTATAGTCTAACTTCTTCGAGGCTCTATCGGTAGCTAGGTTTTAGGTAGATAGATATACTATATTCCCTACCGCGTACTTCTTTAGTATATAGTAGTAGTTATAGTACTTCGCTTAGTCTTTCTTAGCTTTTAGTAGCCTCTATTTAAGGGAAAGCTACGTTTCGACTACTCGTTTAGCGAGCTACTCTATATCGGCCGAGTTACTACTCTTCTAGGCTATTTTAGGCTATCTCGCGCTTAGTAGATCTCGTACCTAATATATCTAGAATAGAGTAGCCTTAATAGAGGAGTAACTTAAATTATTATATACGAACTCCGCTATACTAAGTAGCTTTACCTAGTTATCCTACTTATAGTAATAGTATACTTATAGATATTATTCTATTATCTAGTTCTAACGCTCGGTCTAGCTATTAGTCTAAGGGTAGTAGGCTATACTAAGGGCTCTATATATCCTAAGGTAGTAGTAAAAGGAGCTCTAGTACTTAGATATTAGAATTAGCTCTCTATTAGAAGTAATTAACTTTAGTATCCTATATAGATACGTAACTTCCCTTAGGAACGTATCTATAAGGCCTTTAGCTAAGATATCCTTCCTTACTAGAATATAATAGACTATCTTAGAGAATCTATCTACTATTATAAGGATTAAGTTATATACCTAGTCTAGATATATACTTAGTAGGAGATCTATAACGAAGTCTAGTATTAGATCCTTCTAGGATACCTCTAGTAGGGCTTCTATATAGAGTTTACTATACGGCTTATAGTATCTAGGCTTCGCTCTACTATAAGCTTTATAGCTCTTAGTATAGTTCTTAATATATCGTCGGATATCTAGCTAGTCGTATATTCTCTATACTAGCTTTATAGTTCTTTTAAACCTAAAGTAGCTCGTAAGAGGATTATCGTAGTAGGTTCGGAGTACCTTAAGTCTATATAGACCTACTAGTACGTAGATACGCTTATTAAGCTATAGTATACTACTCCTATCCTTCTATCTTATTAGCTAAAGATCTTTCTATCGATCCTCGATCGCTTTATAGATCTATTAGGCTATTAGATCTTTCTACTAGACTACTTAAATTCTCTAGAGGATATCGGTCTTATTTTCTATCTCTATCTATACTATCGAGATATACTTAAAGGATCCCTCCGGCTTCGCTACTATCTTTATAATATTAGTAGTAATACCTCTATCTATTATTAGGCCTCCTAGCCCTAACTAGGCCTATAAGGCTTTTAGAACTAGTTTAGAGTCTTCTTAGACTACCTAGTAGCTAGAATAGTTAATATCTATATAGTCCGGCCTCCTACTCGCTATATCTACTATACTATTAAGCTTACTTAGGATATATATAATTATAAAGTTAAATATAGAGAGCTATTCTACCTATCTTACTTAGCGCCTTAATAGGGACTTAGTAGTTATAAACTATTATAGGTTATTATAGTCCGATATTAGCTCTACCTAATATCTCGCGTCTTTAAGATAGTATCGATAGTACTTAAACGTCTCGACTATAGCTAGTAGCTTAATATTATATATATCGTAGTTCCGCTCCGCTATATTTATCTTTCTTAAGAAGTATATAACCGGGAACTACTATATCTTAGCCTTAAACTCGTACTATTAGTATAGGATACCTAATACTATATATCCTAATATATTAGTTTCGACCTATATAGGCCTTTCTAGGTCGAAGTACTTTAATATAGGCGCCGAGTAGAACGCCTCCTTTAGATCTTAGAACGACTTAAGCGTATTAGGCGGGATATAGATTTCCCGAGATTCCTCTTTCTACTACTTATAGCTACTATAGACTATATTAGGCCCCCTCTCCGTTAAACGGTTTAGTAGCGCCGCGATACGAGAGAATCCTTTAATAAAGCGGCGGTAGTAGTTTATAAAGCTAATAAATATACGGATATTATATACTAATTTAGATACTAGCTAATCTCGTATAGTATTAATCTACTCTAGCTCTATCTCTATTCCTTATAAGCTAACCTTATATCTAAGGAAGGATACCGAATCTATATAGAACTCGTATTTAGACGGTTTATAGTAGAGCTTATACCGTTCTAGGCGCTTAAGGACCGCTAAGATATATTACTCGTATTCCTCTTCGTTTTTAGAGAAGATTAGTATATTATCGAAGTATATAATATAGAATATATTAATTAGATCTAATAAAATATTATTAATATATATTTAGAAGATTTCTAGGATATTTATAAGCCTAAATAGGACTACTATATACTTAAAGAGGCTATAACGGATCCTAAAGGCTATTTTCTATTCGTTATCGTCCTTAATACGGAGTCTATAGTAGGTATTATATATATCGAGCTTAGTATATATATTCGAGCCTACTAACCTATCTAAGGACTTCTAGATAAGTAGGAGAGGATAGCGATTCTTAATAGTAATAGCGTTTAAGGCCCGATAGTTAATATATAAGTATAGACTACCGTCTTTCTTCTTTACGAAGAGGATACCTATACTAGCTAGTAACCTCGAAGATCTAATCTAGCCCTTCTTAAGGTACTCTTCTAGGTACTTCCGTAGAATCTCTAGCTCTATCTCCGAGAGGTTATATAATAGGCCCTATAGAGGTAACTTACTATCTACGAGATCGATACTTAATTTATATAGCCTATAATCTAGTAATAGTAATATATCCTCGTTAGAGAAGATCTTTAAGTACTTCTTATACCGCTCTAGGATAACTTTTATTAATAAGAGATTATTTAGCGCTAGCGATCCTATATATAGTATAGTCGAGGAGTCTAATATATCTTATAGTATAGTTATCGTAGTAACGAGAGCTAACTTATACTATTTTTAGCTATTTCGTTTTCTCTATACTACTATATAGTAGTAGAAATTAATAGTAGGATTCTATTAGAATAACTAGGATATATCTAGGACTATATCGAAACCGTAAATCCTATCTATAGTAAAATCGTCTATATATCCTCTCGCTATACTATTTATATCTAGCGCTAAAAACTTTACGCGATAGTAGCCGTTAATAGATAGACTCTAACTATTAAGAGTCCTATATCGAGTACTAGGCTTATACTCTAGATATAAACCGAGCTCTTTAGCTAGTATATTACTAATAAAGTTATCTTAGGTACTATAATCGAGTAAGCCCTTTACCTTCCTAGATCTATCTAGTCTAGTAAACTCTAGATCGAGCCTAATTAGCTCCTTATAAGGCTTTAATATCTTAGAGCCTAGCTCCGCGGATTATCTCTACTCCTTTATATATAAAACTTCCCTAGTCGCGACGAGACGTTCTATAGTATAGGGCTATTATTTTCCGATCTCTTCTACTTTAGAGCTAGGTATTCCGGTTACTTATAACCTATCTTTTAGTAGTAGTAGTAACGAATCTAGTTATCGTTAGCTCTCTAGGATAGTCCGTAGTCCGAATTAGGCCTCGATAGGCTATTAGGCTACTATTAGGATCCGGATAGTTATTTATAGTTTAGCGTATCTTTATCTATATTACTATAGATCGTATCGGAGTATAGGCGATCCTTTCCCTTCGTCCTACTACCTTCTACTAGTTTTATATACTTCTATTATTTATACGCTCTATCTTCTACCTCTATTAGAGTAGCTAGTAGCGGCTTAATAAGACTTAGTCCCTTCTAGAAGTTATCGTATAGCGCTACTATAAAAGCGTATATCTATTAGGACTATCTATCCTTACCGATCTCGTCCTACTAGATCTTTATATACTCTATAAGCTCTAATAGGTCTTAGAGGCCTTATTTAGCGTAATAAAGTCGTATATAGGCCTATTAGGCCCTCTCCTCTATAGATCCTATCGAGTCTAGTATATATACCTTTATTTCTTCCTATATAGATTAGGTTATTCTAAGCGACTTAGTATAGCGCTTCTATTTCGACTAGTATTCGTAATCGACCTATTCCTCGCTAAAGTCTACCTTAGTAAGCTTAGTAATATAGATAGTTAGGTTTCTATAGAAGATTCTCTCTACTAAGTCGGCCTATTACTACTATTCTACTCGACTCTTATCTATAAAGACTATTAGATTACGAGCCTTAGGAATTATAGTCGAGATTAGTATAGTATAGCCTAAAGTAGGCCGACTAATAATAGCTAGTAGTCTCCTAGCTACTAGTTCCGTAATCGTCGCGTTCGCTATAGTAGTCCTAGCCTTAATTTTAGCTAGTTTAGCTCGTTATTCTATCTTTTTAGCCTCTTTCTCGGCTACGAGGATCTATTACTCTAGGTTATTATTATCTAAGCTAGATTAGTTATCGACTAGCCCTCCCTAGTTCTCTATAGATCCGTCCTTATTAGACGGGGCTAGTCCTTTATCTTCGTCGCCTTCTATAGGTATATTATCCTCTCTCTTAGAGATAGTATCTAGTATTACTAAGCCTTCTAGCTCGCCTCTAGATTAGGCGGTTTATTTACCGGCCTTCCTTAAGATAGGAGCTATTACTAAATAGTTCGTTATATATTAGAAGATCGATTTATATATAAGAGTAGGTTATAATATATAGGCTAAACTATCCTAAATATAAGATACTCGAATCGATAAGGAAGGGAAAGGAGAGAATACGAAGGAGCTATAAAAGCTAGAATAGCCTAGAGTAGGCTAAGCTAGGCCCTCTCGAGGCTTAGTATAGCTAATATATAGTATACTACGTATAGGTCCTTATAGTATTAGTACTATATATAGTCTAGATAGGAGTTTAGTCTAGATAAGATAATAGAAGCTTATATTCTTCTTAGTTTATATACTTATAGCTAGCTATATAGCTAGCTATATAACTAAGTAGCGACTAAGTAATAAACGAACTATAGAATAATAATATATATAGTATATTTTATTAAAGGCTTAAATAGCTAACTTACTAGTTAGTATAATAATAAGAATAAGAGGCTCTATATAGATAGTCTAAGCCTATATATTATAGATACTATAGATCGTATCTAGATATAGTATCTAGAGCTTAGTATAGATTCGAGTAACTTTAGCTAGCTAGCTATAAGACTAGCTATAGATAAAGTAATTAATTTTGCTATCTATAAATCCTCTTCTTAGAATTCTTTTCTAGATTCTTTTAATATCGCTTTTACTTTAGCTTTAATACTTTACTATCTTTCTCCTTATTATTACTAATTAATACTATAGAAAAGCTAAATCGGATATCTTTTTTCTTATTCTAGTTCTTACTTTCCTTATTCTCTACTATTACTTCCTTATCTAGTAGATTATTTAATATTATAATACGAGAATTATCCTTCTTCTAATATTTTTTCTATAATAGAAAATTTCGATTTATTATAATTATCTTAAAGATAATTATACTATATATATAATTATACTAGTACTAATACTATCTAATACTAAACGAATATTTTATTCTAATTACTATTCTAGAAATTACTAGAATATTTTAAGTAATTATAGCGAGTATTAGATAACTATTAGTAATTCGAGTCTATATATCTAATATATTATTATTTAAGAACTCGTCTATAAAGTAAGATAAATCTAGTTCTTATTAGCTTATAGCTAAGAGTTCTAATAATATAGATATTAGTATTTATTCTATCTTTAATATATCTTAAGTTTATTTAGAGCTCTTTTTATCTCGATCTCGATCTATTTAGAAACTTAACTATTAAATATAAACGAGATACGCGATTTCTTAACCTTTTTCTACTATTACTACTTCTTAGTTCTATATACTATATAATTAGAATATTTCTTAATAAGCTTCTTTAATATTTTCTAGTAGTATTCTTCCTATTTTAGTTTATTCTTCTACTTATTCTATTACTAGAATATAGTTTTCTATATTAGATAAAGGAGGACTATAATACTATAGATATTACTAAAGAACTTAAAAGTAGCTAAATAATATCTATTTAGCTTTTATTAGGATACTATAAGTACTTTTATTATAGTAACTTTCTAGATAATATTCTTTTTATTTAGCTTCTCTATAGATTAATCTAGTTTATTAAAAAGCTAGTTATAATATCTAAAGATCTAATAGATTATTAGTTTTTAAATCTTATCTATTATATTTATAATAATAGTATATAGTCTTATAATTAAAATAAGATATTTAGTCTAGTACTATTCTACCTTATTTAAGGCTAGCTATTTAATATCTTAGTTACTATAGTACTAATTAACTATATAGTAAAGTTTATATACTTAGACTAGTATATAGAATAATAAGTTAAATCTAGTCTTAATATCCTAACTTAATTAAAGTACTCGTTTTAGAGGCCGAGATTACTATTTCTTATTCTAAGTAATACTTTTACTATTAAGCTATAGCTTTTCTATTAGATTTATCTAGATAAATATAAATACGTACTATTACTATAAGCTAGAATTAGTATAGATAGCCGTTTAGTAGATCTAGATTAGTTAGTTATAAAAACTAGTAGCTAGCTATATAGCTAGCTATATATACTTAATATACTTATCTTATAGATAACTATAGCTAGATTCTCTTCTTTCGAAGCTTTTATAGTTATCTTTAAAGTATCTAGCTTTTCCTATACTTTCTTCTTATTTAATATCTTCTACTACTTATTATTATAAGATACTAGCTTAAGCTTTAAGAAGAATATATAGATAGTCGATCTATACTATATAAGTAAGATATAGAAACTTTTTAGAAAAGAATATTATTACTATTATATCGAATATTAGGTCTATATCTATTATTTCTATTATACTACTAGAAGAATTATTAGATCTAGATTCGTATCTAGATTCCTTATTAGTATTCTCTATTACTATAATAGATAGTATTATCTATATTATAATAGTTTAATTAAGTTTCTCGACTATCTCTTATTTAAGATTTTTATTAATATAAGATAGAGCTACTAGTAAGACTACTTATAAGCTAGTATATAGTATTTTATTATTACTTATATTATCCGTTATAATAGTAATTAGCTTAGATTATATTCTAACTTATTCTAATACCTTTTAAACTAAATCTACTATATTTATTCTAGAATAGGTTTTAGTAATTTTAGAAAAACTAATTATTAATTCCTAATACTTCTACTATTTATTAATAAAGTATAGTATAATAGAGAGGAATAATATTTATATTATTCTATTCGACTATATATTAATAGTAATCGTAATCTAGTAAGCTAGTACTATAAGGTTTTTAATTTCTTTAATAGTCTTCTATATATTTTCTCTAAAATTACTATATTAAGTACTTACTAAGAGAAACTCGGATAGATAGTTAGTAAGATAATAGTATATTTTTTAGACTAATTCTCTCTTAAAGAAATTTTCTAGAAGTCTATTTATAATAATTATTTTATTAGCTAGTCTATAAAAATTCTCGAGAGAATATTTATTAGTATTAATTATATATATATATCCTTCTTTTCTTACTATATTATAGTTAGATCTATTAACTTTAGATTATATAGTTAGCTATATAGCTAGCTATAGAGAACTTTATTTACTTTATTTTAAAATTAGGCTTCTATCTCGTTTTATCGATTATTTTATATTAAGTAATATTTTAAGATTTTTAAATACTTTATAGAAATAGTATTACTATTTCTAATCGATAGATACTTTATAATTAGCCTATAGAACTTATAAATTACTATAGGCTAATCCTTAAGCCTATTAAATATAGTAACTATCCTATATATAGCTCCTTTAGTTAAATACTTCTATATAATACTATTTCTATTCTTACTTCTCTAATTAACTAGAAACTTTTATATATTTCGTAGTCTCTAAAGCGAGAAATAAGTAGAGGTTTTAATTACCTTCTACTAAATCTCTTAGATCTATTAATTAAAAGGCTTATAGTATTTCTTTTTCTAGATATAAATATTATTTCGTTTATTAAAGACTACTAGATTAATAACTAATATAGCTCTTAATTAAGTATTTTTAAAAGAGAAAAGATTATATTATACTATTAATATTAACGATTAACGAGAATATTAACTATTTTTACTAATAGACTAAAATCCTACTAGACTACTATATATTTAGATAATCGATAGTAAGCTATTAGTCTATTTTTATAAAGGACTCTATATATATAGACTTAAACCTCTAGTATTTCCTTATTACTTTTAAGATCTAGTCTAGACTTCTAATAATTATTTAGAGTAAGATTACGATCTTATTATTTATATACTTAGTAATTAACGAGTATTTAGGATAGTAGAAATATTAAGGAGACTAGTATTTAGAACTATAATAACTTATAGATATAATAGAATAGATATTTAGATAGAATTAAGAATAGAGAGTCTTAGATAGCTTTTATAGTTAAATAGATAACTCTAAAGTATAGAAAGAAAGTAGCTAGATACTAGCTATAATATAAAAATATAGATAGCTAGACTAGTAAGAATAATAGGAATTTAAGGATATATAGTTATATAGTTATAATATTTATTCTAGTAGTTTTATAAACTACTATATAAACTAGTCTATAGCTATCTATTTAGTATCTTATATAATTATATCTTAGATCTTAGCCTATATTCTAGTAAGTTCTACTATTCTATTTATAGAATATATATAGTCTATAGCTACTTATACTAAGCTAAGATATAGACTATCCTTTACTTTACTAAAATATATTATTAAGAGATATAAGAGCTTTAGTATTTACTTATAGTCTAGTTTAATAAGTATCTTATAGAATCCGTTAGTCTCTTTAAGGTACTTCCTTTTAATATCGAAATAGTAATAGAGAGCTTTTACTACTCTATATAGTAGCTATATTATATTTTTAAAGTAATAGTATCGAAGATTATAATTCTTAGACTAGTAGCTAGACTAGTCTAAGTAAGGTAAAGTCTTAAAATATAGTAGAAAGGTTTTATTCTAAGTATTAATATTACGAATAATAGTATATTTAGTAAGAATATAGATCTCGTATAGTATAGAAAGACGTTCTTATCTTATAGCTTTCTATAGTACTATTAGTAAAACTCGACTTTATAGCTAGCTATATAGCCGACTATATTCGACTTATCTAAATTCTATTAGAATATATAGTCTAGTTAGTAACCTAGTAAGAGATACTAAGATAGGCTAGATTATATAATTATAATTATATAACTAATCTAAGCTAATACCTTTTAGGTTTAGTCCTAACCTATAGAAAACAATAATATACTTACTATTCCTACTTTGGCCCCTACTACTCCTTATAGCTTCTATTACACTTTATAATCTATTTATACCTATCGGCCCTCCTTAGCTCGATAGGTTATAAGCCCGGGTTTATAACTATAAGGTAGAAGACTAAAGTAGTATAGGTTACTCCTAAACCTATAAGTCTAGTCCTAGAAGGAAGAGGCAAAATAGGAGAGGAAGACTCGAGATAGATCTATATATATTATATAAAGAAGCTCTATATATATAAGCTATAAAAGAACCTAGTAAGGTATACTTACTTAAAGCGTATTAGATCGCTTAGAGTATAAAGGGAATAGATAAGCCTAGGTCTTAAGTACTATTAGATAAGCCTTAGATTTAGTACTTAGTACTACTAATACCCTAACCTATAGGTTATAATAGTTAGGAAGGACTTAAGGAAGTTATTAGCCCTATAGAGTAGGAATCTATACTAAGTTTTTAGTAACCTTTAAAACTAAGAGGCTTAGTAGAGCTAGGGATCTATAACTAAGGAAGATAGCTATCTAGAAACTATTATTTTTAGACTAAAGAAAGAGCTTGTTTCTAGAGTTTATTTAGATTTAATTTATAGAAGAAATTATAGATTAAGAAGGAGGAATTAGTAAAAGAAGGGCTATACTAATCTTAATAAGAGAGAATTATAAATTATAGTTTAAGATAATTAGGATATACCTAATAAAGCTAAAGGTTAAATAGGTACTAGATAAAATAGTCCTTAGTATCCTAGTATCTATACTATCTAAGTATATCTTAATAATATTATTAGAATTACTAGACTAGTTAATTAGAAGAGCAAGTTATAAGGTTTATAATATAATAGTATTATATAAAATGTTTATCTATATTTTAGAAGATAACTAGGATAAATATTAAGAGCTTAAATATATAAGATATCTATAGATATAGGTAAAAGGAAAATATAAGAGGAAGCTTTAAGTAATAGGAAGAAGCTTACTCTAATAGTATACTAATTTTAGTATAGAAGAAGGCTAAATAGTTAATAAAGTATAGTAAAGCCTAAGTAGTATAGCTAGGAAGATAGTATTAATCTCTCTATAGTTTAAGGAAATTAAGACTAAGGAGAGAAGGATTTAATAGCTTCTAGTAGCTCTTCTAGAATTATTTAGTACTATTAGGAATAGAATAGATCTAAGATAGGACCTAAGCCTATAAGATATTCTTAGTATCCTAAGAGAAAAATAGGAATAGATAATAAGATAGGAGATAGCTATATTTACTAAGAAAAGAAATTAGGTAGATAGGGATTTATTATATTTTCTATATAAAGGAAAGTACTAGATTAGAGAATGCCCTAACCTAAATAAGGCAAAAGTAGCTATTAAGCTAAAGTAGAGCTATAGGGTAGTAAAGAAACAATTCCTATCTAGAGCTAGGAGGAGATCTTTACTAGACAAAGAGTAACTTAAAGAAATAGTAAAGAAACTAAGCCTAAGAATACAATCCCTAGAAAAGAGGACTAGGAAACTATCTTCTAAAAAGGCCTATATAGTATAAGATATAGAGGCATCCTCTAAACTATCTTCTTCCTCTAAGGAGGAAGATATAGATAAGGTAGCTTATTTAACTATTAAAGTAAAAGGTAAGTATAGGCTATCTAAATAGCTACTTAACTCTTATACTTCTATCTATATAACTAACTAGGAATTACTCTTTAGAGATATAAAACCTCTTAAAAGGAAGAAGTAGATTAAGGTTAGAGATAGCTATCTAATAGCTATATATATTAAGAATATAGTTATAGATAGGAGGAGAGGAAAATAGATTATAGTAAAAGGTATTCTCTTTATACCTAGGCTTAGAGTTAATCTTATTTCTTAGAACTAATTTAGTAAGTAGTTTAGTATTTAACTACTAAAATTTATACTTTATTTACCTAATAGGAAGCTAGTTATCTAGATAAGGCTTTTAGGAGGAGTACTATTTATTAAAGAAATTAGCTAAGACCTAGATAAACTTATATACTAGTATATTTCCTAGGATTTAATAAAAAATAATATCTATACCTTTATAGCCTAGACTAATTAGGATTAGTAGGAGCTATAGTATAGAAGAGTTAGATACTTTAGAGAAGGACTTCTAAGAGACCTTTATAAAGTTACTAACCTAAAGGAAAAAATTCCTATCCCTATAAGATACTAGCCCTATAGAGTATATTCTTTAGCTAAAATAAAGAAATATAGAGGAAAGGAAATAGAGAGAAAGCTAGCTAGACTTTCCCTTATTTTAATTAATATCTATAGACCTTTATCTATCTTAAGGCTAGGTTTTAAATAGTAGCTTAAGATTATTAATAACTTCTTAAGAAAGAAGTAGGTATTCCTATTAAAGTTAAGAGAAGATATAGTAGATATACTATAGGAATAGAAAAGAAAAGCTAAACTATAATTAGGAAATCCGCTTTAGATAGTAAGAAGTAATAGGGCAAGAGAATTACTTATATTACTTAAGTAGTAGGAGAAGGAATCTAGAATCTCCTACTATATAACTAAAGTATATAACTTAATCTAAAATAGAGTTATAGAAAGGTTAATCTAGATATCTAAGGAATATATTAGGGTAATACTTAAGGAATTAAATATACTAGTTAAATTCTAGCTAGAAGTATTAGATACCTATACTATTATAAGAAATACCCTTCTAAATAGGCTAGATATAGATAGACTTAAGGTTTTACCTAATAAAGCCTTTACTAGAAAGAAACCTTCTATATTATACTTTAAGGTTTAGGGATATAGAGTAGTTATATATATAGATACTAAATCTTAGCTAGTTAGGATAAGGTTAGATAAACTAATAAATAGAGGAAAGGATACTATATTTATTAGATATATACCTAATATATCTAAGATATAGCTATTCTAGGAGCCTAATATAAAGGCTATAAGAGTATATAATAATACTATCTAGTTTAAGGATAAGAAAGGAGGGATATAACTTTAAATATTCCTAGACTTAACTAGCTAAGCTATACTCTAGCTAGAAACCTAGTTAGTAGACTAGTAAGAAAGGAGAAACTAGATCTAAAACTACTATAAGTTTAGCTACCTCTACTACTAAAGGATAAGGACTAATATTAGGTAATAGATAATCTAGAAGAAGAAAAAGAAAAATATAAATAGTAGACTCTAAATTAGAGCTAAGAGGAACCTTAGTAAGATAACTAGAATATCTATACTTAGGAGGGGAATTTAAAGAGAAGAAGATTAATCTCTAATAAAGGGTTAAGAGAAGAAAGAGTTTATAGTATAATTATAAGATTAACTATATAGAAGAGACTAAGAGAATTAGAGGATAATAATTTCCCTAAGGCTAAATATTATAGAGCCTTTATCTACCTAATAAAAGATCTAGATCTAAGTATAGATTAGGTAGATAAACTTCTAGAATATATTTATAAGGTTATATTCCCTACTTTTATACTAGGGATTATATAAAGATAGGAGGTTCTAATTCTAAGAACCTACTAAGAGGCAATATAAGATCTAAAATAGGGTTATATATAGAAAGAGGCAATCTAGAAAGAACTAATTATACTTAGAAGTAACTATACCTAGGATTAGGTAGTTCTACTAAAAGGAGTAAACCTAGTTACCTTAAAATAGGTATTTAATATAAAGAGACTAATTAGTAGAGCAATTAATAAGTTTAAAGTAAGACTAGTTATAAGGGGATTTTCTTAGAAGTTTAGGATAGACTTCTAAGAGACATTTATACTAATAGTTAGGTATAATATACTTAGGGTATTTATAGCTACTATATATAAAAAAGATCTAGAACTATACTAAGTAGATATAAATAATATATTTACTAAGAGTATCCTATAAGAAGATATCTTTATAATTCCCCTACTAGGTATAGAAATCCTATAAGGCATAGCTCTAAAAATTCTAAGGAGCTTATATAGCCTAAAACAAGTAGTAAGAGACTAGAATAAGCTATATATCTTAAAGCTAGAGAAAATAGGATTCTACTAGTTAGAGGTAGACCTATATTTACTTATCTATAAAGGAAGGAACCTAATAGTTTTAACTTATATAGATAATATTCCTATTATAGTACTAAAGCTAGAAGATATTCTTTAGTTTAAGAAGGAACTAAGTAAGATGTTTAAAATTAAAGACCTAGATAAACTAACTAAAATTCTTAGGATAAAGCTTACTAGAGATAGAAAGAATAGTACTCTAAAGCTAGACTAAGAGTACTATATTTAGGAAAACCTTATAAAGTTTAGAATAACTAAAGAAATAGCTTACCTAACCTTATTACTACTTAATAGCTATAAAAGTCTAAGGAAATCTAACTTAGAGGAAGAAAGGTATAATAAGACTAAGTACTAAAGTTAGAATAGTATATAGATATAGCTAATAACTATAATAAGACCTAATATTGCTTTTACTCTTAGGAGACTTAGATTATATATATTAGATCTATCTAAGAGATATCTAAAAGTACTTAGGAAACTAGCTAGGTATCTAAGATTATTCCTAAGCCTAGGTTTAATATTTAGGAGGGGAGGAGGAAAGCTAATAGGATATTTAGACTCTAATTATATAATAGATAAGGCTAATAGAGTCTTAATCCTTAGAAGTATCTTCTTTCTCTATAGATTACTAGTTTCTTAGATAAGTAAGAAGTAAAAGTTAGTTACTATATTAACTATAGAAGCTAAGTATATAGTAATAAATATATATATAAAGCAATCTTAGTTCCTAGTAGTACTCCTAAGGGAGATAGACTATATATAGTTAGTAGGAGAATATTTATTTTAACTATTAATTAAAGGAAATTCTAATATAGTAAATAAAATTAGACCTATTTAGATTAGGGGAGACAACTAAGTAGCTTTAACTTTAGTTAAAGATACTTATACCTATAAGAGATTAAAATATATTAATATTAGCTTTAATAAAGTTAGAAATCTTTAGTAGTAAAGGAAAATTATAGTAGAATACACTCTAACAAAAGAGATAGTAGCTAATAGCCTAACTAAGCTAAAGATAGGGCTATAGTTCTAGGAATTTATTAGACAATTACAACTTATATAATAGTAAAAGGATCTACCTATATATACTTAATATATAAATAGGCACGATCGATACTAGGCCTAAGAATTGAACTTAGTAGATTAGATATACTATACTAATCTAGAAGCTATTATACCTAATTAGATAATAGAAATTCTTAATTAAACTTATACCTTTAGATTAGATTTAAGGACTAACTATCCTAAGTAGGAGTATTAGAATATATAGTCTAGTTAGTAACCTAGTAAGAGATACTAAGATAGGCTAGATTATATAATTATAATTATATAACTAATCTAAGCTAATACCTTTTAGGTTTAGCCCTAACCTATAGAAAACAATAATATACTTACTATTCCTACTTTGGCCCCTACTACTCCTTATAGCTTCTATTATACTTTATAATCTATTTATACCTATCGGCCCTCCTTAGCTTAACAAATTCTACTATTTTCTATTATTTTTAATAGCTCTTCGATATTAATTTTAGTCTTTATATCTATCTAAAACTACTTAATTATCTATAGCTTTCTCTATATTAAATAAATAGTATTATACTAATATCTATATATTATATAAAACTTAATATTAGGAAATTTTAAATAGTAAATATCCTTAGTAATCTCTTACTTCTTATTATAATAACTTAGAATAAGGGACTTAGTTAAATTAATAAATTTCTAGTACTTAGAATTCTTAAATAGATCTTTTATATCTAAGTTACTCTATTTATTCTATTCTATTAAATAATTATTAAAGACTATCTCTTTTAAGTTTATACTAGTAATAATATCTACTATTATATATTTATTATATAGATTCTCTAAATACTTTATTTTAGCTAGTATACTAGATTTAGTTAGTATTCTACTAATACTATTCTTAAAGAGGCTAGCTATATAGCTAACTATATTAATACTTATCTTCTATTTCTCTACTATAAGAAGACTAGCCTTAGATTATCTATCTTCTTATCCTATTTAATCTAGTTTATTTCCTAAAATTCCTTTTTATTCTATTTAGATCTCTATTTCTACTTATCTAGCTATTATTAAAATACTATTTACTTAGCTTTTCTTTTCTTTTTTAAAACTTACTTAGTCTTAGTTATTACTATAATTCGATTTATATCTACTATAGTCTTTCTATATATAGAATACTAGCCTTCTTTTTTATAATACTTAGACTTTAATAGGCCTTTAGTATTCTTATTATCTATATTATATATATAGTTAGAAAGAGAAGGGAGCTCGTAATTACCTTAATAGAATTCCTTAGTATTATAATAGATAGTAGGTTAAGTAGTATTCTTCTTATAAGCTATCTTATATATACTAAAGACTAGTTAAGAAATATATTATAGTATATTAATATCGAAGTTTATATAAGATAAGAATTATTACTATAGCTATATAGTTTATAATATTATTTAGATAAGGTTTCTATAGTAATAGTAATCTAGATAATAGTAAATAAGATAAGTACTATAGAAAAATTACTTAGTAGTACTAAAGTAAACTCTAACTTATATAGCTAGTAATATAGCTAGCCTTTTTATAATACTTATATAGTCTAGAAAAATATATAGGTTTAACTCGAAATTAGTATAGGTTCTTATATCCGAATCTATACTAATATTCTTAGATCTACTAAGAAACCGAACTTAAACCTATTCTATTAGATTCTACCTAATCTACTAGAATATCTAATAGATACTTAGTATTAACTAATTTCTAGTCTATAGACTAAGTCTAGTCTCTACTTATCCTCTAATCTTAGAATAAGTTATATTTAATAGAATAAAATATTAACTAGAATTAGTTATATCTAGATTCTACTAGTACCTCGATTATTACTACTAGACTAATTTAGTTACTAAGAATATATCTAAGATTAAGATCTTAGTATTCCTTATATTTAGCTTTCTTATTAAAGATTATATCTCTCGTTCTAATAACTTTCTATAGAAATAGAATCTAGACTCTATAGATATTATAGCCTTTAAAGTCTATTAAATATCTAAGATAGTAGCGAGAATCGAGCTTATTCTTTCTTAGAAGGTCCTTTTTATTAGTTTTAAAGATATATACTCTCGACTCTATCTTATAGATATAGATAATTAATAGTAGTATATCTATAGTAAGTTTATAGAATATTTTATAGCCTAATACTTAAGCTAGTATCCTATTAAGTAGATAGATAGTAGAGATAACTATTTCTAGCTATAAGCCCTCTAGTAAGCTAGATTCTAGATTAATAGCTCTCGCGATTATTATAATAAGAATATCTAGATATTCTACTATATTCTAAGTAGATATATATAGTATAGTTAGATACTAATTAATACTATTATCGAGTAGAATAGATCTAAAGACTAGTCTATAGAATTAATTATTATTACTAAATAATATATAGATTTCTTATTCTATATTTTTTATAAAGTAAATAAGTTCTTAAATATACTTATTTATATTTACTTAGCTAATCGAGCTTATAGTCTATATAAAGTTAATATACGTTATTAAATTATATATATATACTATATAGTAGTCGCTATTAAATACTTAATTAAATTCTATAATATTAACTATTATATTCCTAAATATAGATAGAACTCGTATCTAATATCTTTTATAGCGAGATATCTTCTTTATTATTTTAGTCTAAATATAGACTTTATACTCGTTCGTTTTTAGAATATTATTCTTACTCTTAAGCTTTATTCTAGATATAGTATAGTATAGATAATTAATCCGATTATTTCCGATATAGCCGAGAGTCTTATACTAGTCTATATCTATATAGTACTATTCTAGTCTTAATATCTTACTTTTCGCTATAAAGGCCTTTTTATAATATACTAGTAGTTAGTCTAATATTATAATAGTAACTAATATAGGCTTATTCTTAGAATTAAGAAGCTACTTTAGTATCTACTTATTAGGATCTATAGAAATAGTCTAGATTAATAGAAATAGTAGATTGTCTATTCTATAGATTTTAGTAACTTTAGTATCTTATTTATTCTACTAAATATTATTTTATTTATTAAAAAAGAATCTAATCTTTCTTATTAGAAATACTAAAACGATATTAAAATAATATCTAGGAATATATAGAACGTCCTTAAGTTTAAGATTAATTATTCTATTTCTATTCTTTATTATTAGAACTATATTACTCTAGACTACTAGTTTAAGTTTAATATTCCTAGTAAAGATAGTAATATTATAAGGGATTCTCTTTAGAATAAATCTTACTCTAGTAGAATTATTTATAATATAAGTATTTAATTCTCTATTTAAAAGCTATTAATTATAGTTACTTATTACTACTAAGACTAAATATAATTTAGCTTAAATAGCTCCTATCTCGATTATAATAGTTTAATAGTAGATAAGAGGGACTATTCTATAGATTACTTAAATTAAATAGACCTATTATTAGTCTTCTATAGACTATCTAGTATCCTTTCTATAAGTTATCTAGAATCGGACTTTATTAGTTATACTAGTAGGAATATTACTTAGAGTAATAGCTATAGGATCCTTAAAATACTTAGTTTATTTCTTATAGGCTCTTTTATCTTTTCTAAGGAATTCCTTATAGTACTTAAACTAGTATTTCTAATTAAGAGTTATTAACTATTTATCTAGTCTTTTTATATAGTTAATAATTAGATATTCTTCTAGACTTAGATATATCTTATCTTATAGCTTTCTAGTCTATTAGATATAAGAGTAGTTAAATAGAGATCTACTATTATTTTAGTTAGTTAATAGACTTACTAGTACTATATAGATAGATACTTTTTTAATTACTTTAATAGAAGAGACTAACTTATATTTATTTAGTTTTTCTAGCTATTATCGAATAAAATTTCTATAGTCTATAATAGCTTCTATTAGGTCGACTATTAATTTAGCTATTAGTCTATTTTAAATAATATTAATATAGTTCTTAACTATTTAGTAGAAATCGTTTTTTATATATAGAAATAGAAAATAATTATATCTCTATAGTTTAGATTCTAGATCTATCTATTCTAGAAACTATTATTCGATATTAGATAACTTTAGACTATAGATAAGTCTCTTATACTTCTTAGTAAGAAACGTTTATCTTATTTCTAGAATTAGGAAGAGTTTTATTATTATAAAGTTAAACTAGATTAATAGGATATTTAGAACTTATCGATTTAGATCTTCTAGATATATTAGTAGAATTATATAGTTAATATAGGATTTAAAGTTACGTTTATAGTTTATAAATTTCTTATAGTCTTTTAGTAGATAATTAAATATTTTAGACTTATATATAAAGTATTATATTTCGACTTTCTATATATCTAGATTATTTCTAGTAGTTAGTTATTTTAGTACTTATAGATAGGTTAGATTTATTAGTTCTAGAGTTCTATCTAATACTATTAAAACTATTCTATTAGGATTTATAACTATAAAAGATTTATTATTTATATATTTCTAGAGATCGTTTCTAATAGTAATTAATTTAATATATATATATATATACTAGTTATTATATTTTAATTAGTTAGTATATCTAATTTTCTAAATAGAGATTATTAGTTATTAAATCCTTTTTATAGAATATCTATATATATTCTTAATATCTATTTTAAAGTAGAATTACTTAGTTATTTATTCGTAGAGATAGATAAATACTAATCTAGACTTATAACTATTATATAGGTATATAGATAGTAAGACTTATTATATAAGGAAGTTTATTTAGTAGAAATAAGTTTAATTTTTTCTATATACTTAATATAAGGACCTATATATAGTATACTATATATTAGCCGTACTAAGCCTCGAAAGGGCCCGGCTTAGCCTACTCTAGACTATTCTAGCTTTTATAGCTCCTTCGTACTCTCTTCTTTCCCTTCTTTATCGATTCGAGTATCTTATATTTAGGATAGTTTAGCCTACGTATTATAACCTACTCTTATATACGAATCGATCCTCTAACGTATAACGAACTATTTAGTAATAGCTCCTACCTCGAGGAAGGCTAGTAAACAAACCGCCTAACCTAGAAGCGAGCTAGAAGGCTTAGTAATACTAGATACTATCTCTAAGGGGAGGGGTAATATATCTATAGAAGGCGATAAAGATAGAGGACTAGCCTCGTCTAATAAGGACGAATCTATAGAGGACTAGAGAGGGCCGGTCGATAACTAATCTAGCTTAGATAACGATAACCTAGAGCGATAGATCCTCGTAGCCGAGAAAGAGGCTAAGAAAGTAGAATAATAAGCTAAACTAGCTAAAATTAAGGCTAGGACTACTATAGCGAATACGATAATTACGGAACTAGTAGCTAGGAGACCGCTAGCTATTATTAGTCGGCCTATCTTAGGCTATACTATACTAACCTCGACTATAATCCTTAAGGCTCGTAATCTAATAGTCTTTATAGGTAAGAGCCGAGTAGAATAATAGTAATAGGCTAACTTAGTAAAGAGAATCTTCTAGAGAAACCTAACTATCTATATTACTAAGCTTACTAAGATAGACTTTAGTAAGGAATAAGTCGATTACGAATACTAGTCGAAATAGAAGCGCTATACTAAATCGCTTAGGATAACCTAACCTATATAGGAAGAAATAAAAGTATATATACTAGACTCGATAAGATTTATAGAGGAGAGGACCTAATAGGTCTATATACGACTTCGTTATACTAAATAAGGCCTCTAAGATCTATTAGAGCTTATAGAGTATATAAAGATCTAGTAGAACGAGATCGGTAATAATAGATAGTTCTAATAGATATATACTTTTATAGTAGTACTATATAACGATCTCTAGAAGAGACTAAGTCTTATTAAGCCGCTACTAGCTACTCTAATAGAGATAGAGGATAGAGCGTACGAATAATAGAGATATATAAAACTAGTAGAAGGTAGTAGAGCGAAGGGAAAGGATCGTCTATACTCCGATATAACCTATAGTAATATAGATAAGGATACGCTAGACTATAAACGACTATCCGGATCCTAATAGTAGCCTAATAGCCTATCGAGGCCTAATTCGGACCGCGGACTATCCTAAAGGGCTAACGATAACTAGATTCGTTACTACTACTACTAAGAGATAGGTTATAAGCGACTAGAATATCCGGCTCTAAAGTAGAAGAGATCGGAAAACGATAGTCCTATACTATAGAATACCTCGTTATAGCTAGAGAAGTTTTATATATAAAGGAGTAGAGATAATCTATAGAGCTAGACTCTAAGATATTAAAGCCTCGTAAGGAGCTAATTAGGCTCGATCTAGAGTTTACTAGGCTAGATAGGTCTAGAAAAGTAAAGGGCTTACTCGATTATAGCGCCTAAGATAACTTTATTAGTAATATACTAGCTAAAGAGCTCGATTTATATCTAGAATATAAGCCTAGTATTCGATATAGGACTCTTAATAGTTAGAGCCTATCTATTAACGGCTACTATCGCGTAAAGTTTTTAGCGCTAAATATAAATAGTATAGCGAGAGGATATATAAACGATTTTACTACGGATAGAATTTACGGTTTCGACGTAGTTCTAGATATACCCTAGTTATCCTAATAGAATCCCGCTATTAATTTCTACTACTATATAGTAGTATAGAGAAAACGAAATAGCCGAAAATAGTATAAGTTAGCCCTTATTATCGTAGTAACTATACTATAAGATATATTAGATCTCTCGACTATACTATATATAGGATCGCTAGTACTAAATAATCCCTTATTAATAAAGATTATCCTAGAGTAGTATAAGAAGTACTCGAAGATCTTCTCTAATAAGGATATATTACTATTACTAGATTATAGGCTATATAAATTAAGTATCGACTTTATAGATAGTAAGTTATCTCTATAGGGCCCGTTATATAATCTCTCGAAGATAGAGCTAGAGATTCTATAGAAGTATCTAAAAGAGTACTTCGAGAAGGGCTAGATTAGATCTTCGAGGTTACTAGCTAGTATAGATATCCTCTTTATAAAGAAGAAAGATAGTAGTCTATACTTATATATTAACTATTAGGCCTTAAACGCTATTACTATTAAGAATCGCTATCCTCTCCTACTTATCTAGAAGTTCTTAGATAGGTTAGTAGGCTCGAACGTATATACTAAGCTCGATATATATAATACCTACTATAGACTCCGTATTAAGGACGATAACGAATAGAAAATAGCCTTTAGGATCCGTTATAGCCTCTTTAAGTATATAGTAGTCCTATTTAGGCTTATAAATATCCTAGAAATCTTCTAAATATATATTAATAATATTTTATTAGATCTAATTAATATATTCTATATTATATACTTCGATAATATACTAATCTTCTCTAAAAACGAAGAGGAATACGAGTAATATATCTTAGCGGTCCTTAAGCGCCTAGAACGGTATAAGCTCTACTATAAACCGTCTAAATACGAGTTCTATATAGATTCGGTATCCTTCCTTAGATATAAGGTTAGCTTATAAGGAATAGAGATAGAGCTAGAGTAGATTAATACTATACGAGATTAGCTAGTATCTAAATTAGTATATAATATCCGTATATTTATTAGCTTTATAAACTACTACCGCCGCTTTATTAAAGGATTCTCTCGTATCGCGGCGCTACTAAACCGTTTAACGGAGAGGGGGCCTAATATAGTCTATAGTAGCTATAAGTAGTAGAAAGAGGAATCTCGGGAAATCTATATTCCGCCTAATACGCTTAAGTCGTTCTAAGATCTAAAGGAGGCGTTCTACTCGGCGCCTATATTAAAGTACTTCGACCTAGAAAGGCCTATATAGGTCGAAACTAATATATTAGGATATATAGTATTAGGTATCCTATACTAATAGTACGAGTTTAAGGCTAAGATATAGTAGTTCCCGGTTATATACTTCTTAAGAAAGATAAATATAGCGGAGCGGAACTACGATATATATAATATTAAGCTACTAGCTATAGTCGAGACGTTTAAGTACTATCGATACTATCTTAAAGACGCGAGATATTAGGTAGAGCTAATATCGGACTATAATAACCTATAATAGTTTATAACTACTAAGTCCCTATTAAGGCGCTAAGTAAGATAGATAGAATAGCTTTCTATATTTAACTTTATAATTATATATATCCCGGATAAGCTTAATAGTATAGTAGATATAGCGAGTAAGAGGCTAGACTATATAGATATCGACTATTCTAGCCGCTAGATAGCCTAAGAAGACTCTAAACTAGTTCTAAAAGCCTTATAGGCCTAGTTAGAGCTAGGAGGCCTAATAATAGGCGGAGGTATTACTACTAACGTTATAAAGATAGTAGCGAAGCCGGAGGGATCCTTTAAGTATATCTCGGTAGTACGAATAGAAATAGAAGATAAGACTAATATCTTCTAGAGAATTTAAATAGCCTAGTAGGAAGATCTAATAGTCTAACGGATCTATAAAGTAATCGAGGATTAGTAGAAAGATCTTTAGCTAACGAGATAGAAGGATAGGAATAGTATACTATAGCTTAATAAACGTATCTATATACTAGTAGGTCTATATAGACTTAAGGTACTCCGAACCTACTATAATAACCCTCTTACGGGCTACTTTAGGTTTAAAAGAACTATAGAGCTAATATAGAGAGCGTACGACTAGCTAGGTATCTAATAATATATTAAGGACTATACTAAGAGCTATAAAGCTTATAGTAGAGCGAAGCCTAGACGGTATAAGCCGTATAGTAAACTCTATATAGAAGCCCTACTAGAGGTATCCTAGAAGGATCTAACGCTAGACTTTATTATAGACCTCCTACTAAGTATATATCTAGGCTAGATATATAACTTAATCCTTATAATAGTAGATAGGTTCTCTAAGATAGCCTATTATATCCTAGTAAGGAAGGATATCTTAGCTAAAGGCCTCGTAGATACGTTCCTAAGGGAAGTTACGTATCTATATAGGATACCGAAGTTAATTACTTCTAATAGAGGGCTAATTCTAATATCTAAGTACTAGAGCTCCTTTTACTACTACCTTAGGATATATAGAGCCCTTAGTATAGCCTACTATCCTTAGACTAAGGGCTAGACCGAGCGTTAGAACTAGATAATAGAATAATACCTATAGGTATACTATTACTACGAGTAGGATAACTAGATAAAGCTACTTAGTATAGTAGAGTTTATATATAACGACTTAAGTTACTCCTCTACTAGGGCTACTCTATTCTAGATATATTAGGTACGAGATCTACTAAGCGCGAGATTATCCGAAATAGTCTAGAAGAGTAGTAACTCGGCCGATATAGAGTAGCTCGCTAAATAAGTAGTCGAAACGTAGCTTTCCCTTAAGTAGAGACTACTAAAAGCTAAGGAAGACTAAGCGAAGTACTATAACTACTACTATATACTAAAGAAGTATATAGTAGGGAATATAGTATATCTATCTATCCGAAACCTAGTCCCGATAGAGCCTCGAAGAAGTTAGACTATAAGTATATTAGCCTATACTAGGTCTCGAAGATTATTAGCGATATAGTATATATCCTAGAGCTACTAAAACCGATATTAATCTACCTAACGTTCTATATCCTATTACTCGAGCTATATAAGGAGATAGATAAAGCCGTAAAGGCCTAGAATAATCTAGAAGAGCCTATTCTAGGTAATCTAGATATCTATATAGTTAAGAAGATAAAGAGGTAAGACCGCGATAAGGATAGAAAGTAGATTTATAGAATATCCTAGTAGGGATATAATTCTAAGGAAGATACCTAGAAGTATACCGAGGATATTAGTAGGTTAGTAATATACGCCTATAAAAGGTCGATTAGGTAAGATATAAAGAAACGCCGAAAGCGTTAATAGGCTAAGATAGTCCTAAATAGGCCGGCGTAGATAGATAGAGATATCCTTTAACTTAGAAAAGGGACTAGAAGTCTTATTAGATATATTTATATACTATTAACTAGGGTATCTTCCTAAATACTATACTAAAGAGGCTAAGAAGAGGGCTAAAATAGGCTAGAATGCCCCTATAGAGCCTATATAATATATAAATAAACTAAGCTAGTCCTCCTCGGTATTAATCTCGTTAGAAGAGACTATAATATCGTCTAATAGGCTAGAGAGGGCGCGAGAAAGGATAATAGCTCTAGTCTAGGCCGTAACGGTAGTCTTAATAGTATAGAGGGCGATACTAAGGATCTTAATACGCTAGAATAGGTTAGAATAGGCTAAACTAGGATAAGATAGACTAAGCTTACCTTATAAAGGATAGTAGTATCCGTAGCGCTATCTACTATACTAGGAGTAGGTATTAGGCGCTTCTTTCTACTCGAACTAGCTAGAGTCTAGAGAGTACTCTCCTTATTATCGTCTACCTTATACTATAATAAGGTTAGCTAGGCTAAACTAGGCTAAAATAGGCTTATATATCTTAAAGCTACGGTCGTTACGGATACGCTTAGCTATAAGTAGGCTAGTCTTAGAAAGCGTAGAGGCGCCTATATATAAGTATAGGCTATCCTTACTAGCGAAGGAGGGCTTATCGCTAGAAATATATTAATAGGGGCTAGAATAGGCTAAGCTAGATATATATACTATCTAATTATATCGTAGAGCTCCGTAGTAGCCTCTTATATAGCCTTAAGGGTATCTTTATCGATATTTAGAGCGATAGCGGCGCGACGAGTAGTATTAAAGGCGTCGATATAGCCTTAATAGGACTTAGGGAACTAAAATAGATTAGAATAGGCCTAAATAGACTAAGATAGATATATCTACCTCGTAGTACTCGCTATTAGTACGGAGGTAGTAGGTATAGTATTTTATATAGAACCTAGAGCTATTAATATCCTTATACTTATCGTTCTAGAAGTTCGCTATCTTATAGAAGTTCTAAATAGATTAGAATAGACTAAAATAGGATATTTTAAGGCGGAGCTATACCTAGAGCTACTTAACTATAGTAATATTAGCCGGAGCGATATAGTTAATATATAGATTACTATTATAGGCGCCGGTATTAGTCTATTCCTTATACTACTTAGCCGCTATAGTATAGATCGGCGCGGAATAGGCTAAAATAGATCTAGATTAACTAAGAGAAGTATACGATAGCGGCGGAAAGGACTTACTATACTAAGTTAGTATATACTAATCTAGAATAGGCTAGTATAGGTATCTCTATCTATATTACTAAAAATAGTATTTCTAGCTTACCTTATTTATTAAGGTTATAGAAAGGAATTTAGATTAGCGGAAGAACTAATCGTATCCCTTACTTCCGCGATTAGTACTTAAATCTATACTATACTAAAAAATATAGTAGCCTAGATTATATATAAAAAAAACCTAGAAAGTAAGAATATATAGAAACTTAGGATCTTAAGGATAACGATCCCTAAAAGAGGGATAGTTATAAGGACCTATATATAGTATACTATATATTAGCCGTACTAAGCCTTAGAAGGGCCCGGCTTAGCCTACTCTAGGCTATTCTAGCTTTTATAGCTCCTTTATATTCTCTCCTTTCCCTTCCTTATCGATTCGAGTATCTTATACTTAGAATAGTTTAGCCTACGTATTATAACCTATTCTTATACTTAATCTAATCTTATTTATCTAGTTAATAATAATAAATATCTAATTTTGCCTTAGTATTTTAAAACGTAGCTATATTTAGTATCGTTTATATCCTATAGTAGTACGAATACTAATAGTTCTAGTTCCTCGGTAGGATTAAGATTAACGGTAAGCCTTTCTTAAAGCTTAATACTAAGTATACGTAGTATAGATTCCGTTTAGTATAAGATATTCGGTAGTAAGTTCTATTTATAGCTAGCTAAATAAAAGCTAGAACGACTTTAGTACTTCTTTAATAGGCCGTATATTACGTTCGTATACGGAATATATATAAATATAGGATATATAGATATACGTATATACGTATCCGGAGTCTAGCTTTATATAAAGTAGTATAGATATCGTCTAAGATATAATTATAGAAGGATAATCTAGAATTAAATATTAATATTAAGGGTAAATCTAAGCTAAGATCTTCTAATTTAACTATACTATAGTATAGGATTAAGCTCCGTTTAGCTCCTTTTAGCTCCTTTTTTAAATTAATCTTAGTATACTTAAGATCTATAATCCTCTATATCGGTATAGATTATAGAAGTATTATATAATAGATAGTAAATTACTTATTATAGCTTCGAAGAATACGATATAGTAAAGCTATTATTAGGTAAGTCTTATCTATTTATATATTCTATAAGTAATTCGAGAATATTAGCTAGAGACCTTAGCTAGTATCGCGGTCCTTACTCTCGAATATTACTCTCCTACTTAATCTACTTTATTACGAGTTCTAAGAAGGTTAGAATAGTTTTAGACGATTAGGTTCTTTTATTTTTTTATCGAGTCTAAAAATTAAGTAACTTATTACTTTTATTATTATAGTCGGAAAGAAGTATAGATATTGCAAAAAGTAGGCTTAGAGACTTTTGCGTGCATTCTTGTAAGCCTGCGATAATCTGAACCTACGCTTTTATTGTTTCGTGCTAAGGAATTCCAAGCCTGATTCGAGTCTTGTGAAAGGTCTTGGCATTATTATCGAGTTCTGACTCGGGACTCCGATGCTCAAACTCATCGCAGGCCGAGAGCTGTCATACTTTGCAGAGCTCAACAGCCATTTGTGTTCGATGATCTCTTGCGTATTCGTTCATGTTGGTTGTAAGGTGTGAAGAACAATATGATCCTCGAAATTCGACCAGATTCGGAAATGTCCGTGCACAGTGACATGCATCTCGACCCGCGAGCAATTTCGGCTTTTTTCATGTGAGTCATATTCGAAAGAACAAACACTCTTAAACGCTTCACTGTTTGTGCTTCTCATCCAATAAGCACTACAGCTTGGAAATCAGCTTTGTGGCGCAGCGGAAGCGCGTAAGTTGCTTCACTCGGATCCAAGATACATACCATCCAGATTCTAACAACTTCGTAGGCCGGGCTCATAACCCGGAGGACCGTGAGTAGTAAATTTGAGCGCTCTCAACTCGAATCATCATCTAACAACTCGTCAGTCGGATCGAAACCGAGCAAAGCTACTATCTTTTTGCTCTTTTGATATGCCTTTGGACTGAGTTGCTCATGGCATCCATTTGTCTTCGAGAGAGGTATCGTTTTCTGTGCCATGTTTCGAAAAAGTTTGCGCAAAGCTATCATTATCTTTTTGCTCTCTTGATGGTGTTGGAAAGAAGTATAGCCGTTGGCGTGTCATCCAGGGTTTTTTCAGCTTCCACAGTAGGTATTGATTACGCTCTGCCACTCCGATGTGCTCTGCCATTGATATGAGTCTTTTTTGTGCTGGCATTGCATAGACCAATGTGCTGGTCGTTGAAGGTATGTGGAATGTCGCCCTTGATCGTTTGGGTTTCGACTCGTTCGGTATTCTGTAAAGCAGCTCCAATCTCTTGGTCCTTGAACAGTTGGATCAAATTCTGGAAAATAAGCCCTATTTGATCAAACGCCAACAGGGCATAACAGAACGAAAGAGTGAATCGTTGTCTCCGACCAAGACGATCCAGATACAGAATTGAGCAATCAATCATCATGGCCACGGCATATGGGCTGCCTACAGTCGATCTTCGTTGCCAGAGTAGCCCATGCCTTTTCGCCACCAATTAAGGACACCGAGATCTTCCATACGGGTAGCCATGTCTTTGACCGAATCGATCTCATCAAGAACTCCGGTAGGCAAATGCGTATCCTCGGTGTTGGATTCTCGAACGAGCTCTGCAGGGCGAGCCACAAGTTGAAAGTCCTTATACCGAAGCCTCTGAAAGGGAGATCTCAGCGAGCGACCAGACCGGGCAACCTTATCCGCTGACTGCTCACCTGTACTGCTGCCACCCAGCTCTCGACCCCTGCCTTCAGACCTTCGACGTACATGATGCCCGGGGATCCGCCGCTTCGCAACAAAGCGTAGACATTGTCGTTGGCAGCTGCTTGCCTCAGCTTAGAGACCTTCTTGCGCGATGTAATGTGGTGTGTCCGAATCAGGGCATTCCAGCTTCGTCCGGCAGCGGACATTCACTCGGCCCAGTCCACGGTCCTGTAGTTGAACAGCTGCTGTGAGACTCGCATAGAAGAGCTAAAGGGTTAATATGCGGAGTTGGTCGTGTTGAGGAAGACCTACACCAGAAAAACTCATGGTTCGGTTCCTCGGCAAGTGCCATAATTGTTCACTCCGCAACCTTCTTGACTCCTTACACGACACATCAATGCTATTCTGTACTACAACAGTACCTCTACCTGATTAACCGCATGCATGAAGATGGTCTATCAATGATTCGCACTGAGATGCCGACGGACCATGATGGCGTTCGAGCGATGGTGCTGACTGATGATTCTGACCGATCGCTACGATTACCAAAGTTCGACCACTGCCCACGTTCAGCTCCTCCAAAGACGATCAACAAGCAGCTGCGATTCCAAAACTCAGACGATCGAAGGAGCAACAGGGCCCGGTTCCTAGGATCGTAAGCGCGCTCATACAGTCCATACATACGAAGTCGTTCAGCGTCGTTTCTTCCTTCGACCCACCTGACGTTCTATAGACTTCTCGACAGCCTATGAACTGCAAAGATGGAGGAATTTTGTGCGGTATATGTAGTGGCGCCCGTCAGCTGAAGTCTGAAACTCAAGTTGACGACATGCATGAGGCGGACTTAAGATGCGGGATGAGGATATATACACGCGTCGACGGTAGGTGTGCGCCATATCAAGTCTCTCCTGTCACACTACAGTCTTTTCTCTCTCGTCTTGTAGTACATCATGGGCTTCCCAATTCCAACCGAGAAGCTCGAATATCGACACTACATCGACGGTGCCTTCGCCGAATCGTCAGATGGAGGGAAGTTTGAGCTCAAGTCTCCTTACAGCCATGAAAAGATCACAGATATCTGCGAAGCCTCGGTAGAAGATACAAATCGTGCTGTTGCGGCTGCAAAAGCTGCATTTCCAGCATGGTCGGCAAAAAGTCCAGCGGAGCGTGGTGCTTTGCTGAAAGCATTGGCGGCCAAGGTCAGGGCTGCAGGTACAGAGTTGGCGCAGCTGAATGCTATGGATATGGGTAGACCGGTACATCAGCGCAGTTGCAAAGGAGAAGATGCGTTATGGTGCTCATTAGCTTTAGGTCGCCTCATACTTTGATGCTCACTTCGCATCTACGTTGTTCGAGCATTATGCCGAATCAGGATATGAAGCCAAAGGCACGACAAGCTTGAATACTCCTGGCTTCATCAACATGACCTTCAGGTAGGCCATACTTTCCCAAAGTCAATGATCACCCTCTAAAGGATGAACAGACAACCTATCGGCCCGGTCGCAGCTATCATCCCTTGGAATGTGCCCGTCATCTCTTTCGCAATGAAAGTCGGCCCAGCTGTCGCCACTGGCTGTACAATGGTGCTCAAGAGCTCAGAGAAGGCGCCTCTCACAGCAGCTCGAATTGCTCAATTTGTTCACGAAGTTGGCTTCCCACCCGGCGTCATCAATGTCTCGTCCGGCCATGGAACGCCTTCAGGTGCAACTCTTGCCTCTCACATGGACATCCGTATGGTCAACTTCACAGGCTCGACGTTCACTGGCCGCAAGATTCAAGCGATGGCCGCGTCATCCAATCTCAAGAAAGTCGTGCTCGAGCTTGGAGGCAAATCGCCCGCAATCATCTTCCCAGACGCCGATATCACGAAAGCCGTCGCAGAGACGAGTACCAGTATCATGATGGTCATGGGTCAAGCATGTATCGCAAACTCAAGAATCTACGTGCACGAATCGGTTGCGGAACAATTCAAGAAGGCGTTCGTGACATTGTGGAAGAACTACAAGAAAGGCGATCCACTCCTTCCAGAGACCCAGCAAGGTCCACAAGCAGATGAAATCCAGCGCGAAAGAGTCAAGGCTTATCTCGAGGCTGGAAAGGCTGGCAGTGGCAAGCTCTTGACAGGTGGCGAAGTCGGCGAGGGCAACTTCATCGAGCCGACAGTTTTCGAAGATGTGGATGAGAACGACAAGACGCAGAAAGAGGAGGTCTTTGGCCCGTTCGTCAATATCAACACTTTCAAGACTGAAGCGGAAGTCTTGGAGAAGGCAAATGCGACAGAGTACGGTCTCTACGCATCAGTCTATACAAAGGACATCAGCCGAGCGATGCGATTCGCCAAGGGCTTTGAATCTGGCACCGTTGGCATCAATTGCACTAGTCCGGCCATGGCTTTTGACATGCCATTTGGCGGATACAAGGGTAGTGGTCAAGGACGCGAAGGATTCGGAAACAGTATTGAGGAGCATCTGGAGATCAAGACTGTGCTCATCAAGCTGGATGAGAATTCTGAGGGTATCATCTAGAAGAGGATATCTAGCTCATATTCTCGCGCAATAGAGGTCCAACCTGTTTCCTGCTCGCTTCTAGATTATGTTGATCCCAGAAGTGGTGGAAGGTGATGTCAGTACCTTCGTTGACGTTTGAGCCTTTGGCATCTTTCAGGTCCAGTTTACCAGCATTGCTTACGAACTTTTCTGCTGCGGTCTTACCTCCAGCATCGAAAGTTGTGAGATGCAATTGTCGATGGAAGCCAGAGTCATCATTGTAAGCCGTCATGATGGCGAACATATTTAAATCTCGCTCTTTTGCCCATGCTTTGATCGTGTCTTGCAAATCCTCTTCTCTGCTTTCCAGATACTGTATAGACTGAACAACACTGCTGATGCCGAGAGTCAAATCGCCTTCCTGCCATTGCTTGTAGTCCTTCCTCAAAATGTCCCGAATTGACAGCTCATCTATGTTCGACTTCGCAGTATTAATCTCGTTGAAGAAACGGTCTCTATCATAGTCCTTGCCATATTTATGCGAGATGTTGATCTTTGCTTCAAGATATCTTACGGCCTTCTTGTCGTGTTCTGTGACCTTGTGTTCGGCTTTCATGTTAATGCTGTCGATGAGAATCGCTCCCAATGCCAGTTTCGCGACTTGTGCGTCCCAGGTTGATGCATATGGAAAGTCGTCTACGAGCCTGCCATCCTCTTGTGCCGCGCCGATAGTAGAAGAAACCATTGAGCCCAGATCTTGCCAGCTTTCTCGCAGGTAGTTGACTACAAGACTATTGCAACTTGCACATTTCGTGATGACTCTTGGCTCGGCTTTCTCGGGCACAGTCTTCTCGTCTTCGTGGTGATCGATGACTCCTTTCACAGCTGGTCTGTACAGCTCGCCGAGCTTTCCTTGAAGGGCATTGTGGTCCACGAGTATCCAGTCGGTTTTGTCTTTCGGTAGAGGTTCGGAGCCTAAGTCGTCCAAAGTGATAAGCTCTGATGGCTTGACATCTGCATGCTTGAGCAGTGCTGTGAGTTCAGGCTGGAGAGCAAGGTCCGAGGCCGAAATGTTGGTCACAGGTATCCATATCTTTCCGGATCGTTTGGACTCCGCTTTGCTTGACTGTACGTAGCCATATACTATGGCACATGTAATAGAGTCCAGATCTGCAGATTCATTGCCGATGACGAAGGATGTATGTGTTTGCTCTTTGATTGCTTTCTGCAGGCTTCGCTTTGCTGTCACCAGGAATGTACGCACTGACATTCGAGACATCCTGGCGACCAAAAGATTTTATGTGTTTTTGTCTATTGTTTGTGCATTGTCTGTCGACAAGGACTTCATCGAATGATGTGTGGTTTTGCTAATGCCTAAGGCTAGCAGATTTTAGAGTTTCGCTAGCCCACGCACAGACTCCGCTCTCTGCCTGCTGCATTTACAGCACATGCACTTTAACTTCACATCATCACATCACTTTACACAAGTCTCAAGCTACTACCTTCGACGTCTGACACTAAGATTTGGACTGCAGATCGACTACTCGACTCGATCATACACATCAATCTAAAAGCGGTTTGAAAGCTACCTTCAGCAAGCACAGGCTACCCAGCAAGCGGCCAAAATCATGGCGGCGCAGGCTGCAGACCGTGGCAAGAAGGCACTTGCAGCCAGCAACCCAGAACTGGCTATAAAAGAATATACCACTGCTATCAATGAGTCGCCGACATCCCCGGACTTCTATATTCAACGTTCGACAGCATACTTGCGAACCAATCAACTCGAGGCAGCTCTCAGCGATGCCGATCAGGCTGTCCTAAATGGCGTCAAACGTGCTAAGAAAGAAGCTGTGACAGAAGCGCAGCTCGCTCGAGGTAAAGCACTATACAAACTTGGTCGCATTGCCGACGCTCAATTCGTTCTTCAAATTGTCAAGCGACGAGATGAGAAGAACAAGCAAGTCGACATGTGGCTGAACAAGTGCTTGCTTGACATCAAGAAACTTGCCGAGGATGATTCAAAGCGTACTGTCTCCGTGACTGAAATTCCAGAACAGCCATCAGCAGCACAATCTGGCCCATCGACTTCCGCAAGCACATCTCAAACACAAGCGGCTCCATCCGCCACATCTCAGCAGACTCCCGCCGACAAAATCCGCCACGAATGGTACCAGAGCCCGGACCGTGTCTTCGTCACGCTTCTTGCCAAAGGTGTATCGAAGGACAAGGCAACCTGCGAATTCTCCGATCGGTCCGTCAGTGTCAACTTCCCGCTCGAAGCTCATGGATCATCCTTCGATTTCCACCTCGAGCCCCTGTTTGGAGCTATCGATACTGAGAAAAGCGAGATGCGCGTGCTACCCACCAAGGTCGAAGTCAACTTGTGGAAGGCGCAATCCGGCGTGAAGTGGTCCAAGCTCGAATTGGATGAGCCGGTCCCGGCTGAGAAGGCTGATACACCAGTTGGCGAAGACACTGCTATGGCGGATGCGGCTGTCAAAGAAGCAGTGCTGAATCCAAATCCTGCTCCAAAGGGACCTGCATATCCAACATCATCGAAATCAGGACCCAAGAACTGGGACAAGATTGGTGAAGGCGAGGATGAGGAGGTGAGTTGATTAACATTGATCATATACTTACCTTGAACGCATTCGCTGACTTTTATACCTAGATCGAAGGCGACGAAGCCAATCATTTCTTCAAAAAGCTCTACGCCGGCTCATCGCCAGAAGTTCAGCGCGCGATGATGAAATCATACCAAGAGTCAAATGGCACAGCCCTCAGCACTAACTGGGAGGAGGTCTCAAAGGGCCGTGTAGAAACAGTGCCGCCAGATGGAATGGAGGCGAAAGCATATCCAAAGTAGATTTGGCCCTACTCACGACTTCACTGACTGCGGAGCTATGCTGCGTTCTAAGCGGAGCGAACGCTATTGAATGAGACTTTTGGGGCATACGAACTAACATATCTTGAGAATCACGATCGTTGATAATACACGGTGTCGAAGACTCTCAACGTGATCTCTTATTCGAAGAGCGTCTCGCTATATGCATCTACATCTTATCCTACACAGCTCGCTGTCTAAATGTCCGGAAATGCTTCTTCAATCCACGCCACCACGCTATGCAGAGTTGGGTATTCGTAAGTCATACAGATGAGGATGATTTCTCTTTTGTACAATGTGATTGGTTTCCGCTTCATTCATCAAAGAAGTCAGAAAGGAAATCTCCCCAACCACCACCTCCTTCACCTTCACCGCCTTCGGATCCAGAACTAGGCGGCGGTCCATCGCCCGGCCCTCCTCTTCCCCAAGGATCGTCGCCCTCTCCCCAGACGTCCTGTCCACCTTGTTGACCAGGACCGCCTCCTTGCTGCGGGTATTGTCCATCCGCAGAGAAGGGCTCATTAGCCTGAGGGCTAGCGTCGTCCCCACCTCTTGAGCCATATGCGCCTCTCTGCATAGCTTCATACCCTGCCATCGTGCCAGCTCCAGCGATCGCGCCTTCACCAGCTCCAGCGGCACCCGCAGCTCGTCCAGCAGCGCCGACAGCTCCAGAAGCGCCCTCGATGGCACCAGCTTCACCTGCCGCACCAGCAGCTCCGGCACCAGCGGCACCAGCTTCTCCTGCACCAGCAGCTCCTCCGCCCATCGGCCAGAATATGGGCATAAACCCACCACTTCCGGCATGCGAATGTCTTGAGAAATAGTCGAAGTCAATGCTGACCGCTGTTGCTAACATCACTGCCCTCTGATCCAAAGTCATTGCTGTAGCTTCTCTTTCGTACCTTGCGACCTCTTCTCCGCCCGCGGTCTCTAGTGCAGAACTTTGCGCCGCGCTGTCCATCCTCAGAGCATACACACCAGTGTCCGTGAAGATTTCTCTTGCAAAGCCAGCAAAGTTGCGATTTACGCTGCCGATTGTGTTCTGAGATTCATCGCGTAGGGTGAAGTCCCATGAGAGGAAGGGTTCGTTAACGTGGGCAAATTGTGCCATCCCGGCTTCGATCGCGTTCTCGTTCGTTGCAGATTCGGTTACCGACAGCGCTTTCGTGTCAGTCGTCGCTGTCTCGCCGGATTCGAGGCGAGGCGTGCCATCGTCGCGGGCAGGCTCGAGTGGTCGGTAGCTGAAGAGATTGTACTTCCTCCGCAGAGGCGCCCATTGCTGCTGTGCTTCACCAATGATGCGCATCTCTTCGAGCTTCAACGGAGACACTTGTGCTTGCTGACCTGGATTCACTACCGAGTTGGCGGAAAGACCCTGCAAGTCTGTGGATGTTGCCATCTCGCCGTAGCCGCCTTCAGGAATTGGATCGTATATGCGAATTCGGCTGTTGATCCACGCGAAAGGTCTGTGTATGCGCAACACTTCTCTTTCGTTCCGGTCGAAGATGTAAGTGGTAAAGCTTCGATGTGTCCTTGCGAACTGCCTCGCCATTGCTCTTCCGAAGCCGTGATCCTGCTCTGCAATATAGCCTATAGTCTGACCTTGACCGTCCATAATGATATACCGATTTGCCTGCTCAAAGCCCATCAGCAGGTTCATCATCTCCATCTGTCGTTGTATGACCAGACTGCTGTTTCCGAGGATCGACAGTGCTGGATGGTCTGGAGGGAGCACGCCATTGGGGTCGTCTGGTATGCGCACTTCAGTAACGAGATCAGAGGTATCTGACTGCGCAAGAGTGGCGGCGAGTTGCGTATTGCGACCTGGAGACGTCTGGTCCGGCGCCGGTTGTTGCGGTTCCTGTGGTGGAGGTTGCGATTGTGCTTGTGATTGCCGATCGCTTCGTGCTAGGAGCGTCCTCTCGTCGTTTGCCTGTTGCAAGGTCTTGAGATACTCCTGGTACTTTTCGATTTCTTTCTCATTGTAGACGCCGTTCTCGTTCTCTTCCTTCTTCTTGGGGATCTCGCCCCAAGCTCTTGTTCTTCGCGTTGCCATCCATCGTCGAGGCTGGACCCTTTGCACTCGACCTCCAGCAAGAACATTATCCGCGCTTCTAGGAAGCCTCAGTGACCACCTCGCTGTCGACATTGTGGGAAATTCGTATGGATGTGGCGTGAGAGTAGAAGTGTTCCTCAAGTTCACTGACACTTATCGGATCGGAAGCGGAAGCGGAAGCGGAAGTCAGGGTTCAAGCTTTCGGCGGTCGAGTCGGCCCGAACCTTGGTGGCATTTTCACATGGTCGTTGCATGCATTCTTCATGCACCTCACTTCTTACCAACACTGGTCACTGCTTATAGCAATCGACGAGCGCACAAAATCGGAATTCGAGCTACAAGTCTGGATTCTGGCATTGCAGCATGGCTGCAACTGAGACTCCGAATGGCCACCCAATCGCAACCACAGAACCTGGTAAGCCCGCAAATGGAGCAGTGACGACACCAGAAAAGCGACAACAGAACAGACCGCGAAGGCCGAACTACAATCTTATTCACAGCAAACCGCTTCCTCTGGAACCATATCCTCTCCCAGCCTTTCACCCAACGAATCCAATATCACTTCTGCGACTCGCCTACACATTCTTGTCACAATTACTGGCACCACCCTCGTCGCATCCAACAAGTCGCTACATAGGCTACTTTTCTCTAGAGACTAGGTCCGTACAAGTGACAGATCCTCAACATGCCCGAGCTTTGTGGGAGATGGGCTTTTTCGGGAAGGGCACTCTTAGTCGAAGTGAGCCGAGCTGGATTGACCGTGAAAAGGCACGGCTGAAAGCACAGAATGCTGGACCTGGGACTGCGGAGGAGGCGACGAACTTGCGGCGGCAGAGAAGGCGACTGTTCAAGCTGGAGCGGGATCGGGCCGAGAAGGAAAGGGTGCAGACGCAGAGATTGGTCGAGCAGGGCAAGCTGGATCCGAAGGTGCTGCAGGAGGGCGATGCGCTGTTGACGACTGCAGCTATTGCTGAGGCGAGAGTAAATGCGGCCATGCAGCAGAATGGAATGCCTCTCGAAGCTCGATCAGCGAGTGCTGAGCCAGATTCCGATGATGAAGCAGAGGAGATGCCGGAGCCGGACGTGGAGAACCAAGAACACCTGCAACTCACTCTTGAAGAAGCGTTCTTTTTGACGTATGGGTTCGGAGTACTGGAAGTTCGATCAAGTGCTCCAGCATTGTCGCCTACAAAAGAGACAGCATACGATACTCGACAGCTCATTCAGAACTTTGCAGCACAAGGCTTTTTCCCGCCGAAGACCATCCCGTACAAGCCGGCTCCGGATGACAAGTTCTTACTCAACTATGTTGTCTACCATCACTTCCGTTCATTAGGATGGGTGGTCCGACCTGGAGTCAAGTTCAGTGCGGACTACATGCTCTACCTGCGAGGCCCTGTATTCAGCCATGCTGAGTTTGCGGTTATCATCTTTCCTGCTTACACAGATGCGTACTGGTCCACGGATGAAGGCAAGGCTGCGAGACGAGTGAAAGAGCAGCATGACTGGTGGTGGCTGCATTGCGTGAACAGGGTACAGAGTGCTGTGCTGAAGACGCTGGTGATGTGCTACGTTGATGTGCCTGCGCCGGTGGATGGGGACATCGAAGATATTGGTGCCTTCTTGAAGAGCTATAAGGTGCGAGAGTTTATCATCAAGCGGTGGGTTGCCAATCGACAGCGAGATTAGAGGCAAACACTGTGGCGAGCACGAATCGAGATCAGGATCCTCTGGAAGCAGATCGCATGATTGCTACCATGCCAGAACTGGATTTGAATATGATTGCGGCATGCCGCCTTGCTGCGCATCCACAACACTGCTATCTGCTCTCATGGACGACTTTCAAGCGGACCTGACCAATTACATACATGGCGTGCTTGCTATGCACATGCCGCTTCACGACGATCCCAATTTGAGATTCGCTCAAGCCGAGCAGATCGCAAGCCTCATCGCAGTAAAACTGGAGCACCTGAAACGTCATGGTTCACTGACGGTGGACAATGTCCAATATCCGATCGTTACACTCTCACAACAAGAGTATGGCTTGCTGAAGTCAGAACTTCGGGAGTGGCAGGCACGATGTAGGGAGCTTTCGAATGCTGCCTGTGAGAATGTGTCCAATAGGGGACGTCTGCAGTCAGCCGAGTCATGGATAAAAGCGCAGAGAGTGCAAGTTTCAGCGCTGCAGAAGGAGATTGAAGAACTGGAGGCTGAGATTAAGAGGTTGAGAAAGGAGAGGTCGGAGTCGTGGCAAGATGTGACAAGGACGAAAATAAGCAGCAGATAAGGAAAAATGAAGGGCAGCAGAAAGCACGATCTTAGCATGACATGTGAGAGGCCCGTGCATCCAAGCCGTTATACTAGAACTAAGGGTCTCGGTCGGACTTCTGTAATGATCAACTCGTGTCCGTAAAGCTTGACTACTCCATCCGCAGGCTCAACTCACCACACACCATCAAGAGTCGCGAACATGCTGCAGTCGGCTTGGAACTACATCTTCGCTCCTCGAACACAAAGCTCACCAGGATCGGCTTCGAAGAAGCCCACTCGCACTTTGCTAGAATGCGACTTCTGCGACAAGACTTATGCTTGGTGGGAAGATCTGGATATGCACATAAACAGTAAGCATTCTGAGGAAAAGGCAGATAGGACACAGCGCGAAATCTACGAGTTCATGGAAGAGGCGGCGCGCAAGCAGCGCATGAAAGAGGCAGCTGCCAAGGAAGAAAGCGTCAAGGAGGCGGTTGTCAAGGAGGAACATGACCAGCACACGACGCAAAATCGGGTGCAGCAGAACATAGACGCGACAGTGCGCGAGACTGAGAAGCTGGAGGCGATGAAGATGGGTATGAGCAAGGAAATGGACGAACAGATGGAGAAGTTCGATCGCCTGGTGAAGAAAGCTGAACGCGACCACATCCGCCGCGAGATGGAGTCATTGCAGCGCGAGAAAGATCAGATCGACTTCTTGATGCGCTTCCATGCCAACGCAGCTACGGCCCTTCAATCACGACTCGGAAAAATCAATGAGGAGCGGCGTCGCCTGGAGGAGAGAAAGCGCAGTATGGACCAGGTCTGAGCTCCACAGGCGTTTCGGGCGATCTGAGAGTCTTGCTTGCAGCATAGACCACGACTGATGAGATCTGGCGTCAAGCAAACGTAAGCTACGTAATAATACTGCCAATATGAAAGCAGCATCTGGCCTGTACGCTGATCACTGTCAATCATGAGCATCGCAAAAGTCATCCTAGTTAATCTACGTGGTGCACTGACTTTGTACTTCTTCACTGGCTCAATATAGTGTAGGGCAAGAACAGCAAAACCTAACTTGACGCTTTCTATCCAAAAGACGCTGCAACACAAGTCGATAGCGTAATGGAGAACTTGGGACCATCAGCCATATATCTGCAAATTGCTGAGGTACGAGAGGGACTGAAGACACAACAGAATCAACTTTCGGAGCTTCATCATAAGATCATCGACCTTCAAAGCAAAATTGCAAGCTTCGAGGAATCGCTTTCTGTAAGCGACAGTGTAGAGAGGATCGGAAAGCTAGAAGAAGTCACAGAAGGATTAATGAAGAGTTATGACAACGTCAGCGGCAGACTAGATGCTCATGAGAAGATGTTCAAGGATGTAGAGCGAGCTTCGAATTATCTCCACGAGAAAGCTAGCAATACAGATACTAGAGTCAGACGACTGGATGAAAGGTCCAGCAACATCGAAGCCAAAGTTAAGCATCTGGAACGACGAATGGACGACAAGCGAGAGAGACTCAATGTTCATGGTACCAAGATCCGGGCCATGGAACGACGAATGAATGAATCTAGCCTCAAACTCAATGGTATCGATACCAAAGTCAGAGAGCTTGAACGGCGTGGAGAAGAAATTCGTGACAAGGTTATGGACTGGGTGAGGTATTTGAATAGGAGTGTTCATGATCTGCTCAAGCATTATCTCCCGTCGCACCAACGCAGACCTCGGGAGGGTATTCTTGATTTCTGATCAGTCTATTCTGACCCGTTTTGCTCAAGACTGTATCTGTTTTTCCACATATGCCGTTCTCGATTCATCTCAGATCTTCTAAGACGAGGTCCAGGTAGCGCAATCGTAGAATTCGTCACCGTCATCATCATCATCATCATCATCGTCGTCGTCGTCATCGTCGTCGTCGTCGTCGTCATCTTCATATTCATCTTCATATCCTTCCTCTTCGTCATCCGAGCCTTCAGAGTCACGATCGTCTTCGTCGTCTTCATCATCTATCCATGTTGTCACCTCATTCGTCCAGGACTCTGAATTGCTTAAAAGCTCAGCAACCGTCATGTTTCCATTGCTTGTGATCCATAGTACCTCATCCTCCGGATCGGCACGAATTTGAGAGATGTGGCGGGGGTGGTCAACTCCCAGTCGACTAGCCCAGAAGCTGTCGAGCTGTAATTCTTTGCCCATGAGGCCAAAGACGTCGTGCCAGCTGCGGTCTTCGGATTGCAAAAGGACATCATCCAATTCAAGATGTCGTAAAGTCTCGCGTTGAGACTGCAGTAGCTGACACAGCGGGCTTGATGAGCAAAGTCCTGATCCCAGACGAAGTGTTGACAATCTAGTATTTCCGACTGCTTCGCGGAGCGCACCAAGATCCTCGATATTGTGTGAACGGATTGCCAGATATCGCAGATTGACCGCAAGACGGAGCATCTTTCCAAAATCTCCAGATTGCAAGACCGTTGTCAAGTAGTCGCCGAGCCCGAGGGTCAAATGCAGACTGCTAAGGTTGGCCCAGGAGACTCGCATCTTCCCCAGCTGATCAGGCGACACGTCTGTAAATAACTGGTCACAGTTCATGGGGGAAAACCGCGTCCTCGCGACACGGAGCTCCGAAATCAGCTTCGGGAAGTCCGACATGACTTGATTAATGTCGCTCATGGCAGGTTCGATCCCGTCATTCCAGATGTTGCGTTTCGATACCCAAGGCCACACACTCTGGTACAGATGCTTCATGCCGTGGGTGCCTTTACTGCTAGCCCATAAGGTCCTGAGCTCCGCTTGTGGATCAGTGGAATGACCTATCGCATATGACTGGTGTGTATCGTTAGTCCAGACTTCCAGATCCAAGCTGACGGAAAGAGTCAGCTCGAGTGCAGCCAACTCGCGGAAGATTTCGAGCAGCAGGGCTTGACGACAAATTGACAATTGCTTCCGCTCTTCAGTGTACCATGACTTGGCAGTTGCCGCTCGCGCGCTGAGACCACCTTCATAGCGATGAACGCCAATTGCGACTAATTCCACGGTGCGAACATGACGTGCTAAAATTCGAGTTAGACTAATGTCGCGGAGAGCTTGCAGAGAGTGTGTCGTCAGTGCATGGCGTCTGAAAGAGAAGAAACGTTCGGCGAAGATGTCCAGAGAGTTTTTGGCGAGTACGCGACAGACCTGACGAAGCGCGATGATGTCCTGGTTTTCGAGGTATTCGGCGATTTCGATGTGCAGCTCCGCCGCGAGTGTTTCCAGGTTGGCTACCTGCGATCTGCTGTTCGAGGCATTCATCGTGGTCGAAGAGTAAGTCGATGCAATTTCAAGCGATGTTGAATCTGTCACGGTCGAGGATGTGGGTTCTGTATGAGGTTTCTTCAATATTCGAGATGAAGTGCAGGTACAAACAAGGTGCACGTGGCAGGTGGCATGTTCCGAACGAGAAGTGAAGGCAAGTCTCGGCGCATCATCGCTTTCACAATCTGTCATGTTCTCGTCACCCGCGAACATAGTGCTCTAAGTCCTCCTCCATGCCCAGTTGCACATCCAACGCAATACCCCAGAAGTCGCGGGCTGTCAAGTACCGCTGATCGCCGTCATACTGCACCTTCTCCAAGACATCGTGCAATGTCGAGTCTAGGATAGTTTTCATCCCGACTGTCAACATGAAGATCGAAAGTCTCGGAATCGTGAACCAGACCACAACGTTGCCTTCACTGACCATTGCAATCTCAATGTCCCGAGCACGATACAGACTGCGGAGCTCTTCGAGAACTTGCTCGTGCATATCAAGATTGATGATCAAGTTGGGCACCTTAATTTTTTCGTTCCCATCCTCGTCGACTTCCGGCAAAATGTGTTCAGGGCCCAACAACAAGAAGCTTCGCATGAACGGCACTTGCGTATGGTTTCTCGAGAACCACTCAGATTTGCTACACAGGGCTTGCCTGTAGCTGGTGTCCCACAAGTAGGTGTTGCAGTGCCAGAAAGAGGTGCACAACTCGTACCGCATCTCCTGGTTGACTCCTGCCACGCGCAATAAGGCTTGGGGCATGCCATATGTTAGTCGCGCGCGACATGCGAGGTTCGAGTGCCGATAGCTTCTCAAGAGCGTGTCGTAGATGGGCTGGCGAAGCTCTGGTGGTAGGTCGGAGAATTGAGTGGGCTTCTTCAGCGACCTGGCGACCAGCGAGCGATGTAGGAACCTGCTGAAGAGTGCTTTTGTCTTCAACAAAATGTGTGGCAGCACTTTATAAAGCTTGTGTTTCTGGATCCATTCGTCGGAAATGCAGAAAAAGAGAGCGCCCATGGCGACTGCAGCAAGCAATGGCCAGCGCTTCGTTGCGCTGAAAGTGTCGGCGCGTGCCAGGATTGTATGCGACGACATGGCGAGCGCAGGTACTATCGGAAGAGATGTGGTGTATAGTCGAAATGTCGAGCAAAGTCTGGATTCGCGAGAGGAGACTCTGCTAGGCTCGACACGCCAAGCTTTTAGCGGCTTCACATGCAGGCTGAATTCACCACCAACCTCGAATTGACAATCACACCCAAATTACTCCTTGTGCAACACATGACAAGACTCCACCATGCTGTGGGGGAGCGGACAGCAATGGGCCATGCTGCACCAGGAATTGCCGTCATGGCAGAATATCGCCAATGTTGCGCTCGTGGCGATCAGCACAGCTACTCTTCGCCTGTACGACGACCACCGGAGACTGATGACGAAGAATCAGAAGACTGAGCAGAATCTCCTGAAAGCAAGCAAGAAGGTGGAGCTGCAGGCGAATGAGATCGAGGAGCTGAAGCGGCTTCGTACAAAGAGTACGGAAATGGTTCGAGAGTTGGAGTCGGCGACTGAGAAGAGTCTTCTGGAAGCAAGGAAGAAGGCGGAGCTGCAGGCGGAAAAAGTCAACGAGCTAGAGCGGCTTCATACCCAGGATCCGGAAATGGTTCGAGAGTTGGAGTCGGCTATTTTGGAGCAGGAAACAAGGTTCCAGACGCTGCATCAGAACAACCTGAAACAGATCGATGACATCGAACAGCTACAAAAGGAGGTCAGCGCCATCCGAAAATCCCAGTTTATCTTCTTCTTCGACCTACCGTACGAGCTGCGCGAACGCATTTACGATATGGTAGCTCTGGCCGAAATGGGCAATAAGACGCGCACACTGTACGCACCATTTTGTCCAACGGGACCGTCCGCAGCAGCTGTGCTTCGCGACCCTGCTCCGGCTCTGGTCAGTCGCAAATGCAGGTCAGAATATTTGCCTCGACACTTCCGAGTTAAGACGATCCGGGTTCAAGGTCCTCTTGGTCGTCCCACTGAGGCTGCACTCAGATGTTTCACCCAACGCTTGCCAATGATAAGAAACTTCGAGCTCGGCTATTTGGCACTGTACGAAGTTCGATTCTCGGGAGACTTCCAGGGAAGGAACTGGAGCCTACCAAAGCTTCCGAGCCAAGAAGAGGGATATGCTATGCGGAAAACCTATAGCACTTTCAATCAGTCGGAGTTGAAACGAGATTTGGATGCTCGTATATCGGAGATAGTCCAGTCTTCAATTGTGTGGACGGACGGCGTGGCCAGCATGTCGATCCTAGGCCTTCGCCAAATCCTGTGGCTCCTCTTCACGACTAAGGAGGGTCGCGGTATTTCTTACTATGGACGGGGGTCTCTGAAAGACGGAGCACGAGCAAATAGCGAGACCTTTGTCGAACTATCACAGGCCCCGTGTCCCTAGTCGGCGTCAGTGCACAGAGGCAAGGGGGGATGATCTGGGCCCCGAGAACGAGAGATCACTGAAATGCATGAGCTTAGTGTTCATGGCAAGCTGTATGAGACGGCATTGAACACAATAGAGATCTTGTGTAGAGCTCCAGTGTAAGCACAGCCGGGAGCCCTCGTATCACAGCCAGAGTATGACCTCTTCCCATCTTCTTCGCTCTTCTCCATCCTCTGTCAATATATTTCATTCGGGCTCATTCCGCGTTGCCGCTCTTGGCTCAATCGATTTCGAACTGACGATTCATGGATGGGCGCACGATGCAGAAGTAGCTCAAGGACTCGGTAGCAATAGGCTCGTGAATGCTGCAAGCCTGCACCTTGTTGCTTCGCAAATCGCAGGAGGAGAGAGAAGCTAGCAACAGGATGATTGAGTATTCTTGATATTATTGCTGGAATCTTTGAATCGTATTTTCGATGCCGACACGGTACAGGTGCGCAGAGTGTTGGATCATTGTATAGAACACCAGCTGGCCTGAGGTACCAGGGTTTCGGACTTGACTAGGGAGGCCCGGAGTGACCAAGTAGACAATGCCACTTTCTATACGCATATACACATTTCTACTATTCTATATATTCTATACTCGCTAACTACTCGCTATCTACTCGCAAATATAGGTCTATATATAGATCTATCGCTCTAGAAGCTCTAGATTACTATTTAGATCTATAATAGTATTTCGATAGTAGAGATTACTTAGTATCTAGAATAAGAAACCGGCTATACTATAATAACTAAAACACTCTAACGAAGTCTTAGAGATTAGGGAGTCTATTATAAGTACTATATAGACTATCGCTTAGTTAATAATATTAAGGCCTTAAAGATTAGTATTACTTATATCTTCTATATTTTATAATTAACTAATATAGATACGATTATAATACTATAGGTAGATAGATTCGATATTAGGTAATATAGATATATATATCTATATAAAGAGTTTAGTCTCTATAAGTAGATCTTATCTAATAAAATTAAAGAGATAATAGAATATATAGAAGTAGTACTAAAAGAGGAATTAGAAAGATCTATAATAGAGGTATATAGCCGAAGAAATCTATATACTTATATCTAATCGAAATATAATATCGTAGATAGATAGATCTACTTATAGTAGACTTACTAGTAGTAGTCGACCTATAAGCTATTTCTAGGTACTTCTTACTACTAATACTACTAATAGAGACCGAATATATAAGGTTGCCTATAAGCTAAACCCTAAAGAGTTACGAGTCCGCCGTAAGTATATATAAGAGTATTATAGTACGATTATAACTCCTAGTCTAGATTATATAATATTAATAGATACTTACTATAAGCTTAAGTATTAGGATATATAGATCTATACTACTATCGACGTCTATTCGCGGTATATTATCTAGATCTATATAGGTATTATTAGCCGAATAGCTATCTCTATACTTACTTAGTATATTATAATACTCTATAATACTAGTATAGTATCTTAAATTATTTAATCGGACTATAGAGTAGAAATAATTCTAGCTATAGACGCTTACTATAAGATTCGCTATACGACTTATAGTAATAAAGATCTATTACTTATATTTCGAGAGGTCTTTAAATACGGTACTAGTAAGATAAACTAACGGATTAAAGTATAGTAGAACTAGTAAGTATCTACTATTACTAGCTAGTATAATTATTTCTACGAGATACTATACGAGTTACTATTCGATACTAAAGATCTAGCCGATATTATTACCTTCCTTATAATCTATATACTAATTATATATATAGAAGTTCTAGACTTCGTTTACCTCTAGAATAGCTATTATATCTAGAAGTAGGCTAATCGACTATATTCTATTCTAGATATTCTATATATCCTATACTATTATCTATAAATAAGTAGGTATTCTTAGTAAGGTATTCTTATATTAGAAGGCGTACTTAATAAGATTAAAGAAGATCTCTAAGGATTTAGTCTATATAAGACTTACTAGTACTTACTATAGACTCGCTAATTTATACTATAGATCTCGAAGCCTTTCTACCTAAAGAAACGCTTATTTAGTATTAATAAATACTACTTACTAATAATATAATATAGCTAGTTAGCGGTAGTAGAAATAACGTCTATAGAGACCGCCTTTACTATAATATATACTTACTTCTTCGATAAGTAGTAAGTTAGTATATAGCTAGTAGTAACTAGCCGCTATTAGTAGAGCTAGAAAAGCTATTAGCGGCTCGGAATTAGTTAGTATAGTAATAAGAGGGGCTTATTAATAAGGATACTAGATTAATCGAGTTTACGAATAACGAATAATTAGATAAAATAATTAATTAGGTAGCGAGTAGCTATAAGTTATATCTCGTATAATTTCTATAGTTTCTAGCTTATTAAAAATCTTAGGCTCTAAGTATTACCGAGGATACTAGATTAATTAGTCTACGAATAATACCTATTAGATAAAATAGTTAGTTATATAGCGAGTCGCTACGAGTTATATCTCGCCTAATTCCTATAGTTCCTTATTCTCTTCTTTTATATACTAATCTTCCTATTCTTCCTATTCCTTCTATTCTTTACTATACTAACTATATAATAATAATAATATCTCCTACTACCTACTAGTAGATATATTACTCTAAGACTAGCGTTAACTATATTAGCTTATATACTAATTATCGTTTCTATAGAGAGTACGCCCTTTAAAATTCTTATCTACTAATCGGTTAATTTATTCGCGAGCGATTAGTAGCTATATAAGACTCGAGCCTATCCGCTAGCGAGTCTATAGTAAGTACTATAGATACGCTAGTAAGTATTCGTAGATTTAATATATTCGGTTCTTTACCTAGTTATACTAATACTATACGTAATACTATAGGTTATTAGCTTAAGTAAATATAGATTCGCGGACCTAATACTAGATCTTAGAGTCTCTTATAATAAATACTAATACTATTATTAGCTCTACTATAGCCTACCGAGAAAGTAGAATCTCCGATATAGTTCTAATACCGCTATAAGGTCTTTATCTAGTAAGTAGATATTACTATTAATAAGTATAACGTTAAGATCTAGATATATAACGACCTAACTAGCCTTAGCGCTATAAACGATATCTAGACTAATTATATCTTTAACGATACTAGATTAGCGCTTATAGACTTTATCTTAGGCTAGATTAATAATAAGTACCTATCTTATATATCTATCTATAAGATAGATAATTACTATAGCTATTTCTTCTATAATAGATTTAATCTAGATACTAATTAACTAATTAAAGTATTAAGTAAGGCATTTACTATACTATCGATTCTATAGGCTATACTTATCTTTAAGTATAATACTAAGAATAGTAAAGAATACTAGATAAATATATATATCTATATCTAGAAACGACTAAAGTAATAGAAGTAGAAGTACCGACTAAGTACTAATCTAGATATAAGTCGTAGTATAAGATATATTCTAGCGGATAATAATATAACTCCGAGTATAGAGATTAAGATTAAGGAAGAAAAGGTAATATAGACTAAGAGAAAGATTAATATAGATAAACTACTAGAGTTTATTAATCTAAGTAGCGAGTCGCTAGCGAGTAGGTAAGATACTAAACCGAGTATAAAGTAAGATTAAAAGCAAGATACTAAGATAGTAAATAAGATAGATAAGTAGTCTAAATTAGATAGTAAGTCGGCTATAAGTCTACTAAAGGATTAGGAAACTAAATAGCTAAAGCTAAAGGAGAGTATAAGAATATAGTTAAATAAGGCTAAGAAGAAGTAATTAAAGGAATAAGTAGATATAGACTCGCGGCGACTCGCGCTATACTCGTAGTATAATTTTATTTATCTAAATACTTTTATCTAGCGGAGCTCTATCGCTATCTAGCTATAATTCTTTCTATATATTATAAATATACTCTAATATTTACGCTTCCTTATTAATAGGAGGCTAATATAGTCGCCTCGTTCTTAGTAACTCTTTATAGAACTATATAATAACTTATCTACTAAACTATTTACTCGTTTACGTCCTAATACTTTATCGTATCTATTAAGTTACTACTACGACTACGAGTATAGTATCTACTACGCGAGACGCGCCGATACGTCTTCTTATAACTTTTATAACTTTTACGATCTTTATAATAACGCCTTCTATATAGTATTATAACTACTAGGTATTTAGAGTCTATACCTTTATAAGCTACGATTACGAGTATTAGATTACGCTTTTACGAAACCCGTATTAAGCGCTATAAAGTCTTTATAGTTATACGAGGCCTCGCTAGTATTATAATATAATAACTAAACTTAGAAAAATATACTAAGCGCGCTAGCCGCTAGTAATATAGATACCTATTATTTCTATACGACCTCTATATATTCGTAACTAATATAATACTATTAAGCTTACTAAAACCTCTAACTACCGAGTAGTTAAGGATCTAGTAATCGGATCTATTATTAAAGTCTAGACGATCTCTCTTATAGTTAATTATAGTACGATCCCTTACTCCTAATCCCTTAATTACTTACTAAGCTACTTAGTACGATTACGATTACTTAGTCCCCTCGTTCTCTTACTAAATCGCTTAGTATAGTACTTATTCTTTTTCTTCCCTTTATATAATCTTATAGATCTTTAGGCTTTTAATATATCTCTAACCTATAGCTATAGCTCGGCTCTCTAGCTATAGTAAGCTCTTAAGTATCTATATATTAATACTTCCTAACGATCTCTTTAAGTTTAGCGATATATAGATATAAGATCGCTATACCGATACGATTAAGGATACTTTAGGAGAAGGATATAGGCTTCTTAAGATTATCGAATAAGAGAAGGAGCTTAGTAAGTAAGTATAAGCTATTTAGTAAGCTACTAAAAATAAGCTAGAGTATATCGATCTAATCTAGTTCTTTAAGAAGATTAGTACTAACTTAGAGGCTAAGAAGGACTATATCCTTCTTAAAGATAAGGATACTAAGTAGAAGGAGCTAGAGCTAGATAATCTCGATCCTATATCTATTCTCTAGTATAAGAAGTTCTAGATTAGCGATATTAACGACCTCGATATTACTAACTTCTAGAAGCTTATTACTAATAACCTAAAGATATTCTATACCTTAATTACGAGTATCTACTATAACTATCTCTAGGTCCTCCGCTATATCGATATTATATATAAGTAATATAATCTATCTAATAAAAAGTCTATCTATCTTATCTAGAAAATCGCTAATAAAGAGAAAGTAGTTATTAAATTAAAGGAGCGACTTAAGGACCTTACTAGTAAGGAACTAGTAGCTACTATTACTAAGAAGTATATAGATTAGGCCGACGACTAGTATAATAAGACTAAGGTAGCTAAGGCTAAGTACGCTATAGCGAGTAATAAGCTTAAGGAGCTAAACTCGGCTTATAAGTATCTTCGCTAAGAGCGAGATATAGAGATTAACTAAGCTAAAGTTAATAAGTCTTAGAATATATAGCTCGAGAGTACTAAGGCTAACCTAAAGCGTAAGATTAAAGAACTCGAAGCTAAGATTAAGAAGATAACTAACCGCGGCTATAACTATAAGAGATCTAAGTATACTTACTTTAACTCCTTCTACTCTTAGTTAGTAGACCGCTATTACCGTAATAGCGCTCGTTTACGCTTATAATCCCCTCGTCTACCTTCTTATAAGGATAAGGATAAAAATAAAAATAAGGATCGATATTAGTATTATAAGCGCTTTCCTTTATCGTCTAACTTATTATTATTATTATTATCCTCGTCTAATAATAAAGATAGTACTACTAACGACGAGTCTACTAATAATAACTATTAAAAGAAGAATAAGTCTAAAAAGAAATCTTCTAAGAAGGATAAGTAGAGTAATAGACGTACGCCTAATCGCTATTCTAGTCGCTCTAGATAGTTATACTATACTAATAAGACTAACGCTACTAATATAACTAAGTTCGACCTCGACTTAGGTAAGGCCTTTAAGACTAATTAGGCTATCGATAACCCTAAGAAGTTTAGTAATAAGAGCTCTTTACTACTATAATACTAGAAGCGATAACTCGAAAGTAAGCTCGTTATTACTACTTTCTAGAGTATAGACGACTTACTTATATATATCTATAGTTACTTAAAGGATAATCTATAAGAGATAATCGAGACTCGAGTCCCTTCTAAGCTTAGTAGAGATACGTTCTAGGACCTATTCGAGGATCTAGATAAGCTACTCGAGTTCCTTAATAACTACTATAGTAAACGTAACTATAATAGTAAAGCTTATAATAATATAATCTACTATATCTAGTAGTAGGGTAAGAACTTTACTAAGTTCTATAACTATTACTAGATCCTTTACGCGCGTATCGAATAGTTACCTAAAGTCGAGTTCTATTAGCTTAAGTAGAAGCTAAACCTTAAGTACTACGCCTAGTTAAAGAATAATATATCTAAGACTATTAAGAAGCTAGTTAAGAAGTACTACGAGATTAAGGATAAATAGTATAATCTCGACTAGAAGTTCCCTTATAATAGCGATAAGGATAAGAAGCTAGCTAGTATCTACCGCTCTAATAATAGTAGTAGTAGTAGTAATAGTAATAGCTAGCGTAGTAATAATAACTCCTATACTAGTACTAATAGCGTCTCTATCTATAAGTAATTACCTAAGAAGTATCGAAACTTACCTCTACTTAGTCCTATAGATAGCCCTAAGCGCCTTCGCTACTAATACGAGAACTACTACTTCTACTACTACGAGGTTAGCTACTAACTAAAGGACCCTCTTTGCCTAATAACTAGCTTTAATAGTAACGGCTCCCTAGTTAACGCCTCTAGTATAGATACTAATATAGAAGCGTCTAATAATAAGGATTACTATAATTACTATAACTCTAACTCCGAGTAGGGAAATAGTACGTCTACTACCTAAATAAGAGAATTAGTAGATAATATATAGATATCGACTAATTACGAGTATTAAGAGCCGCCTTAGAAGTAATATCTACCTTAGTATTATTGTTATTAGTATTAGCTATTTCTATCTCTCCTAGCGATATCGTATTACTAGATATCTAGCCTTATATAGTCCTATAATCGAAGGTTAATAAGAACCTTAAGACTTACTCTTTCCTTAATCTAGGCGCTATATCTATCTTTATTAAAACCGCTACTACTCGCGCCTATAAGCTACTATTTATCCCTCTCTTTCGATCTTAGTTATTAGATCTAGCTAATAGATAGACTATAGCGAATCGTATTACTTATAGTATATATCTTAACCTTAATATTAATAGCTACTACGAATAAGTTATCGCCTTTATCGTAGACGTCTAATATAATATTATTCTTAGCCTATCCTAGTTTATAGTATATTAACTATATATCTACTTCGCTATAGGATATATAGCGTTTAACTTAATCTATTATAGATCTATATATAACGGCTTCGGCCGAATTACGTAATTATAATCCTTAAGTTATATACCTATACTAGCCCTTAGAGTATATAAAATATATAGGCCTTTTACTAATCCTTCTAATACTAATACGAGCGACTATTTATTAGAACTCTTAGTCTTAAAGGACTAGTAGCTTAACCCTCTAAACCCTTAGATTATTCTACCTCCCTTATCTACTACTACTATCTAGTAGGAATACTATTAGCTTTAGGATCCCAAGATACTAGAGATTTCTATATAGTCGCTTATATTAATAGCTTATAGGTTAGATACGGACGTTATAGCTCTATAGCTTATACTATCTAGAAGCTATAATAATTAATTATATATCTATACTATTACTACTACTAACTACGATAAGGCTATATCTATTTAAGAAGAAAAGGATCCTCGCTCTATTCTCCTAGTATAGTACTATTACTTAGTAGATATTTTCTTTCGCTAAGAAGCGGATATACTACTACCTTATTACCCTAGAATAGATTATAAGATATATCTAAAAGAAGGAGCCGAACTTCCCTTTTAATAATCTTATCTACTCTCTATTTATAAAAATAATATTATTAAGAAGTAGATTAACGAGTAGCTTATAAAAGGTATAATATAACTAAGCTCCTTATTAGCTACTATCCTAGTTATTATTATACGTAAGCCGAGTAGTAGTCTATATATATATATCGACTATAGAGATCTTAATACTCTAACTATTAAGAGTCGCTATTCTATCCTACTAGTCTAGGATATACTTAATCGCCTTAATAGTAAATAATATTTTACTAAGCTAGATATTATCGCTATCTTTAACCGTATTCGTATAGCTACTAGCTACGAATAGAAGATAGCCTTTATAACTCGCTATAGTCTATTTAAATACCTAGCGATATCCTTTAGGCTCTATAATATCCTATCGATATTCTAAGCTATAATTAATAGTATACTCTAAGAATATCTTAATAACTTTGCCTTAGCCTACCTCGATAATATATTAGTCTTTTCTAATATACTTAAGGAATATAAGAAGTACGTATATTAGGTACTTAAGTACCTATATAATACTAGCCTCTAAGTCGATATCGATAAATACGAGTTCTATACTACTAAAATAAAATATCTCGGCTTAATTATTAGTTAAGAAGATATTAAAATAGATCTAGATAAGGTCTAAGCTATTTAGAAATAGGAGATCTCTTATAATATAAAGGACGTCTAGTCCTTCCTTAGTTTCGCTAACTTTTACTAGAGGTTTATTAAGGGATTTAGTAAAGTAGCCGCTCTACTAACTAATCTTACCTATATAGTCTCTAACGAGAAGACTAGTATTAAACCTATCTTTAAGTAGACTAAAACGTATAAATAAGCCTTCTATAAACTAAAGAAGCGATTCCTTAATATACCTATTCTCGCCTACTTTATATCTAGTCTAGAAATAGTACTTAAGACTAATACCTCCGACTTCGTTACTACTATAGTCCTCTCCTAACGAGGAAGTAATAGTATACTATATCTAGTAGCCTTCCTATTAAAGAAGATATTACTAGCTAAGTATAACTACGATATCTATAATTAAGAGCTTATAGCTATTATTAAGGCCTTTAAAGAATAGCGCTCTAAGCTTATTTCTAAAGAGGAAGATAATACTCTACTAGTAAAGATATATTCTAACTATAAGAACCTAGAATACTTTATATTAATAAAACAACTTAATTAGCGCTAAGTACGCTAGACTAAGTACTTATCGTAGTTTAACTTTACGATTATCTATTAACTAGGTAAATCTAATACTAAATCTAATATACTTATCTAGTATATCTAGGATATACTAACTAAAGGATCCGACCCTCGACTTTAGTATTAATAGTAGACTATTATTAAGCTCTACTAAATCCTTAATCTTACTAGCCTCTCTATCGAAGATACTATAAGAGTAGAGTCTACTATTAATAATATCTATACTATCTACTAGACGGACTAAGAAGCGCTTCGCGCTATCTAATAACTAGTATAAAAGTAACCTTATATTCTATACTTAAATAAACTCTAGTACTACTATACCGACTATAAGGCTATAGATAGGATAATCTACGTCCTTAATAGATATAGTATCTAGAGCTTATTTATACTAGGCGCTAAAGAGACCTCTCTCTATACCTATATTATTAAGGACTACTATAGTACTACTACTACTAGATATCCTAGTCGAGCTAAAACCTATAAGCTTATTAGTCGTAACTTTATATAGCTATATATAGTCTAGATAATCGCTCGCCTAATCTATAATTATTATACTTATTATAATAACCGCGACTTATTACGACTATTATAAGATCTCCTATATCTAATACTAACGCTCTATATATCCTAGTAAAGTATTATAGTCGACTTCGTAATAGATCTACCCGAGTCTAAGAGCCTTCTTAATAATATTATCTATACTAATATTATAACTATTATCTATAGGCTTACTAAAGAACGATACCTAATACTAGTTAAATCTATAAAAGCCGACTACTATACGCGTATCTTTCTCTAATATATATAGAGCCGCTATAGCTAGCCTAAATCTATAATCTTAGACTATAGACGTTAATTTATCTCTATTTTCTAGAAGCGTCTCTATAAACTTCTAGACTCTTCTTAAAAGATATTATTAATCTATTACCTATAAACTAATAGTTAATTAGAGAATACGAATAAGATTATAGAAGGCTATCTACGCTCCTTCTATATATATAACTAAGCCGACTAGAGTAACTAGTTATCTATAGCCGAATTCGCTACTAATAAGTACGTTTCTACTATAACTAGTATTAGTCTATTCTTCGCTAACCTTAGATAGAATATCCCCTTTATAGATATTAACTTTACGATAGAGATACTATCTATCCTTCCTTATAAATAATACTTAGATCTATAGGCCGCTAATATATTTACTAAACGAATATAGTTCGTATATAAGTATATACGCCGAGAAATCGAGCTAGTCTAAGTATTATATACTAAGTTTATAAATAAGAAGTACTTTCTATCTTCTTCTTATAAACTTAGTAATAAGGTCCTTATCTATACTAAGAACTAGACTATTAAACGACTATCTAAGAAGCTCGACTATCGCTAGATAGGCCCTTATACTATTACTAAGGTAATACTAAACGGTATATACTATCTAGACCTTCCTAACTCTATCGAAGTTAATAATATATTTAATACTAATTAGCTATAGCTCGCTACTAATAATCCTCTCTCTAGCTAATATAAAGAATCTCTACCTCTAATTACTATTATCGCTAATAAGACTACTAATACTAAATAAGATTACTACGAAGTAGAAGAAGTAGTAGATTATATAGTAGAGAAGTATAGGGATAAGGATATAAAGGAAAAGAATACTATTAGACTAAAGTAAGTTTAGTATAAGATAAAATAGAAGAGATATAAGGATACGACTTTAGAGCCTATAGAAGAGATAATAAGATACTTAGCCGCCTCTATTATAGACTTCTAGTATAATAATCCTACGAGATCTATATAAGGATATATTCTACTACTACCGCTAAAGGACTAGATCCCGAATAAATATCGTATAGATCCGCGTAGATAAGCTAATAATACTTAATAAGCTTAATAACTATAAAGATACTACTACTACTCTAGTATAGTAAGAGATTATATACTCTTTTATTATCTCGAGTTAAAGTTATTATTATTATACTATAGGATAGCTAATAGTTAGTACTACCTATAACGTTTTATCGAGAACCTTTCTAGAAGTATCGAGTTACTCTACTAATATATACTCTAGATAACTATATACCTATCTCTAAAAGGTAACTATTATTAAGAAGTATACTATAATATACGAAACGTAAATATCGCCGATCCTTATATTCTTACTAGTAACTATAGAGGTACTACTATAATAAGATTATAGTATAAGACTACTAGCGCTTCTAGTATAGATAGATAAGATAGTAGTATAGTATTACTAGTATATATACCTCCTACTAGTAAGATTAAAGCGCTCGTATCGCTACTAGCCTTAAGTATTACTAGCGCCTATATCGCCTTATAGAAATAGAATATAGTTATAGAATATAGTATAATATATAATAGTACGAAGGCCCTTAAGGGACTAAGGATATTAGAGGGGAGGTAGTATTATAAATATACTCTAATATTTATACTTCCTTATTAATAGGAGGCCGATATAGTTACCTCGTTCTTAGTAATTCTTCGTAGAACTATATAATAACTTATCTACTAAACTATTTACTTATTTACGCTCTAATACTATAGTATATATATATCCTTAGACTTAATAATAGCCTTAGTCTTAAGCTATAAGAACTACTATTAATAATATAACTTAAGTCTAACTACTTTACTATCGAGTATAGTTAACTTAGCTTTTAGTAATATAATTCGCTCTTTAAGAGCTATATTTTTAGCCTCTATAGATTCGACTTACGCCTATATCGCTACTAACTTACTAATATCCTTATCTATTTCTTTATCTTCTTATATAGCGCTAGTAACGTAATCTAACTTATCCTTATACTTATAATAAGTATAGACTAGTTTATCCTAAGTATTCTTAATATAATAGATATAAGTATCGCCGTCTCTTATATAGTAGTAGTATAGCGATAGGCTATCCTTACTAGTAGATATTTCTATAATTATACTAGTAGCCTTATACTTACGAAGCGTATTTAATACTACTTTCCTTTTCTTCTTATCCTTAGTATTATCTAATAGCTCTTACTATCTCTTCTCGCTATAGTACTAGAAGTCTAAAGTATTTATAGTTTATAGGTAGTAGAGAGACCTAAATTTTAGGAAAATTAGCTATAAGTCTATAGCGATATACTATAAGTAAGCTTATAAATATAGTAAAATTATCTTACTAGATTCCTTAAGAGATAGCTTAGTACCTACTAAAGCTACTATAGCTACTACGAGAATATCTAATCGCTAAATACCGTTAGAAGTTATAGTAAAGTATACTAGCGTTTAGTTAGCTCTTAGAGTATAATATAGCTAGAAGAAAGTATAGCGAGTCTAAAGGTAAAGATATAGCGAGCGTAGGTAAGCTTCGTAGCTATTATTAAGGTTGTTATTATCGTATAGAGTAAGAAGTAAAGAAGAAATAATAGCTAGAAGTCATACTAAGTACTATTGTCTACTTGGTTACTCCGGAGCTCCGTCCTTGACCGAACTCGCACCTCTCTCCACAACTTCATCCCCAACTTCCTCTATCTCCTTTCCCATCACGGCGTCCAAAGACTTCTTTTCGTTCTGCACGGCGCTGTAATATGGATCGAGCTTCAGGATCCTCTCTAAATACTCGATGGCGTTGATGTCAGGGTTCGACAGAACCTTACGAAGCCTCTCCTGCTTGTCCTCAATATGAATGAACTCCTCTGGGTCCTCGATATCCTCTTCGTCCTCCTTCCCAAAATCTCCGCCATCCTCTTCTCCTCCATCTTCCTCGCCACTCTCGTCTTCGAACTCAAGATAATCGTCTTCATCTGTCGGCTTAAGAAATGTCTGCTGCTTGGCCAATTGGTCCAGGCTGACACGAACGCTGGCCAAGGCCTCCTGATGGGAACGGTCTGAAGGCTCGGTAGCCTTGTGGTACAGACTGTATGCCAGCTCCCCAGCGTCGCGGTATTCCTGAGACGGTTAGAGATATGAAGTCGCCCCAGAAGTCGAGTCAAGAGTTCCTCCGAACACGCGCACAAGAAAGTCACTCAGCATTGTTAGAATCGCGAAAGACATACCTCTGCTTCATACCAATCGTCCGTCCCATACGCGACAAGGATACAGTTCTTGATCTGCCAATACCGCGGCACGTGGAGGTCAGTCAGGTTGTACTTAGCCAACTTGACTGCGCCGATAAAATCTTTGCTTTCGAAGTGGCGCACTGCCAGTTGGTATCCCTGCGCGTAATCGTTCATTGTAGCGTCTTCGAGATCACTCTTGTTCGGCGATTGCGGAGCTCTCTCTGGTAAGTGAAGCGTGCTTGAAAAGAGGAGCTTGGGCGGTCTGGAGCTGTCATAGGGGAACGCAAGTGTTCGTCTTGGCACTACCTTCCACGCAAGAGTAGGAAGCTTTCATTGCAAGCGGAGTCTCTGCGCCTGTCAGCATTGTCTATGCAAATGGCGCCAAAGCCTCGGTCGATTGCTCATGCTCGCGGAACCCACCGCACAATCACAGCGCAGATTGCCAATGTCGGTGCAGCTTTTGCGATCATACGAGATCTTGCAGTTGCACTTCAGATGCTTGCTCTTGCCCAGCCCTCTGCAATTGCATATGCGAACACTGTCATCAAGGCAGCGATTCGAGCAAGAAGAGTTCTGGAGTCAAGCGAAAGCGAATCATACGTGAAGAGGGGAAAGATCGGAAATGCGTTACGGATGGCTGCACGAAGCTGGCACCTGTCAATGGAGTGACTAGAATTTACTGCAGGAGCTGCTTCGACGCCAATCGAGCTTCTCGACAGTGCATGACGCCTGATTGTACGAACTTGGCACCGGTGAGCAGCGGCAGGCGGACGTGCTCGAAGTGCTCTGGCGACATCTCGCTCGCGGATAACGAGCCGACAAGGGTCTGCGCTGCCGACTCATGCAACCAGCCAGCCCCAATTGGTGGAGCTGGTGGAAGGTTCTGCCTCAAGCACAAGCTTACTGGGCAGCGAAAGAAGGCGAAAGACCAGGCGATATCTGAGACAGACAACGCCTCTGCCCGAGACTCTGCCATTAGGCGACGCGAGACGATAAGCGTCGGGCCCGCCGATCCGTACAACCAGCCAGCCTCAATGAGCGGAGTTGGTGGAATCTTCGTTCCCAAGCACAAGCAAGATGAGCAGGCAAAGAAGGCGAAGGTGAAGGCGAAGGAAAAGGAAAAGGTGGAGGCGAAGGAAAAGGTGAAATCCAAGAAAGACGAGCCTTCGGCCCAAGCTTCTGTCTTTAAGAAATACGAGGTGATTCGAAAATGCGCTGTCCAAAACTGCATTGAGCCGGTACCGAAGGGCGACTTTGCTGGCCTGTTTTGTTCCAAGCACAAACCCCAAACCACCGATGACACTGCGAAGGACACAGCAAAAGCTGGTCAAGCCGGCCCTTCTGCACGAGATTGTGCCACTGAACAACACGAGGTGATACGGATATGCGCCGCCGAAGGCTGTAGCCAGCCGGCTCCGAAAGGTGGCCGTAGTGGCAAGTTTTGTCCCAAACACAGAGCAAAACGCATCAATGACACGGCGAAGGCCAAAGCAACTGCTGGTCAAGACGATCCTTCTGCCCGCGATTGTGGTACTAAGGGATGCTCTGGGAAGGCACCGGCAGGCACTGGATATTACTGCCAGGCTTGCAGGACCGAGAAGAATCGAGTGAGGAGGCTGAAGAAGCCGAAGACCGAGTGAGCAGAGGAGACATTGATCTACTATCACTTATCCTGACGCATAATGTACGTGAATCTTGGAAGGTGTGGAGGAAATAAATAGCTCAACAGCAATTTCTCGCTGAGACAGAACATAGCAATATCATGTACGCAAGCGTCGAAGATTGCAAGGATGAATGACTTTCATGGATGGTATTGAAGCGCAGAATATGGCGAGTGAGACACATGAATTTTTCAGGCTTAGCCAAAGATTTTGACAACCTTCTCAATCATCAAGCAAACTGTCATGCGTAAAGACCAAAAGTTGATAACAGAAAATCGACACAGCCACGGTTATCTGCTGTCAGAAGCCTCTAGCGGCCGGTTGCCAGTGCGCAGAAATTGGGGGGATTGCACGACACAATGAAGTCGGAGAGCACGTTGCACGAGATGCTTGAGTTGGAAACGCGCTACTACGCGAGAGGAAAGCTGGAGCCAGTTTAAGCGCGTGTGTTCGAAAAGCTTGGCGTCAATTTCCAGGCTTGCTTCAAAGGCAGTATTCTGGCAAGTTCAAAATCTATCTATGATACTCAATCTCCAAATAAAAAAAACGGTTCTGCATCTCTTTCTAATGAACAATTAGTATGAGCAGAATGAGAATTTGAACAAGAGACTTACGTTTGCTAATAAACAGTTAGGATAAGTATTGAACAGAAAGCCAATTGCTGAATGCTCACCATGTGTCATCCTTAGTGCAGGGGCCCTATTGAATGGTTAGTACAATACTCTAGTGATGGAGTTGAAGGGATAACTTGCATGCTAATCTTCTCTGTCTGTAGTATTTATCAGTAAATGCTCAAAGCGAATCGATTTGAATTGACTGACATTGTTTCAAATTGACTGGTCAAATGTTAGTTAATGATTAAGAGCATTCAGACGTACGTTGAACTAACCCAAATGCCCGAAGGCAACAAGCAGAGTTTTCTAATCGTTTATGACCCTTCAACAGCGGGCCGCTCCACTCCCGAGCGACAGCGAGGTCCACTCCGTCGACGACGACCCTCTCTGGTATTCCCTTGCTCTTCCATAATGATCGTAGGCCATCAACATTATTTCCGCATGTTGGTCGACGACGTAGTGATGACTTTCGTCCGAGGTTCGATCCAGGGGCCGACGATGACGTTCATTTGGCGACGACAACACCACCACTCGCCCTCATAGTCAGTGCCGCCATCGATGGATGATATCTTGCAAAGTTCAGGTCATCTTCGTCCTTGAATTAATGGCTCTGATCATGGTCCTTGTTCATTCCGGCCTGGCAAGGTTTCCGCGGAGGTTCCAGACACCATTTGAACGTCGACCAGCATGACAGCACGGCATCTTGGCAAGGACACAGTAGTCCGCCTCACGAACAGCATTTCAACATGTCTTCCTACCGTAGGGCATGCGTAGACAGCGTCGAAGCGTTCGTGGAGGTTGGGACGTTCTACAGTTCAGCGTCGATGTACAGTATTACTGGTCTGATCTACAGTGGAGCCTTACCTTGTGTTGATATGTGTAATCACTACAGCCATTGTACCGCTGTCGTAGTAATTGTTGTGTTCATTGACACAGTTGCGTGAAAGATGACTCCAAGTCGAAAGTGCGACGAGGGCGCGACCTTGACCCCGCACCTGCCTTCCATTCACCAAGACTGGACACCACTCGTTAAGAACATCATTTCACGAACATAGCTAGACTGTAGCATGCGGTCTCTCTCATAACCCAGACAGTGAACGCCATCGCCATCGTAAAGTACCATCCAATCCCGCTATCACAAACGCCAGTCATTACGCAGACATAATCAAGCATCTTCCCATACGATGATCTCGCCCTTGACATCTCCCTTTCCGTCAACAACAGGCATGTCGACGACCTCCTCCTTCTTCTCGACCGGCGTAGCGAAGAGATCATTCAAGTCCATACCAAGCCCCTTCGGCTTCTCGACCTCACCATCAACGATGACATGAGAGTCCTTGGTCAAGCCCTCAGGAATGAACGGCTCGGTCTCGAGATCGCTCAGCGGTGACCGAGCACCATCATCCATCTCATCCACCACAATCTTCTTCCTCACGATATCCGTCTTCTTGATCTGACGTGGAGCGACCCCCCCAACTGGCGAACGCGAAGCAGTTGGGGCATCGTAACCCTCAGGCGGAGTGTTCTCCTTCCCACGATCGTCCTTCTGCTTCACAGCACCCTCGTCATCCGAGCTGAGGTCGAGCGTAAACGTGCTGTGCTCCATCAAATTCGCCGCTTCCTCCTCGGCCGTGTCCTCGTAGATGTCGAAGAACCAGTTCTTAGGCATGCTTTCTTGGATCGTAGCACCGGCGCTCTTGGTCACAGCAGGAGTAGAAGAAGTTCCGCTTAGAGCAGCGTCAAGACTGAACGGCAGAGTCGAGCCACCACGAGAAGCGAATGAAGGCGGGTCGATACGCGAGAATGGAGCAGACACACGTCGATTCTGCTTCAAACCTGCAATCTTCCGCTTTGGAGAGCGTCCAGCTGGAGCGGTCAATGGCGTGCGTGGTGACGAAATGTTGGCTCGAACAGGTGTCGACATGCGTGATGGAAATGCAGATGGTGGCGGCATCGACTTAGCAGAAGTCAGACTAAAGGTAAACGGCTTTGCAGCATCGCTCTTGGTCTTCTTTGGAGGAGAATCAAACATTGCCGGGTCGACATTTTCGCTGTCGAAATCGTCGAATGTGGAAGGTTCGAAAGAACGCTTGTTTGTGCTGGGCTTGGTGATGCTGATTTTGCCATTGAGATCTGTGGAGGATGACTTCTGTGCAAGCACGCCTTTGATACTGGTAAGTCATGTGTCCTTCAACCTTCGTCACGTAGTACCTACCATTCTGGCGATTCTTAGCACTGGCGAGATGCTGGAGACGCGGGTTGTCCAATGGCGCGAACGGCACTCTCGCCATCGGAACGTGAGCAGTCATGGTAAAAGGTCGGATTCTCGTGACGTGAAGTCTCAGACGCGTGCAATGGCGGCTTCAACCCCTAGTCTAGTATGCTCGAGCGAGCCTGGAGTAGATCCGGCACGATCTCCAGCTACTATCCTCTTCACGTGTTTTGTGTTTGTTGATATGTCGAGAATGGGATGTTGTTGCAGTAAATGAGCGTGGTGGTGGTGACTTGGACCTGAAAGATGGAGTCGAACACGTCCAAACGAGTTCGACTCGAGTCTTGCTCAGCAGGTTGGCGGCGAGGGGCTAGTTCTGCAAGGCGCGCTTCAGTACGTGTTGAATTCGTGAAGTGAGGGAACGAGAAGTACCAATCATTTCAGCCCGCGCTCGAGCTTCGACTCCACATCTGTCGAAAAGGGCAACGCCAACGCCGGCACGCCGCCTTTGACCAGGATATCGGCAGCGCGAATGATGCAACTCTGCACTTCAAATGGTTGGCGATTGCACGACAGTAGGCGTTCACGCAAGGCATTGGGTGTCAGAAAGAGAGAGTGGCTGTAGAGTTACATATGAGATCACGAAACCTTCGATACGAATGCAATAGAGCAAACGAAGCGCGTTGTCGGTTTCGCCTATCTTTGGACTACCATTCTCTGGTAAAGGCCCTTGCTATCTACCACGTACTTGTAGGACTCCAATGATCTCTAATCCATGCCTGAGAGATCGGGTTCACCCAGCGCCTACACCACACTACCCTGCCCTCCTGAGGGTCCATAACACATGCAAAGTGTGTTTCTTCGTTGGTCGTGGGGTACATCTGGACCAGTCTCACAATATGCTCGACATCAAGCAGTCTCGACGAATCGTCGCCCTCCACGAGAGCCGATCGATGCCGCCTTGCTGCGGTCTCTTTCAGTAAGTTGTAATTATCTCCAGCGCACTTCCTTCGATCCTGCGCTTCATCCAGAATCTCTCGCAAAGCTCCTACATATTGAGATGTCTGCTCTCGTGAAGCACTGTTAGCTGACTCTGCTTCCAGATCATTGTTGGTGATGACGATCAGCTCATTGCTTGATCTGACGACTGCAGTGCTGTAGTCCTTCTCGAATACTGTTGTCTCCTGCCCGTTGCTGAAACACAAATAACATGCAGTTGTCTTCAAAGGCTTTCTGCCACTGCATTTGATTTCCTCGAGAATTTCAGCATATTTAGGCGAGGTCCAAGACACTTCTTTCTCTTTGGCTTTTGGGTCATGCTTCGGTAACTTGGGCAGCAGAAACCGTCTCAGCTCGCTGGAAATGCTCCGCCTTCGACCAAGCAGGACCATTGCTAGATGCCAATAGTATTTGACATCGGCCATCCACTTTCCCTTCTCCAATCGATTCGGGCGGAAGTTGAGGCTCAGGCTAAGATCTTTTTTGACTCCAGTCAGTACGCCCACATACCCAGCATAAGTCAGGCTTGAGGCCACAATAGGTCCACCATCCTGCGTGACGAAATCAAGTTGAACGACGATTTTCCTCAAAGATGGCATGCCCCAATCTAGGGTCCGAAAGTGCAGCATCTTGACACCCGTGTCGCCATCTCGTATCGCCGCACCACCTGAGCTACACCCCATGAAAAGGTCAAGTAGCACGTTAAAGCACACCAAGAGATAAATCGCCACTCCTGTTGCCTTACTTATACCCTTCAGCTCTTTATTCTCTTCCGGATCATACACTCCTCGTAATAGCAAGCGACAAGCGCGATGTAGCCATGTTAATGGCACCGCTTGCAGCATACCTCCGACGACCTCATCGAACAACGGCGTGAGATCGCTAATCTCCTGCTTGAAAGCTGCGCATACCTCAAGATATCGTTGCTCAGGAGGCAAAGACAGGTTGATCACGAATCGCGGCGGAGTGTCCGGATACCTGTTTCGCAATGAGGATTTCGAGTTCTTTTTCGACGCCGTTGATCGCCTTTGTTGAACACTCTCTTCGATCTGGTCTTCGCTTGCGATTGCATGATGAGGTTCTGCGCTCGTGGCGATAGCTTCTCGGGTCGTCTGTGCTCGTGTCGTGGGTGGCATTTCTAAAGCTGAGAAGGAAAGTTATTGGAAGGAGGAAAGTTAGGATACTTATTTGTTACGGCTGCCTGGTTGGCGAGGCCTCCGGTGAGTTCGTCGAGCAGTCGTAGTCATGCTACTTTCGTGCTCTAATTCAGGGCATTTGCTAGCTATGCGTAGCGTATTATATGACTCCAAGGCAATGCGATGCGCTCAATGTAGTGACACAGCAGAGCAAGTTGAGATGCGTTGTTCGCGCATCACACCGCATCCCTGCAAGCTGCCATTTCTTGGCAGGGATGGCAACCTCGGTCAGAGAGTGCAGTGCTTGCTCTTGCTTTCTGTCTTACTACTGTGCCATATACACTCACTGCTCGACGTGTCCATTTCGCGAACGATCAGAGCGACAGGTAGATACGAAGCAGGCTTTCGCTCGTCCATACCGCACTGTCCTTGGATTGCGTCAATGAAGGCGAAGATCAAACGAGCTGCCGGGGAAGCGAGACTGTTCGACCTTCACATCCTGACAACCACCAAGCGGAAAAATGGCAACAGTCCTGACTATTCGACTCTTCCCAACGGATCTTCCTCAGTTTGTCCGCTTCGGCCAGAGAACATGGCTGGGTCGGACGAAACCGTTAGACTTGTGAAGGTCGCCGGAACTGCCGTTCTCTCAGCGAATTCACCTGCTTGTCGGGGTTTAAATGAAATACAACTGCCAGGTCGCGACATTAGGGCTGAAGCCACTCGTCCTCAAAACTCAAGACCAGGTCCACAGACTCGACTGTAACCGTCGGAATTCCGCATTCGATTGGCAATAGAACGGCAATAGTATGACAGTGGTGGGGTCGTCCAAGAGACGTACGTAGTCAGAGTCTGGACGCCTTTCGAAACCACATCCGCGCACGAGGAAGAGGATGTAGACACCAGTCTCCCAGGTATGTTATTGCTGTTTCTCATCCGACCCTGTTTTGCTACTTTGAGGAAGGTTTCTTATCGTGCGGTCGGCAACTGAGCAACACACGGTGCATGGCCTACTGAAATCGCACTGTCATTTCACTTTTGTATAATGGTCTTCGTCAATACAGCGAACGGCATGCGCAAAGTGCAACTATGGCAGACACTTTTCAAATATCCCCACCTCTGTCACAAGGCATTGGCTATGGAATTGTTATTGGAGTCGGAGCAGCATTCGCGATCACTATGTCTGCAATATCTTGGTACTTGTCTCGACACATGGATGAGGTCCAGGACACCGAGATGTTCATGACTGCGAAACACTCAGTCAAAGCCGGGCTCACCGCTTCTGCAGTCGTGTCGTCTTGGACAATCCCGGCGACTTTACTGACGAGCACGAGCTTCGGATACAGCTATGGTGTTTCTGGACCATTCTGGGCAAGTAACAGCGCCTACCCGTCACCGGCAAAGTTGCCCACTAATGATGCATATAGTATGCAGCTGGTGCCACAATCCAGATTCTTCTCTTCTCTGTGGTGGCAATAGAGCTGAAAAGACGAGCTCCCTATGCTCAGACATTCCTGCAAGTGATCAAGGCGCGATATGGCACTGGCGCACACATCGTATTCTCTACGTACTCGCTGATCTGCCAGATCATGAGCACTTGCAATCTGCTGATAGGTGCATCGGCGGTCTTCAGTGCCATGACGGGTATTAACAGAGACGGCAGCTGCTTCTTGCTTCCAATCGGAGTTGTCATATACACGCTTGCTGGTGGGATCAAGGCCACATTCATCACAGATTGGGCAAGCATGAGAAGGACGATTTCCATCCATTATCGTGCTAATACACCGGGCAGGTCCATACGGTCATTATCTACATCATAATGCTCATGTCAATCTTCATCGTTTACACGACTTCTTCGATCATTGGTTCACCTGGCCGCATGTGGACACTGCTGAAGGAAGCTGCCGTTCAACATCCAGTGAGCGGTAATGCAAATGGAGAATACCTTACGATGCGTAGCGAAGGAGGTGCCTACCTCGGTTTGGTGCTTGTTGGTGCTGGGTTTGCCGGCGCAGTCGACTCACACTTCTTCCAAAAAGCTATTGCAGCAGACCCCAGGAGCACATCGAAAGGCTATCTCCAGGGTGGTCTGGCGTGGTTCACCATTCCATTCGTACTTGCCAGTACTTACGGATTAGCTGCAGCTGCCATTGAACATCTTCCGCTATTCCCCACTTATCCAAATCGAATGAATGCCTACGAGATCAGCAGCGGCATGCCGATGCCTTACACAGCACTGGCACTCATGGGCACCGGCGGAGTGTTTGCAGTTGTGCTAATGTGCTTCATGGCAGTCACTTCTGCGATGTCATCTGAGACGGTGGCAACCACAGCGTTGTTGTCCTACAATGTATACAAGGCATACTTGAAGCCTGATGTCACGGAACGTGAGCTAAAGCGTTTCTCAGAGTATGCCACTGTCGGATTCGCAATGTTCGTCGCGGCGCTGGCTTGTGGTCTCAATCACGCGGGCTTTTCTGTGGGATTTATCGTCACAGCCATTGGGATCTGGATCGATTCAGCTATCATTCCGATGGTATGTACGATAATGTGGAAGAAACAGTCCAAAGCAGCGGTCATCATATCACCTCTTGTTGGTTCAGCTGCTGGTATGATTGCCTGGATGCTCAAAGCATACACTCAGTATGGCAAGATCAACATCACAACTTTGCAGGGCATTCTGCCTCTCGTGGCGGGCAATATGATGGCCTTGACATGCCCAATAGTGGTGACCCCTCTAATCACGTTCATCAAGCCCGACAACTATGACTGGACTGATCTGCACCTCAAGATTAGACCTCAGGAGGAGTCACAGTATCGACCATCGGCACATGCCATCATCGAGACTAGCGACGACTCAGCGAATGACACTTTGCTTCGCTCGCGCAACATTTCGATTGGGTTAAGCGTAGTCCTGACACTCGCTCTCCTCGTCTTATGGCCGATCCCGATGTACGCGACACACTACGTGTTCAGCGAAGGCTTCTTCACAGGATGGATAGTGGTAGTCTTCCTTTGGGCATTTTTCGCTGCCGGCACAATCACTTTGCTGCCAATCTGGGAGTGCAGACATACGATCAAAGCAGTTATGAAGTTGCTCGTCGAAAAAAAGAGACATACAGCGGACGTCAGCAGAACAACCTTGGATGAAGACGTCGAGCAAGTATCGGAAGTGACTAAAGAGAAACATTAGCGAATGCCACAGAGTCTCGAGCTATTGTGTGAGCCAGCAGAATTTCAACCAAAACCACAAAATTCTGGATCCACACCTATCTACACGCCATGCTCCGGTGACCTCGCCACCCAAATTCGCAACCCGCTTCGAATCGACCACGCGGTCAAACTCAATCAATTCATCTTCAGGACTCCGGCTTATCTGGTTTAGGAGCTGGTTTTGGCCATGGTCGCGGGCCAAATGGGGGACGAGGGTAAATCTCGACTAAGAGTCCCTTATTGTCGCGATCCACTTCGTCCAGTCGCACCGGAATCGCGGGGTCACTTGCTGTCATGAAGTACGCAAAACCTCCATCATAGAACTTATGATGCTCTTCTTCATCTCCACCGCCACGAAGGCCAGATCTTTCCGAGGTCTGATGTCGCCCTTTGCCATGCTTGGAGGGTCTTGGACCATGACTTTCTTCCTTCCGCGTCGGCTGATTCTTGTGGTCTGGCTTCTTCGTGCGCCTGGCTTTGTTCTTCTGCTTCTTTTCCCAGGCCTTTTTGCGGCGCTTCTTCTCCTCGTCGTCATCATCAGACTTATCGTCCTCTTCGGATGGCGATTCGGAATCAGAGTCACCCGCCTTAGAGCTATATTCGAGGTCCCAGTCACGATCGTCATCAGGCTCGAGAGGAGGAAGGTCTGATGCTCCCAGGTCTGGTCCACTGTAAGTCGACACGAAACGAGATGGAGTCGGCAAGTCAAGTCGAGCGTAGTATGCTCTGACTTCTGGGGCTTGGCTGAAAGGACGTCTATCATGCACCTGAGGCTTCAGGTCTGCTGCGGGCTTGATCCGTCGCACGTAGTCTTCCAGAGCAACTCTAGGTCGCGGCCAAGGCTCTCCATACATTGGCTTCGACCAGTCGTGGAGGTCTCGCTTTCCTGCTAACCAAGCATAGCCAAATAGAGTCAGACCGAAGATGGCTTGCGCCACGAAAATTTCTACGGCCGGCATCGTGGAATGGTACGCCGCCGATGATGATGAAGCACTCAGTAATACTTTGAGAGGATCCGTTGATGTTATGATGGGAGCAGACATGGTCGCTCAAGATCATTTGCCCACAACATCTGGCTTTCCAAGACATGACAAACAAACGGGACGAGATGGGTCGCCGCAATATAACATTTCTGCTACTGATACGAACAGTGAATGGGAAAATCCCACAGATTTGCCGACAATTTGTTTGCGCTTTTGCCAGATGTTCCCAAAGATCAACCCTAACGCCCTGTACATGACCTCCAGCTCTTAGGTCTGTTCTTGTCCAGCCATCACCACGCTCAGCTTGAGGCGTCTAGAATCCGCAGTTGGCATCGACAACGGCGAAGCCGCCAGCCTGTCGCTGGCAAGCACGGCGGAAACCGTTGGCCTCGACACCGCGACCGTTGAAGTCGACGCACTGTACAAACCGATTAGTAGAATGTCCCTCCTTCTGACTGAACAGAAGGTCGACTTACGCCATTGCCAATCCACTGAAGGTTAGGGTACTGGCTGTTCAAGTCCTGGCAGGCCATAGAGCCGAGCCACTGATCAGGAACACCATTGCGAGTGCAAGAGCAACCGCCCTGGTATGGACCCTCCTGGTTGCCGTCTGGGAAGCCTGGGAAACCTCCTGGGAAGCGACCTCCCCACTGAGGAGCGGCGAAAGCGCTAAAGACATCTGTCAGTCTTGTCCCATCGACTAATCGCTGAAGATTTGCTTACCTAGCCGCGAAGAGGGCAGAGACGATGGCGATGAACTGCATTTTGATTGTTGAAGCTGGCTAGAAGCGTTGAGCTGGAGGTGCTGATATTGGTGACTGGACTGGAAAGCTGTGGTTTGCTGATGTCTTGCCTTCAGTGCTCGACGTCTGCGATTTTATACACATCCTGATCGTGCCCAGAATGCGGCATACCTCGGATTGCCTTCATCTCTTTGAGACGATTCGGACCGTCTGGACGCTCGCAACCTGCCTGTGCGCATCCCTTCAATCGACTGCGCTCATGGCAAGCTCAGGGAGTATCCATATCGACGGAGGGCTTCGGAAGGCACGTGGAAAGCAAGATAGCAAGATTGCTATTCGTTTGTGCTCGGATCTGGGATGACTGACTAGTGTCAAACAACTGCAATAGGCGCATCCAAGCAGAAATTAGCTGTTCCGGAGCAGTTTTAAGGCTGAACGTCATGACTCGCTTTCGGCAAACCAGGATCTTGTGGGAAGATAGGCTTTACGAACGGCGATCTGCAGTGTGCAAACGTTTCAAAGCAAACGAACCTTTCATGGCTCTAGTAGACTACTACGCTAGAAGGCGGATCGAGAACTGTGTTGTGCGTCAGAACTGCGCGACAATGCCGGTCGGGATGCCGCGATGCTTGCAGCAAGGTGGATGAAGCACCATCACACAAGACATGCCGGTATGCCAAGAACTGCTATTCACAACTTGGCTGTGGTCACTGCATCTCCAAGATTTGCAGCCTCGTGCCATCAGAAGCCGTGATGAAGGCCGTTATCAAACTCTGATGCACAATCATGCGAATACCTCGCTGCCTTGGAGCCATGTCTATGTTTGGTCGGACCGAGATGCAATCTCATGAGATTGAGGCCACTTAGCTCGCACGGGAAGTTGAGGGCGGATGCTTGACGGAGGATAACATAGCTCAAGGGCCTGGTGACACGCTGTTTACACGCCCACCAATATCTTGCCGGACTGTATCCACGTTCAAATGCTGAGCTCTCGATCTTTGGGCGGCTCTCGCATAACAGCTCTTGTCCAGCAAGAAGTAAGGCTTCCTCCGCGTTTCTTTGCCACCAGGAGGCTGGCAGTACCAGAGGATCAGAAGTAATGATGTTGCGTTGACCAAGATTGGACATAGGTCTTAGATGATCCAACATATCGATCAACACGGTGACCAATGCTCCTCAACACGTTGAACATACACAGTGAAGAAGTCTCGTTGCTAGGTCTTTCCGTATTGCTCCGCGCTTAGTAACCACATCACCCCGCCATCTTTATCTTTGTTTACTTTAGTGACCCGGACATCTTCGGCAAGGAACTGGTTCTATCGCTACGCAACGATCCAATGCACATGTAAAGCACAACTCATCACACGCCCGCTGCATGCGACAATGCTCCATTGGCTGGCTGGTCAAAAGCCGCACGACAACAACAACCAGGACCCGGATACTACAGGATATGTCGAACCGCCCGAGACGCCTGCGCCAGTCTTCGCTGTACGCGCTTTCAAGCATGCTATCTTCGGGACACCGTCAACACAGCAGAGACAGCCGCGGCGACACTCGAACACCGAGAACAATGCGCGATCTACGAACACGCGTCCGCGTATGATGCGACCGAAGAGCCAAAATGATGCTGCGACACTGGGAAAGAACTACGAAGAAGCAGTCGCGTCGGAGCCACTTCCTTCCCCTACTAAGGGAATCTTGTTGACCCCGGGCACTGCCGGCGGCAAGCGCAAGACAGTGTCGTTTGGTCTTCACGTTATGGACAATGAAGACAAGCGGCCATTGAAGAGTGGCTTGCCTGATGATTGCCCAGGCAAATTCCCGAGTCCATGGATGAAATCCGATGCCGAGCATGTCGAGGAGGCAGCTGATAAGCCAAGAGGACGCAGCAAATTGACCGAGGCATTGGAGCAAGTACGCGACGAATCTACGAAACGGAGAGTCAAATTGGGGAGCAGAGACAAGGCAAAAGAGGACGCGGAATTGACACAAGATCTGGAAGACCCAAAGTCTGATGCTGGAAAGTACTGGAAAAAGGAATATGATATCTATCGGGAAAATACCACGCGCGAGGTTAAGAAGCTCGTGACGAAGCAGAAGTCTGCGAAGAATTATGCCCGAATGAAAGAGGACGAAAATATGGAGCTGAGAGACGAATTGCATCAAGAACGCAAAAAGGTCGATCGGCTGGAGAAGCGTTCTATAGAGCTGGAAAGGCAGCTCAAGGAGTTTCGAGAGAAGCTTCGCTCATCAGAAGAACGCGAGAGGGACGCCAAAGATGAGCTCGATCGACTCAAACGAGGCTTTGGACCTACTGCCTCGACTTTCAGGCGAACCCATTTCTCTTCAATGAATGGGCAAAGCGAGAAACCTCAACCAGAGCAGAAGGATCTGAGGAGCACATTTTCACGCCCTACACTCGTGCCACCTCCAGAGCCAAGCAAGGCACCACTCGTGCCCGCCAAGGACGACACAAAAGATGCTCCGAAGCCTGCGACTGCGGAAGGACCGTCTCGTCCCAGACCACGGCCTCGTGACATTAAGACGAAACTGGACGATACCTGGGCTCCTTCGTCAAGTATCGTCCAACCAAAAGTCGCTCTAGCACCTCCGTCACCCAAGAGTAGCCGGGCCGTGACAAGTGGCACTGGTGCGACTCCTCTCCAGTCGCTCAGCATAAACAGCGTGGCTGAGACGAGAAATGTGGCTTTGTCAATGGGTATGCAACCACCTTCGCCCCAGCGAGAGAAGCCAGTGGATTCTCCTATGCGACAATCGCCGAATCTGTCAAAACCATTACCATCTTTAGACAAGCCATCTGTGCTTGCAGAGGCGTCCAGTCCAGTGCTACCATCCAGTCCATTCGATCCGAGCGCAGGCGCCCAGCAGACAAATGTCTCCCCGACGGAATTGAGGTCTGCGCGGAAGGCTGCCAGTAACACCAAAGAGAACGTCTCGCCATCAAGGCCAAAGTCCAGAGACGGACTGACACAGAAGCCTTCAGCCATATGGACAGGCATTGGCGGCGACATCGCTGAGCAGAACCGAGCCATTCAAAATAAGGAAGGCAAGACATACAGCATGAGCGCATTGGAGAAAGCAAGAGCGAAGCAAGCTGCGAAAGGCAGGAATTGCTCATGAACCATTCCATTTCTTTATTAGAGATACCCCGATTTTATCAGTGACTGTAGGTAGCGCATCAATCGTACAGGATTCACAATGCGATCCATCCTTCTGTCTAAGGCTCAAACACCCCCTTATCCATAAGCTCCTTGAAAGGTTTCGCCTCCATCCTCACAATATCCGTCCTCGTCTGCTCAAAGTGCGTACACCCATACCTCAATAGCTCCGCAAACGTCCCCGGCTCAACATCTTTCCCTTCATTCTCATCCCACAACGCCCCTAAATGTTTACTCACAGTCAAATGTTTCCCATGCGTAATTTTCTGAATACTAGATTTCGAAAGCAATCTCCAGACGAGATTCAAAGCTTTTTTGTATTCCTCACTTGAAGGAGAGGTATCGGTGCGTGTCGACAAAGTATCGTAAAAATCTTGTCCATTAAACCCAATTGTCTTTTCTGCGCCCCAACATTCTTGTAAAGAATCGAAACAGAAGATGTGGGTTTGCCAGTATGCGGCACAAGTCTCGCCATCTTCGGAGTTAGGTAATGGGGTGTTTAGCATCGTGAGGCGTAGAAAAGCCATAACTTGTGATATGTATTCGAATACTGTGACTGGATCGACTTTGAAATCCCAATGAAAGTTGCTCTGGCGGGAGTCGTCGAAGTTGAGGTTGGAAGCGAAGGAGAGCAGAGGATCGGTCATTATGCCTTTGTGGTCCTTGCGACCTTTCCAGAAGGATGTGAAGAGATCGTGCCAGGTTTTTATAAATGGGTCACCTTTTCGGGACATTACGAAGGAATTGGAGATTACTTGGTCGTACATTATTGGGACTGCGATTCGGTAGGGGGAGGTTGGGGATGTGAGAGTGTTCCAGGCTATTTTGTCGAGGTGTCGGAAGAGGATGTTGCCTACGTCCATGAAGACTCCGCCGTGGTTGTAGAGGAGGGCACCGCGGAGAAAGTCGGCGGAGTGAGGGCCTATGTAGGGACCAGTCATTTCTCCGTCGACGAAAGATTGCGGTACTTGGTCTGGGGAGACGAAGTTGAGGGCGTAGTTTGAAGAGGATGGGATGGCGTCTAGGACTCGGATTGTCCAGGGTTCTGGTGTGTCGCTGTGACCACCGCAGATTCGCACCCAGTCGTAGACGTTTCGTTGGCACCAGCCTGGCATGTGCTCGAGGCCTTTGTCCCAGAAGGCCCAGATGTTCTTTTCGGTCGTGACGGGAGCATATTGATTGAGAGTTGCCAGGATCTCTGAGTCTGACCTGGTGTCTTTAGGTGTGATGGCCTTGAGCGCTGAGGCGTACTCTGCAGGGATGTTGAGATCTGGTTTAGATATGCTGCCCATTGTGCTGCTGCTTTCGAACTTCCTGCTCGTTGTCGAACCTGGTGTTAAGATTTGCAAGCAAGATCCAGAAAAGTAGGAGATTTGAGGTATTTAAAAACTGCGAGACTCGCAACAGGCGACGGACTTACTTATAAAATTTGTCTTATGGGTGATGCTCACGCATCCTATTTCTTGCGAAGACAGCATTTGACGCACGACGATCCTGAGTATATGGATGAAGGAATGCCGATTCCTAGGATTTCCGTCGTGCTTTTGGAGCGGCTCAGCTGCCCCACAAGCGCGACAAGCTCCTGCGGATCCTTCTCGAGCCAGCAACATCATTGGTTCTTCAGACTCTTCAGCCTGCTGTGAAGCACATGGGTCCTGTTGTGGCTCTTCAGGGCAGCACGGAATGCGAACAGCGTTTTGTGATATAGTCACGCCTTCTGCTGACTACATGCCCGCACATATCACTTTGTCTTCTCATCTCAAATGTCTTGTCGACTCATCATGCGTGCGCGTATCCGCCGTCGCTATGCTATTGTGACCTTCTCTGTCCCAAGCTCTTGCAGTCTCTTGAAGAGTGAAGCATGTCGTCCGGAGTATTCATCACGTTTTCGTGAGCGAATCGCCGAGAAAGTGTTCGAGACGCAATGAGAAGCGAAGAGCAAAGTCTCATCAATGCTGGGGGCTAGTAGGTAGCGTGACAGGCACGTTTTGCAGAGGATATCCGAAGAAGATGTTAAGGGAGAAAGCAAAGGTGCGGATGGCTGGTCTCCTCGAGTCGAGCTTGGCATCAACAAACTCGGCCCGTGCGCACATGTCAACGGCGCTGACTGCAAGTTCATACAACCGTGAACAATGACTGTTTGATATGGCTTCTCGTTGATGCAAACCCTGTATGTACATGTCTTAGTCTTTGCACCCTCTAGCTCTCAATCCTCTGCTAATTGTGCAAATTTTCCGACTCCGCCGCTATGCTCATATTCACAAGACTCCTGTCAAGGTAAATCTGTATGGCCCGGCTTGAATAGGTAAGCTGACCGATTAAGCCTTCACGCAAGCCCAGTAAGCAGCCCAAGCAGTTGTCGCGTTGCCATTCCACTCAGGAAACTTGCTCTCATCGAACCCGTTCTCCGCGGCCAACGCATCAACACGCTTGCCAGGCTCGACAAGCTCGAAGCTCTCACAGCTGGAGATAATGTTTGGCATAATTGGAACAGGGGTCTGATCGGGTGTGTAGTGAGTGCCGAAGTCTGGCTGAACCGGAGGCGTAAACTGGTACCAGGGCGTATTGATGCAGACTGGAACGTATGCCTGAAGGCCGAAGCAGGTCTGGCCGATAGATGGGTTCCACTTGTAGAATTGTGTGACTGTGAAGTTGTTGAAAGACTTGGCAATGCTAAGGCAGGTGTCCGAAGGCTGGACAGTGTAGAAGGCCGAGCAGTCGGATGGGCGGACAGTGCAGACCTGGACAATATTAGCAAGCTTCAGAAAGAGCAATACCATCGACTTACGCATCCGGCTGAGTTCGAGCAATACTCAGTGCAGTTGTTCGCTTGGCGCGTCTCGAGCTCACCAGCAAAAGCGGCTGGCATAGCAAGTGGTGAGCAGACGGCAGAAGCCGCAAGAGCGCCCAGTGTGAATAGAGTGAACTGCATGAGGATGGTTGGATTTGGTGTGAATGCAAGTAGAGACTGTGCAAGAGAGTGTTGGAGTCTGATGAGATACTACCTTCTTGATCGTAGGCTCGTCTTCTAATATATGCTGTTCTCGCGTGGCGATGAGATATTAGCGCAGGCAGTGAATCCTATTTCGAGACTGAGGTCATGCCATACAACATTCCGACTGGAAGCAGCCTGTGCTGGTGCAGGCAGATCCAAGGGGGATATTGCGCTTTTTGACCGGTCTCCAATGATCTGCAGCATGGGCTGCCTGTTCCGATCGGTCGAGAGCCAATTTGATCCACTTCGAGGACTTCACCCTTCTTGGAACGGAAAATACGGCTGACTGTAAGAGTCCCAATCCGTCAAGATGTCCTATAATATATGTCGCTTGCAAATTCACCAATGGGGAGAGTCTGGTGCCTTGCATAAACCGGGGTCCGAAGGATCGCAGAATTTTCCGGTCATACCACATGGTGTCCGCCGACTGGAGCCATTGAATGCTTCTTTGCACTTCTCAGCGCCAGTCATGCCCGCGGAATTGCAGTCAGCAGGGCACAGAAGGTTCGCAAGTGCTTTCCAGCACTTCAATATGACATGCGCTGACACTCATCGAATGTCCTTCAGCCGCATGCAATTCAGGAGATCGCCGTGGTCGGACCGGTGCGTTCTTGAGCCAGGACGAATATTGCAGAGCATCAGCCATCTATTGGGAAACGTCATTGCGGCGTTCTCGTTGCCATCATCCGCAGACATCCTCCCAGGCCTCATTATATAAGAAGTGGTGTTCTCAGCTTCACCGAGGCGCTGAGGAGAACTAGTCTTCATATATGCAGAGGCGTTACCGAGCCTGGAAGACTGACGCAGTCTTGTGCTCGATCTCATGATACTGCTCTGGTGAAATCATGGATGAAAGCACAATATTCGGATGGGAAGGTGAAGGTGAAGTCGCAACGATGAAGTCGACGCTCTCCTTCCATCTCGAAGGTGCACGCTCCCACAAAAGTTGTGCCTCGGCAGATCGAAACTCAAGAGTCCTGGGAAGAAAAGACATCGCCAAGACTACAGAGTGCATCCCGCGTCACTACAACTCATATCAAGCGTCGAGTATCTAAAACATGGCCGAGCACGAGCGCAATGTAGCGCCAGGCGTAAGTACTGATATACAGTATGACCTGCGAGACTTAGATCTGTCCTGTGCATTGCGCGTCCTTCGCGGTACATGCCACATTCAACCTCGCCATGGTCGATCATGAACTCTGCTAGGGAAGGATTGCGATTTGAGTCGCTCGCGCATGCAACCTGCTTACATACAGCTACACACCATGAGACGTCTGCGCAGGCGACCTCCACACATACTTGGGTCGTGGGTCGGGCCTGCGAATCTCTTCTAGGACATAATTCTGTCCGACCGCACTGAAAGCGGAATTTGTGCTTGCCTGGAGCCACGAATGATGCAAGATGTCACAGAAAAGCTATTCGGATCACCAGACCGCGAGCGGCCACGATGATGCCTCTGAAGACTACAACGTGCCATCAAAGTTTCGAGGGAGCACGAACGATGAACACGAGATGGCAGTCCTTGGCAAGGCACAAGCACTTCGACGGAACTTCCACCTTTTCACCATGCTTGGCTTTGCCAGCGTGGTCATGGTCGGGTGGGAGACTCTGCCGATCTACCTCTCGTACTGCTTGATCGATGGAGGCACGCCTATCGTGTTCTGGGGTCTGCTTGTTGCGCCTCTTGGGATGACGTTGGTGTACGCGAGTATTGCTGAGATTGCTAGCATGTGAGGTTCGTGATGGTCATAGTTGATTGAACATGCTGACATGAGGGCGATCAGGTATCCGATCTCATCAGGACAATTTCACTGGGTGTCTGAGCTGTCTCCACCTAGCATGCAGCGTGGGTTGAGCTACACTGTTGGTACGACCATGACCATAATTCTACACTGAGTAGGCATTAATCTGATCTTTCCACAGGATGGCTCACTGCCATCGGCTGGCAGACTTATTCAGCCGCAAGCAGCTACCTTGTAGCGACCCTAATTCAGGGCCTGATACAATTTAACGATCCCACATACGAAGCCCAGCGCTGGCACGGAACACTGCTTACCATAGGATTCGCCCTAATTGCGATCTTCTACAACACCATTCTTGCTGGTCGACTGCCAGGACTTCAGGCTTGCGCAGTCGTGCTGCATGTCGGTGGCTGCATTGCCATTGCAGGCACGTTGTGGGGTACAGCAACGGTGAGGAGAGCGAGCGATGTCATTCTCAATTTCGAAGACAATGGTGGATGGGGCAACACCGGCCTCTCCTCCATGATCGGGCTCTTCTTCCCTTTTGGTCTCCTGGTCGGCTATGACTGCTCGGTACATATCTGTAAGCCACGCCTCAAATTCTGATATCTCCGAATCCTGACGAGGCATCTAGCGGAAGAGACATACGATGCTTCAACAGTCATACCACGAGGCATCATGTGGGGTGCTCCACTCAATGCGCTGCTGAACATCTTCATGGGCATTGCTCTGATATTCTGCCTCGAAGACCCAGCAGAGATGCTTGAAAGCACTGCTATTGAGCCCTTCATTGGTTCGCTGTTCTACAAAGCAACCGGTAGCAAGGCCGGAACCAGTGTTATGGTCGCTATCATGATCGTTCTTCTATCAGTAAGCTGTGTGAGCCAGCTGACAGCTGCCTCTCGACAGTTGTGGTAAGTAAAAGGGATGCTGTTGTCCCCAGTCCATCCCGCTAACTTGAGCGCAGGGCATTTGCTCGCGATGGAGGCTTGCCTGGATCTTCATGGATCTCGAAGGTCCCGCGGAAGTGGAACATTCCTGTACCAGCCATCATCGTTACCTTCACGATCACCTGCCTTCTATCGCTCATAAACATTGGATCGAGCGTGGCTCTAAACGCGTTCAACTCGCTCGCCTCGGTCTCGGTACTCTTCAGCTATCTGGTCACGATTGGATGCGTCGTGAGTAGACGGATCCTTGGACCAGAATTGCCACCACGAAGATGGTCGCTAGGCAAATGGGGAATGCTCGTCAATATTCTTTCGCTGGTGTTCATCACACCGATCTTATTCTTCGACTTCTGGCCTTTAATGCAGCCGGTGACGGCACAGAACTTCAATTGGAGTTCGGTAATGTTTGCCGGTGTCTCGACGATAGCGGCGATCAACTATGTGGTCAGCGCCAGGTTTATGTATACCGGCCCAGTCGCTGATGTGAAACGGGAGTAGAATCAACCCTTTTGATCAAGAACGACGGGCGTCAACCGCACAGTGTGCTACCATCTGTGCGAGCGTCATAACTCGGGTCCCAATACTAAACCTAAGCGGTGGTCTGAACGCATGATTGGTGCGCTTCCTTCGGCGCTCTAAGGCGACCCAACAGGTGCGAGAAGCGAGGCAGGCCACTCAGTATACCGCCATATGCGCGAGCGAGAGCCGTCTCGGACTCGAAGATAGAGTCGAGATGCCGAAGACATCATCCTGCGGTCGCTTGCTTCCACGCTCCGCTTCGGTCCAGCTAGTGCGAGGAATATACTGCAGGGCGTGGTGTCTACCACTTCCAGGAGCGTCAGTCGCATCAGGGTGCAAAATGGGCTCCAAGAAGTGATAGACAGAGTTTCGCAGGCTCGCTTCCTACCATGCTTCAAGCCGATCTAGTCGATGCGAGCAAGGAAGCAGATTGCTCGGTGTACAGCCATCTTCGTGAATGTCAGCGACCTTAAAGTCCAAAAAAGCTCAAAATGCTCAGGAAGGCTCGTTCCGACCGCTTGCTTCCAGATTATTGCTGTGCTCTGCACATCTCAGAATCGACGCCACGAGCTTAGTAGCCTCCGCCTGTGTGAGTGTCAGCCATTTCAGAGGCCAAAATCGGCTCGCAACGTTATTGCCAACATCTTTTGACCTCTTGCCTCCGAGTCTTAGGTGTGCCCTGCTCAAAGCAGGAGTCATGCGAAAAGCTTGGTACCGCTTGAGAAGGAGAGCGGAGACCTCTTTGGGGGTCAATATTGGCTCAAAAGCACGGTCGTGAACAGATCATCATCGCTTGCTTCCAAAGTCAAAGCACGGCCTCTTCATTCCTGAAGGGACGTGAGAAGGGCAGTGCCACTTATTGAACGCAGAGCGGGAGCACCTCCACGTGTTCAGTATCGGCTCATAAGAGCTGATTTGCGTATTCTGCTACCCTTCCGCTTCCACAGTCGAGGCATGCTCTGCGTGAACTGGGAGTGATTCCACGAGCTTAGTACCACTCGCCCACAGAGAACGAAAGCATCTCTGAGTCCACTATTGGCTTAAAAGGTGGGTTCTCAACACCCTCACACCTTTCGCTTCCAAATGCGAAGGCCACTCTCCTGCAACCAGAAAGGACACCTAGCGCTCAGTACTACTCGTAAAGGAGAATGGCAGCGATTCAACCCCAGAATTGTCTTCAAAGCGCTGATACAGGTGTCTTCCGCTCTCACTCGCTCCACCATCTTGGGCATGCTTTACAAATACCAGATGCGACATGAAGAGCTCAGTACGACTTCAAGAGGCAGAGCGAGAGACGTTTCGGATGCCATAATTGATTTTAAAGTGTGATTCCGCCACCTCCTCACCCTCGATTGCTTCCGCCTTCGACGTGTGCCCTCCTTATACTAGGACTGCCACGAACACCATCGCGCCAGTCCGAGGAGAAGAGCGTAGGCCGTCTCAGAGCCGGGAATCGTGACCTTGGGCGCCTGTTCGCGCTCACTGGCTTCCGAATGCAATGCATTCCGTCCTCCTACTAGGAGTGGCACGAGCAGCATAGCCGCATTTCGAAGAGAGAGCGCCAACCGTCTTAAAAGTCGAAATTTTGGATCTGAGAGCCAACTTACGCTCGCCTGTTTCCCAATCTAAGGCGTACTCTCCTTGTTCTAGAAGCAACGCGATGGGCTGATACACGGCCAGCAGCGGGAGTATCAGCCATCTCAGCAGCCAGAACCATGAACCTGCAAGCCTCCCTAAGCGCACTCGCTTCCGAACCCCAGGCATGTTGTTCTAGTGTGAGAAGCGACGCGGAGAGCTCGGTATAACGCCATCTGCGAGAGTTCCAACTGTCTCAGGGCCCGAGTTTGGCCTGGAAAAGGTTACCAAACACCATCTCACTTGCGCTAGCTTCTGAGTCGGAGTGCCACCTCCTCATGCTAGAAGTGATATGGAGGGCTAGAAAGACCGTCAGCTGCGTGAGTGACAGCTGTCTTCGTGCCCGAGACTGGCTTAAAGCGCAATTCCAGACGCCGTCTTACGCGCACTCGCTTCCGAAGTTCAGACGTGGCCTGCTCGTACTAGAAGTAACGCGAAGGGCTTAGAAGATGGTCAACTGCGTGAGTGACAGCAGTCTGAAAGCCAGGAATTGGCCGAGAATGTGAGGCCAAACATCATCTTAGTCGCGCTTGCTTCCGCAGTAGATGGATCCTCTTCTCATGCTAGAAGTGACGCGAATAGCTTGGCATACTGCTATGGGCATGAGTGCTGACCACTCTGAAGCCTCATATCAGCTCAAACCAGCCCAAATTGTCAAGCTGCAGGCCTACTCAAGACCAATCGCTTCCAAGATCTAGGCATGCTCTTGTGAGACTAGAAGCGACGTGAAAGGTTCTTGTTGACAGCTTGTTCTTCTCCTTCTCCGCCTTACTTGGAAGTGACGCTCTTTCGCTGGAATCGGAATCGGGATCTGGAGGTTTTGGTTGCTTGACCGTGCTCGCGGAGGAGGAGGGTGGGGGATTGAGAGCTATCATTTTTGAAGGATGGGAGGGGTTGGCAGTACTGTAGTTTGTCCGCCGGCAGTCGAGTCTTGGAAGCTTGGCTTGGCTTGGCTTGAGGTCTTGTGTTTGGAGGTAGTTCTAGTGCAGGTAGCCGCCAAGAGGGCTGGAACACGGCCATCTGCGCGAGTCTTGACTCCCACGAAGCTAAGTTTCAGCCAACGTAGCGTCCTCTGCGCGAGTGTTGACTCCGTGAAACTCAAAATCTGCTCAAAATCAGCGCAAATCGTGAATAGCTCGCCTGCTCACGACCACCTGCTTCCAAATCTTCAGTATGCTCTTCTCGTACGAGAAGCGATGTCAAGAGCTCAGTATAACACCATGTGGGCGAGTGTCGACTGCCCTGAACGGCGAATCAGCTCAAAATGTGGTAATGCCCGCGACTCACCGGCCTCTCCCTCGAAACTTGAGATGGGCTCTGCTCGCACAAGAAGCGATGCGAAAGGCTTTATATCAATCCTTCTGCACGAGCGTCGGTTATCCTGCATCTCGAAATCAGCATGAAACCGGCGTAAGTGGGAATATGCTACCTCCTCACGACCCTCTGGCTCTGAATTTTCGGCATGCTTTGCTCATACGAGAAGTGAAGCGAAGGACTTAGTGTCATACCTCTACACGAGAGTCGACCCCAAATCAGCCTAGAAACAGCTCAAGATGTGGACATGCAGGTCCATTTACCACCACTTGCCTCTAAATCTTAGGTATGATCTGCTCATACGAGAAATCACGCGAAGGGCTTCGTACCACTAGGAAAGGCGGAAGGGCTGCTTAGAATCATGCATTTTGAGCAGGAATTGTCGTCCGCTCTTGCCTATTTTACACATATTTTTACAATAGCGAGGGAATTACAACCCACTAGTAGAAGGCGCCGCGTCCTCCGCGACCGCCACGCCATCCTCCACGACCACCACGATCTCCTCCGCGACCTCCGCGCCATCCACCACGGCCGCCACGACCACCACGATCTCCGCCTCCGCGACTTGCCGCCAGCTCCTGGGCTCGCGCGACGGCGGCATTGATGTCGCTCATGGCCGAGAGCGGGTCTGCTTGAAGCGGCGGGACGTCTGCATAGCCGGTCGCGCTCTCACGGAACTTCTTTCGGTTCTCCTTGGCCTTCTTGACGCCCTCCTCCGTGAAGCCCCAGTAGTTGCGCTGGTCGCGCTCTGGGTCCTTCCAGATCTTGTTGCCCATTGGGTCGATGTCTAGGACGGAGTCGGGCGCGGTAAACTCGTCGAAGCAGTGGAGCATCTCACTGTGCAGGTGCTTGATGTCCTTCTTCAGGTCTGGGCTGGCTTCTTTGCCTGGGAAACAGTCAGCAGGCGCTTCAAATCCCAATGCAAATGCCGTTCTTACCGCCGTTCTCTACTTCGTAGCCGCCCTTCGGGAATGCTGCAGCCTTCAATGGGTAGCCGCGCGTGTTTTTCATGTAGAGGCCATTGGCGGCAGGAAGCATGTGCCATGGCGCTTCTGGGTTGTCCTTGACTCCGTGGCGCCTGGGAAGGATGATCGGGTCTGAATCATCATCTGGCTTCTCGTTGTCGGAGGTGGTAGGTGCTGCGGAGTCGCTGGTATTTGATTGTGCCTGCTTCTCGGCGAGCTTGCGCTGATTATCTTCGCGGTACTGCTTGACGAGATCTTTGTGGTCGGTGTCTTTGGCAGTATCAACGACTTTGCGCACTTCCACGAGCTCGTCTTCGTCGAACCAAGCCATCTTCTCCCAATGTGTGATGAGTTTGTTGAGGCGTTGCAGGGCGTTGTCGGCGGGAAACAGATTGCGGGCAGCGACGAAACCCACTAGCGTGGGCACGTGACTCTTGAAAGCTTTCACAGCGCCGACGAAATCTTTCACCTGAAGCTTCGCTGGAGCATCGGTCTTGTCTCTGATCCAGCCTCGAAGGGTTGCCATGACATCGTGCACCACGTAGAGCATGTGTAGTCGCTGCATCGATGTGTACGGACGTTGTACAGGTTCGCCAGTCGCTGTAACTCCGAGTCCCCTGTACTGCTCAAATTTGTCGTCCATGGGTTCGAGAAGCAAAAATCCCTCCTGCATAGGGTAGTATGCTGCGGCCATGTCCGTCATATACTTAAAGAAAGTCTTGATGGCCAACTGCATGTTTGAGTGGCAGATGATGTACTTGATAATCAAGCTCTTGCATTTCTGGGATGAATGAGACAGGTAAGTTATCCACTGAGAAGAGATGTAAGGAGAGCATGTTGCGAAGAACAAACCTGAACATTCTCGGACGTGCAGATGTTGAACGTGACGACAAGTTGGTCGCAGAGGCGATAGACTTCCTCTTGCGTCAACCCATTGAAGTGCATGGAATTCTTGAACAACTGCCGTGCTATGAGAGCGTTCTCGGCTTCGATGCCTTCTGATGGGTCACGGTGCACGTTCTGGGCGTGTGCCGCCATGATGCTGAATGTTGTCTACGGTGGCATGAAAGTTGTTGCAATGGGTCGTGCTGGCTGCGTGAGAAGTCGAAGCGCGTGGGCAGAGTGATGTTGTTCTTTGCGGCGGTCCGAGCTTAGCTTCGTGAGCATGCCACGGTCCAGAAGTCACGGAGGTCGCGGAGGATGACCCGATGCCTCTGTGAACGATGCTGTTGTAGTTGTGATTGTTATATCATGCAGAGAGAAATGTCCTTGTGGTTCTGAGGCTCTTCAGTCAAGCAGTAGATAGCTGCTAAGCAGAATGGACTCTTGTTGCGGAACACACCATCAAAAATCGTGTTCCGTTCTGTTCTGACTTACAGCGGTGTTCCCAGCTAACCACGCCACGACTTCTTTCACGACGAGATGGCTCGTCTGGTCAGGCAGACAGAGTCAGCCAGCAGCATCGAGCCCCGGAGATTGTCTTCCTTATGCTCGGGGTCCTACAGGCGACGCTCCTTATGCCTCAGACCAGTGTCATCGTACTGTGGTGGACAAGGTGTAAGTAGCTCTGCTGGCGAAAAGACAGAGAGAGTTGCTTGGTCGGACCTGGACCCGGTGGAGACGCCAACCGATCATTCCCAGGAACGGCATTGCGTCAAATAGCCGCGCTGGGTGACTAGCTGTCGCACTGTGCCTGGCAACTTTTGTATGTGTGCTGGCTGGAAGGACTGTTCGTGTGTCGCTGAAGCAATCTTGACCTCGCTGGCACCATAGGGGAAGCGACGACCACCGCAGCTACTCATAGCAAACCCATCATGCTCGCGGAGCCTCCACCAAACATCTCGCGCACACATCGAACACCTCCCTGAGCGACCTATAACCATCCTGTCCTTATTGCCTATCAAACACCTAAGCAACGAGCGTTTCCAGTCAGACATACCTAGCGATTACAGCGCCAGCATTGCATACCGTCCGCGACCGAACGCTTCCAAACCATCCAGAGGGCAGTGCATTCCAGATCAGTTCCAGTTGGATATTCCACACATCACAGATTAGAAGCACGACAATGGGTGTCTCAGAAAGCAAGATCGCGTTCAAGCAGACTGTTTCACGGCTTTTGGACAATCGCAACATCGACTCTGCAGACCCGATCTGGAACGAGTTGTGGACACTCCCAGAGACAGCCGACGATGTCTTCAGCTTTTGGGCAGCCAACGACATTCGGGAGCTCTTATGGACACATCCGAACCAGAAGATTGTTGCGGCCGATTACCAGTTCATGCACGAGCCGAAGAGAAATCTGATCACCTTGGTGTACTTGACCATCGCACGGTTGGAGCAGCTTCAGACACAACATGTCTTTCCAGAAGATCCTAGCATGACCAATCGACAGATCGTCAACTGCATGAGGATAATAATCCGCTTGATGCCTTTCATACATGAAGCCGAGAATATGCAAGAATGGGCCAATCGCTTCTTTTGGGAGCCACAGCGACCGACATATTTGAATTGGGACCGGCTGAATTCTCGACCAAACCAGCATTACGATGGTCTCCGGCCGAATGTGCTTTACAATCGCCAGGATGCAGATAAAGAGATTGGACCACCATTGGGTCAGAGACTTCTTGATGTCGTGACCAAATATATGTTCTTCGCGGGTTTCACACTGCCGAGCCGAGAGACCGAAGATGGCAAACCAGACCTGGAGATCACACTCAAAGTCTGGCATTCCGGCGTTGGTAGCGGATCCAGTCCTTATTGCACAGCAGAAAACTTCCGGAATCAGTACGAGACTGCACGGCTGCTGCTCACGATGGCAAGCCGCACCATGTATATTCGTCCAGACCAGGTCGCCATGGCTGACAACAAGGCTCTGACATATTTGACGACACAGCTTAACCAGCGGATGATCAATGCAATCAACTGCTCATTGCTGAACACCGTGATGCGATTCCAGCCCACCGTGTGGAGCCCTATGATTGATTGGGAGGCGCGACGGGACAATAAGAAGGTCCTCGTCAGCACCTGTCTGCAGTTCCTGCTTGTCAGCATGGTGTACATTCCACCTCTCAGTCCGGATGGCAAGTCTGTTAAGAACCTTTTCCGCAACTCAATGGCATCGCTTTTTCGCCCAGACGACTTCCAGTTCATCAACCATGGCATCAAGCGTGTGCTCGAGCAACCGGTCTCGGCCAATAGGTCCTTCATCCCTAAGAGCGACAAGGTCGAATGGGCCCCGGATATGCTGAGCTTCCTCTGGGAAATGGTACAATGCAACAAGAAGTTCCGCCGATACCTCTGCGACACCAGAATCGCGATGGACTACTTCGTCATTCTGCTCTACTATGTCATGGACGGTATCCGCGACACGTCAAACACGAAGCTTGGCGTCGTCCGTATGAGTGTCTGCATCCTCCAGTCCCTGAGCACCGACCGGGTCTTCGCAACGCACTTGAGAGCACCTTTCAACCATGTGGATGCTCTGCCAGAGGTCATGAGAATTAAGAGTTTTCATGGTTCTTATGCCGACTTCCTCCTTTGCGTAAGTGCAACTCCAGTAGTAGGGCAAGAGCTGTGCTGACCATTTATGTAGTCGATGGCCGATATCATTGTGACCACTGAGGAGCGCATGGAGCCAGTATACGGTCCCTGCATCGACATCATCAAGAACATCGCACCATACCAGAAGCACCTCGAGCGCGCGACCTCATCTAAGCTCATGAGGATTTTCGAGAAGTTGGCAACGCCGGGGTACTTGCTGAGAAACGATGGTAACAACGTTGTTCTGAAGGGGCTGCTGCAGGCATGCCATGCAATCCTCGAGAACAATTTCGAAGGTCGGTCCCGCGGTTCCCGTGTCGAGCTTGTCTGGAGGGAGAAGCGCTAGTTCACTTGCCTCTGCCGAGTTTCAGAGACTCGAGCAGGTGCGGTGGGCTAGGGCACCCACGTCAGATCTGTGCTGTTGTTCTTTGTGTGAGAGATTGGAGGGGAATCGGGGCTTGTTCGTAGCAAGCTTCGAATTCTTTGACATGATCTCCGCAATTCAATGGACATCTGGACAATGCTCTGTGTGATGCTGTTGTGGAGTGGCTACTGACGATTCCTAGAAAACCCGCAGTTCGTGAAGGTCTTGATAGCAAGCAAACACCGCTTTCAAGCCTTGCGAGATCTTACTATTGATAATGCCTTGGCGGAGTTGGATCGACAAGCGCTTGAACGGAAAGAACGTGGCGACGCAGCTGTGATTCGTAGTCCGTCTCGACAATCCTCGTTTGACAGCATTCGCACGCCTGCGAATGCAAGAGCCCCGTCTCTGCGTAACGTGCCCGAACACGATAAGCTTGACGACCATGAAAGATTTACCATTGGCGACGATGAAGACGAAGAGGGTGAATCAGAAAGTGCCGTAACTTCACCATTATCAGAGACCGGCCCCGATGTGCGTCTCAGTGAAAGAGCGCGCGGGAAACAGCCGTTGTCATTAAACGAGACATCTCGAAATGCAAGCACCACAAGCTTGCCCACACTAACACCAATAAGCACATCTCAGACATTCCGACCGTCGCAACAGTGGCTAGAAAGCTGGGTCTCGCAATCTCCCCTCGAAGAAATACTACACACGATAGAAGAAGCAGAGATCAGACGACAACATGTCTCCAGCACAAGAAACTCAACCTCCGAAGATGGTCACATTCCCAACACATCTCGCGAGAAACAATCACTCGAATCCGGAAGAGAAGCCCGTCAATCCGCCCAATTCGCCCGCCAGTCCGCTGAAGGAGACCGTACAGGCAGCACGCAAGCAGCACGTGGAGCCGATGGACAAGGTTCTCTCAAGCCTGAGGGTATGTGCTGTGCTACCCGCATCATCTTTCGCGACTTTCTACTGACGATTGAAACAGGAGATATCAAACCAGCAGCCGGAGGACCAGTCAGCTTCCAGTGGACAGCAGCCGCGATCGGATGGTACAACGCGCTGATTTGGAGCCGGATTTACCTGCAAGAGGGTGAGGCGTTTCAAGGTCCGAACGGACTATACAGTGCTACAGACATACGATTATTTAGGAGACACTCGGCGAGAGAAGAGGTCTCGCTGAGAAACCCTAAAGGCGCAATAGATGCGGTAGGCAATTCGCTCGCGCAAAGGATAGGTAGCCTGTCGATCACAAGCCCCACGAGTGGGAGCAAATGAAAGAGAAGAAACTCCTGCGCGTGACACGCACGATGCTCTCAGCGTTCAATCTGAGATCTAGTATGATCACACATCTCGCAGAAGTGCAGACTCTTGCATGTTCACATGGTGAACTGCCAGCAAATGGCGCTCTCTCCTTACTGAAAGACCCAAGCAAGCTGATGGAGTCTCGGGAATTCGTTCTCACGCATTGCTTCCTGAGCTGAGCGCACGTGCATAACCACCGAATTCCTATTGTCTGTCTATATGGTGTGACTACACAGGCAAAGGTGCACAAGACTGATTGAGACTCAAACGTTCATGTGAACCGCCTCGACCTAGAGTTGCACTAATATTTCACACGAAAATACCACAAGCACTCCGTTGTTGATACCAGAACGAAGTGCGCATCAACCTCTGGGCTTTTTTCCTTCACGTCGCGCCTGCCAAAACCCTTCCATCCGCCCTTGCACTCTGAACCACATCTCCACAAGCTCCCTTTCAATCCAAGCTTTATTCGCCGGATCCCAGAATTTATCATGCAAGGCAGCGCTCCCGTCTTCGACATCTCGCAACTGTGGCCAATTATTGCAATATCGTCCAGAAGGCAAAGCCGCCCAAGGCATAGGTCCGTCTGGACGATGTGCGTAGTTGAGCAGGCCCATCTCCATGAAGGAGGTGTCGAAGAGACTTTTGACACCATCCTCGCCATCTTCTAGGATGGAAATGTAATTTTTGAGAAGGTTTTTATCAGGCTTTAGGACTATGAGACCTGCGTTGAGGCGGGAATTTGGGAAGAGAGGCGTTGGTCTGACTGCGCCTGGACCTTCGTTGTCGGTGCCGCCGGCAAGAACGTAATCGTGAGGCAGGTTGGAGTCATAGCCATTTGTCTCTACGTCGAAGTTCGTTCTTCGTGGTATAGAAACCGCTTGTTCATCCCAGATGTCGTCAAGTGGACGGGTGAGTAGCATATCGTTGTCCAGGTAAAGAATTCGATCATATTGTGTCAGACCCCACAGCCGCAGTTTGGTGAATTGGTCGATCCATCGCTTCTCGCTGGGGTTAGGAGACCAGTTTTTGGGCGTAAGCAGGTCTACTGCTTCAACAATGGCGCCTTCATCTCGCAAAGTCTTGCGCTTGGTCTCAGACACATGAGGTGGAACAAGCACGATCAGTGGCGTTCCTCTCCGACTCCTGGTCTCTGGCTGGTGCAGCAATTGATACGCAAGGACTCTCGTAGCCGTAAAATATGGGTCATCGTCCGATTCGTTATTCACTCGTGTTGACAGGAAAGTTGCGAACGCGTATTTACCATTTTGCAATGACTTCGGCTCGATTGACGATGCAATGTAGTGGAAGTAGAGGTAAAAGACGGTGCAGAAAGCAGCAAGAACGACCAGTGGGTGCGAGAAACCACACCTCATGCTTTGAATTCTGTTCAATGTCTTTAGCTTCCTCCGTTGCCCGGCTCTTCACATACATCCAGCGCCAGCAGCATACTCGGAGTTCTGTATCTGAGTGCACATTGAGAATACGGTCTGCCTGCTCTCTGTACCTGTCCAGCCACGTCAGCTGCTCGCCATTCTTTACCTCAACGAATGAAGAGCGAAGCCACCTCGGCTTCGAGTTCCGAGTCAAAACGGGTTGGATCGCCGTCGCAGCGCGCCTGCATCGCCGCACTGCACATTTTTCAGAGAGCAAGCAACAGATGTACACAGAACCATCAGCGGAATTGACACACGCAAAATGCGAGTTCTCGAGTGAAATGTGGAGCGTCTGGTCTTCGCCTAGACAGTCCGGCTTCTATGGTGTCTCGAAGAATTGACGGCAACAGGCTTACTGAAGAAGAGTCCCGAATAACGCCACTGTACGAAAAAGAGATTCATACCGACGGAAGTCTCTTGTCAAGGCCATGAGCTACCTCCATTGAACAATGTAAGGCCACCGGGAAAAGCAAGACTATCGTCCTCAATGTGAAGTCGATGATGAACAAAGAGAAAACAAACAGCAGAGGTGATGGATGCGGAGACAGGAACCGTGCATGAACAGTTCGGCCAATCACTATTACGGACGTAGCCCCAGCCACCTCAATCTCACGGTCATGGCTATGAACTAGGGTAGACCATGTGCCTTGGAAACCATCGGATGAACGCTTACGCTTACTATTCGCTCTACTCCTCGAATTGATGATTTACATCGCAGCAGCGTAGCTTCGCTTGAAGCTGTTCCCTACCTTGGCTCTCTCTTTCTGGACGACCGCGGCAAGTATTGGCAGCCATGCGGGTACCTAGATCTGGAGGAGTATGAACCTGCTGCGATCGACTTCACTTCAAGTCAAGTCTGCTTTCGTGTTCTGCTTTTTGGTGACAGCTTTTGGATTGTACAGTATGCTTGAGATGGAACTACGCCTCCAACATTCAGCTGATTGAGCTGACATCGTTCCATAGCTATGCGTCTCCAGACCATACTGCCTGTGGTAGCTACATGTTAGTCTTCTGCTGTGAAATCTGCCAACAAGAAACTGACATCCTCCTCCTTAACAGCTGGGTTCATCTCCCATACCTCAGCCTCTCCGAAGAAGCACTCCAGCAATGATCTCCGCCTCAACCACATCCAAGTCATCGGCACCCACAACTCCTACCATCGCGAGATCTCTCGAGGCGAACGCAAAGTCTTCGAACAATATGTCCCCTCACCAGACAACTACTACTGTTCCCATTCAAAATGGGCAGATCAATTAGATCATCAACAAGTCCGAAGCTTCGAAATCGATCTCCATTCAGACACTAAAGGCGGACTCTACTCGCACCCCTTGATCTGGAAGCTCTCAAACCTCACAAACGAGACCACACAACCATGGCACGACGAAAACATGAACAAACCAGGTCTAAAAGTCTTCCACATCACCGACGTCGACACAAACTCTATCTGCCACACCTTCATCGAATGCCTCCAACAACTAAAGAAATGGTCTGACTCTCACCCGAACCATCTCCCGTTAACCTTCGACCTCGAACTCAAGAACGACGCCATGGCTTGTCCATTAGGGGGCGTCTGCGCCGAAGAAGCCACGAAATGGAACCTCGAACGTATCCTCAACGTCGATGAAGAAATTCGCAAGATCATGCCGAGGGAGAAACTCTTAATTCCAGATGATGTACGAAAACTTGGTCTCACTTTAGAAGAATCCATTCTCAAACATGGTTGGCCCTCTCTTCAGAAAAGTCGAGGGAAATTTATGTTTTATTTCGATAATGATCCTACGAATCAAACTGGTGATATTCGAACTTTGTACCGAAGTAACGGACATGAAAGTTTGCAGAATCGTACGGTCTTCACGAATGCTGTGGAAGGGGAAGCGGATTGTGCGTTTATCAAGTATAATGATCCTGAGGTTAAGGAGATTCAGAGATTGGTGAAGAAAGGGTATTTTGTTAGGACTAGGGCTGATGAGCCGATTACGACGATTTTGGAGAGGAATGTGACGAGGAGGGACATGGCGTTGAAGAGTGGTGGACAGGTTGTGTCAACAGATTTTCCAGCTTATGGCATGAGTACCAGGTGGGATCGGGATTATGCTGTGCAGTGGGAGGATGGACTTGTCGCGAGGTGTAATCCTGTGACGGCGCCGAAGTGGTGCAAAGACCAGATGGTGCAGGAGAGGAAGGGCGGGAAGTGGGAGTTGTAGATTTAATGGTCCTTCAGACTTGTAACTTGACTGCTTAGTCCACAAACACAAACCTCCCAAAAGACAGCGTGGCATAAGCAGGGCCAATGGCCCCTGCTCTAACAGCTCTCGTACAAAAGCAGAGAAACGTAGCAACCTGAGCCAGGTCGGACTCAAGCTTGATCTAAGACTGATATACAACAAGTCAACTGACCATCGAGCCATACTGGACTTGCAGTCGATTGTTAAAGCAGGAAAATTCGTTAAAAGAAGTTGACGTTATATCTCAGTATGAAGCTATCTCGCAGCGAAATGGGGTCGCCGCGGTCATACGGCAGCTCTATCACGATCCATGCTCCGGCCACGCAACAAACATGGTTCCCGGGCGTTGGCGAGGCGGTTTGCGGACACGAAGGAGAAATGCTCCCCTCACACCTCTGCAGTCACGAGCAAGGCACGATTGATGGTGTGCGAGATTTGCCGAGATGGAAGAGTGTGGGCGACGTCGATGGAGGGGTCTAGTCGGGACTTGCTCATAAAAAGACTCACACACTGCAGACAATACTTTGCCTAGTAGGCTTAAGTTGTTTAGCACGAGCACGCCTTTCACCTTTCTTACTCTTCTTACTACTCTGCTGACCTGACACTCTTTTGGTCCGAAACACACTCACTACTAATCCGTGCGAGTCCTCCACACACATCACACACAATATGGACTTTCCCATAATACGAAGGAGAAATAGCCCGCCGGTGGATGCGACAAACTTCATCAATGGCTTTCTCGGCGACAGAAGATCGCACGTGCCTGAGAAGAACCTACCTGGAGGCGGGAATTGGGTGGTGCAGAAGTTCGGCGGTACTTCAGTGGGCAAATTCCCAGTCAAGATTGCAGAGGACATTGTGCAGTGAGTGCTTTACCGTCTTTGCGACTTCGACTCGGAGTGACGCAGAAGAACTTCTGCTAAGTAGGACAGGGCAAATCTCGAGCCAGGCAGGCGCATTGCCGTAGTATGCTCCGCGCGATCCTCTACCACCAAGACCGAAGGCACGACCAACCGCCTTGTCCGCGCCGCTATCGATGTGCTAGATCAGAAGTCTGGCAAGTTTCGCGAGATTATTCAGACGATCCAGCTTGATCATTTGCAAGCTGGAAAGGATGCCTGCAGTGTATGGGGAGCGAACAGTAAGACTCTTGACGACTATACTGCTGCGGTCAATCTTGAGTGCAAGACATTGCTCAAAATTCTGGAAAGTGCACAGTTCTTGAAGGCAGTCACGGATCAGACGGAGGACATGGTGATATCGGTGGGAGAGAAGTTGAGCTGTCTCTACATGACGGCCATTCTCCAAAGCAGAGGTGTCAATGCAGTATATGTTGATCTGAGCGAGGTCATTCAGTTCGAGGTCGGAAAGAGCTTGGACGAGAAGTTCTACTTGGACTTGGGCAAGGCAATTGCGAACAAGATCACATCATTGGGAGACGATGTGGTTCCAGTCATCACAGGCTACTTTGGTAATGTACCAGGTGGTCTGCTGAAAGAGATCGGTCGTGGATACACTGACCTCTGCGCTGCCTTGACTGCAGTTGGCCTACGAGCAGAAGAGCTGCAGATCTGGAAAGAAGTGGATGGTATCTTCACAGCTGATCCTCGTAAAGTGCCGACTGCCCGTTTGTTGGACAGCGTCACTCCGAGCGAGGCCTCAGAATTGACATTCTATGGCTCTGAGGTCATCCACCCATTCACCATGGATCAGGTTATCAAAGCTCATATCCCGATTCGGATCAAGAATGTCATGAACCCACGCAACAAGGGAACGGTAGTGACTCCGGACCGCGAAGACGAACTTCTTGTTCGCAAGCCAGGACTCTTCCGCGGCCGCAGCAGCTCAAACCTGGCAGCTCAGAACAGCCCGAAGCGACCGACAGCTGTCACAACGAAGCGAGGCATTACAGTGCTTAACGTGCACTCCAAGAAACGCACTCGCTCACACGGCTTCCTCATGTCCATCTTCAAAATCCTGGACAATCACCACCTCTCCGTTGACCTGATCTCATCTTCGGAGGTGCACGTCTCCATGGCACTGCACTCAGAAATCTCCTTGCTGTCCGGAAACGGCGAGGAAGAGCTCAAGATCGAGTCAGCAGCTCTGCAAGGCGCAGTCGATGACCTCTCATTCTGGGGCGACGTCGACCTCGTACCCGGAATGGCCATCATATCTCTAGTCGGTCGCCAGCTCCGCAGCATGGTCGGCATTTCCGGAAAGTTCTTCAGCACACTAGGAGAACACGGTATCAATATCGAGATGATCTCACAAGGAGCCAGTGAAATCAATATCAGCTGTGTCATCGAAGAAGCCAATGCTGATCGAGCATTGAATGTGGTTCACACGAATCTGTTTACATTTTTGGATTGATGAGATGTTTGCGAGCATAGCGATGGCGATAGAAGGGAATCAAATGGTGCTGGGGACTGGATTTGTTTGAGTCCTTGGAAAAGTGGCATTTATCATATGGCTTTGTAATTCTTGTTGCAAGCTATCTAGCTGAGGTATACCCGTCAGATACAGGAGCCTTTCAGCGGCTCAGAATAGATTGAGCATGTTTCGAGCGAGTTCATCAACATCGATATCATTATCAGCAAGACTCTTTCGTGCGTGGTCAGTACATTTGAGCAAATATCGCCTTTCAGTCAGCGTAGCACCGTGTGTGCACATGTCAGTGCGTGAACACCATTCAGCGTAGCGGCTTCTGATGCTGAGGTATGGTGACTGGGCCCATCGTCGGCGGCAGAGAGATAGCCTGGCTGAGATCGGAACGTCTCCTGGGTCGCAAGTGCGCTGAAGTCGCGGAACCGGCCAATGTCGGGCGGGTGAGCAATACTGTCAAGAGTTTCTTGCTGCTCCGAACTGCTCCGGTACTGCGGTGGATGTGGTGGAGTGTCTGGGATATGAGCGGGACTGGCGTGCAGCTCATCTGATCTGCCTTTCCGAGCGGTGTGTTGCACATTCGGGTATGGCCGGAAGGTGGCTTGACCAGAATTGAAATGCTTGGAGCGTCTGCTTGCCTGCTGGGCCCGTTCGATGGCTTCAGTGGTATCGATGTGCTCCACTAGGTTATCATTGATCCGTTTGGGTGTCCAATCTGCAATTGCGTGCTGGTATGCCGCACCGAAGTCTGACTTGTAGAATGGATGGGTGAACCAGGGCATCTGCAAGGCTTGCTTAGCAGTTAGTCTCTGCTCTTCGTCGATCGTGAGGCAGCCTTTGATGAATGCTTTTCCGCGATGACCAAGTTCTTGCCAGTCCTCGTCCTGCTCCAGTCTGGCGATGTGCTTGAGACATTCCTCGTCGCTCATGCTGCCTTCCGGAAATAAAGCATGACCAGTGATGAGAGCAGCGCCAACACAGCCTACCGACCACATGTCGATAGCCTTAGAGTACCCGCTGGAATGCTCAAGGTCGACTCTTTTCTGTCGAGATACTTCGCTAAGAAGTGGAAGTTAGTGAGCCTTATGCAAGAAGATTGGAACTTACGGTGCGATGTAGCCAACTGTGCCGACCATCGTGTACATTCGACGGACGCCGGCAGCATTCACTGCTTGCTCGAAGTCCGCGATCGTCTTAGCGTGGCCAAAGTCGTTCAAGATCAGCCTTCCGCCATCTTTCCATGTCGTCATGAGAATGTTTTCTGGCTTGATGTCTCGGTGGACAACGTTATGGTTGTGGAGGTAGTTGACCGCCTCAAGAAGCTGCTTGACAATCACTGCGATCTGCGTCTCTGACAGCTTGCCTTTCTTATCCATATAGGACAAGAGATCTCCACCAGTCGCAAGCTCCTGAAAGGCATAGATGTTGAACGGAGTGGTGATGACCTTGTCCAATGAAATGACATTGGGATGAGAAAGTTTCTTGAGTACCTCGACCTCACGAATGGCACTTCCGCTTTTGCGAGCGGCTGAAGGCATCGATCGTGACCAGATGAAGTCTTCGTCTTGGCCGATCACTTTGCATGCGAGTTGCTGGCCGGTGTTCTTCTTGATGGCAATGTAGACGGCCGCGAAGCCACCCTTACCAAGGATACGATCAGTCAATTCATACTGATCAGCGAATGCCGCAGACTCGATTTGGCACATCTCATCGAATTCTGGTTCGTCAGTGACAAGCTGGGGCTTAAAGGTCATGGTGATCCGATGTGTGAGCTGTACGGAATCACCGCGATTGAGCAGAACGTGGCCGTCCTGATTGGTCACTGTCATGGGCTTTCCAAGCCCTTCACGCGTTCTGCGTCTTAGGATGACTGGATTCATGGACAGCACTTTCATGTAAACCATTGGAGCAACCTCGGGGACGTCATCGTCTCCGTATACCACGCAGTGTATCCTCAAATGGTGGCTGGAGATGCAGCGGTCTTCAATATCAAGTATCTTGAAAATTCCTTCACGACCGATGTCGAATTCGTCATGAGGAAAGACCTTATATGTCCCTGTGATTGTCAGCTCATGCTCAGGATGCATGTAAAGAGGGGGAGACACCGTACCAATTTGAGGATGATCAGGCACCTTGAAGACAAGATGCGCAACCGCTCTCGGTGCTTTTGGATCTTGCTCAGACAGAGCCATGTTGAATGGCACCGTCGTGGAATTCAGATGCACTGAAAAGATTATTCTGATTCGAGATGAAGAACGCGTACGAAGACTTCTGCCTCAGACGCTCCTCCCTTGCCTTCTGACGTAGCGGCTTAGCGCGCCAAGAGCCGCCCGCACTACAACCTTTCAATTGCAAGCTTCGCAGCTTCCTCTCCTCACCAGCGAAGTCATCAAGGCAAAAAGGGTATGCATGACAGCCAACCATTCATCAAACCAGCATCTAACAGTTCGCAGTCACTCTAGCCAAGATGAGAGCGAAGTGGAGAAAGAAGCGAGTTCGACGCCTGAAGCGCAAGAGAAGAAAGACGAGAGCCAGAAGGTAAGGCATTGAACCAGCTCCAATGCGACATCCTTCTCCATACTAACATGTGCTGCAGCAAATAAACGACTCGCACTACTACCTCCAATGAGTGCTCAACATCCACTGCAACCTGTACAACAACTACCAGTCACGCGACCATGACATGATCTCGGCGCTGAAGGAAGGAACGGCACCTGACGGCGTCTTGGGGAATGGGCGTACAATATCAACCACTGAGTGCGGAGGAATATGGGCAAAGCATCACTCGCGTTGGAAGTCGAATGGCGGTGTTTATGCATGCATCATGAAATGGTCACCATGAACCTCTAATACCGGCTAGCTTTTTCGGCGGGCCTTTGAGGATTAGTGGGAGCTTCCATAGCAGTAGCTTTCAAAAATGGAGCTTTGATCTGCTAATTTCTTCTCTGTCGCTGATCGCATTCTTTTGAGTTTCTATTTGCTGCTGACTACAGTTCAACCAAGCCCGAGATCGCATCACCCACTACCTACTGGTCATCTGCTACACCAACCATCTTCAGCGAGTCCGTCCACAACCGCCCCTCCTTCGCCTCGTCGTAAGCCCAAGTTTCGTACCCATCATCTGGAACATACATCGGTTCTCCAGGATGTGCGAATGGCTTCTCTTCGACGCAATTGCTAAGATACCTGCCACCCTTATTCGCCCATTCTGCGCTCAATGCAGCATACACCGAGGTCGCCGCACCCTGGGCGGGAGACTTCATGTAACCCGACACAGCTTCGTTTCCCTTACCCATATCACCATCAGCACCTCCAAGGTGATCTTGCAGACCAGTCCAGATACCGCCAGGATGCAGACTTGTGCTGTGCAGATTCTTCGATCCATATCTGCGCTCAATCTCATTTGAGAAATAGATGTTGGCAGTCTTCGCCTGACCGTAGCTTGCCCACGGGTCATAAGAACCAGACCTCTCAAAATTGTAGTCGTCGAATCGGACCTCTCCCATGCGGTGCCCGAAGCTGGATACCGATACTACTCGAGATGGGAATTCTGGTGTCGCGGACTTGAGAAGCGTATCCTTCAAGAGCTGGAAGAGGTAGAAATGACCAACATGGTTGGTACCGAATTGCATCTCGAAGCCATCTTTAGTCTTACCCTCTGGTACGGCCATAATGCCCGCATTGTTGATAACAACATTGATCTTGTCAGCTTTGCTAAGTATCTCCTCTGCGCCCTTCTTGACACTTGCGAGATCGTCCATGGACATCTCGATCAGTGTGATCTTGCCGCCTTTTGTCGAAGAGGTGATTTCGTCCACGACCGCCTGGCCTTTTGGTATGTTTCGTACGGTTCCGAAGACATGGCCACCGGTTGAGTAGAGTGCTCGCATGGTCTCAATGCCGATTCCTGACGAGACACCAGTGACGACGAAGACCTTGTCGTTGAGCTTTCCGGTCAGGCCCTCATCTTGGACGATATGAATAGCTGTAGGACGAGCATCGCCAGGACCTTTTGTGTTTGCAGGTACATGTGCTTGTGCGTAGCGGGACATCTTGGCTCTCGTATGTGGTGTCTCAGGGTGAAAGCTGGTAAACTCGAGGAGTGAGGTCTAGAAATGCTGAGAGCTTTTTGAGACATCCATAGCAAGAAGGGCTTGATTCAATACTTATACCATTGCGATTTTGGCTTGCGATCAACTACGTCGCTCCTACCTACGTCCTTGGATCTTGACGGGAACCGCAGCAGAGTCCCGATGAGGCGTCTGCTGTAAATGCAGCATAGTGACCTAAGTCCGCCCTGATGCACGGTACCTGAAGCACAAATCTTGATGCTGATGATGAATGATGCATAAACCCATCTCAACTAGGAACAGGTGGTGATTGTGCTGACAGAGGAAGCGGCCGCTGCACGCCGAGGCTTTCGCTGCCCTACCCATCCAGAATCCTTTGGACAATGGCCAGATTCATGCAATCCATTCGCGACAATCGGTCATAAGAACTTCGCCTTCAATTAGCAGATTTTTCTCGTGCTGTACGATGTGCAATATGCAGACCGCGATAGCCCTAAAGACGCGATTACGCCTAGACGACACGGTCGAAAGCAAGTCCTCGGCATCAAGCGGATTTAGGCTAGAAGACACGATATCAAGGCAGAAAGAGCAAGGCTGAGATTCTTGGATGCAGTCATTGGTATCATTCTATCATCTATGATCTATGATCTATGTGGCGGAAGCGCGTACGCAGACCGCGTCTCAAAAAGCACACTCTCAGCACGTGAAGCACCTGAAAACGCGTAGGAATACTACGCATGTGTTCTGTGTGTTGTGCCGCACGGCGGGCACCAAAGCTCACAAACTGTGAGGAGGCATGTCAGGACGCATCCATGGCGTCGACTTTACTCCTCGCCGCTCACGCCATCTTGTTGGCGTTCTCGTCGGAGTAGCGCGCAACAATGTCGGAATCCTTCTCGTCGAGCTTGTGCTCCTTCATCTGTCCGGCCTCATCGTCACTGCTGTGCATGTCGTACTCCCGTGCCTTCTCAGCGATCTCTTCGTCGCTCAGGAAAGGCAGCTCCTTGCTGGCACGCACGTAGCTCATGTTCTCGAGGTAACCCTTGGAGAAGATAAGGTCGATCTCCTCGAGCGAGCGATTGGCGGTCTCGATGTAGAAGAAGTAGATTGGTGGCAAAAAGCAAGCGTTGATGATCGCGAAGACGAGATAAGTCGCCCATCCGATGTTAGAGATCATGACTGGAGTAATCATGACGATGAGGAAATTGAACCTAAAAGTAAAGGATATAAGCATTAGCAGATGTCCTAAGCGAGGGAAAGCCGTTCGCAACCAGTGAATCAATCGGCGCTTGAGAGTGAGACACGAGGGCTCTGAGGCGGAAGTGTGCAGGGTGAGGGCTTCTGCCCTTTGGTTTACTCACAGCCAGTTGGTGCAGGTCGAAACTGCGTTGGCCTTGGCACGAGTCTTGATCGGGTTGACCTCAGCTGGGTAGAGCCATGGTAGTGGCAGCCAGGTTGCACCGAAGAACGAGATGAACAAGAAGAATCCGACGACAGCGCCCTTGGCCGCTTCAGTAGTGCCTGGAATGAGTGATGCAAAGGCAATCACCATGGACAAGCATTGGCCGACAGTACCGATGAGGAACAGCTTTCGTCTTCCGACCTTTTCGATGATGAACCACGAGGTGGTCGCGAAGATTGCATACACGATCATATTCACTCCGGAGAGGATCAAGGCCAGAGTTCGGTCGAGTCCTACACTGTCCTCGAACAGAATCGGCAGGTAGTAGATGACTGCATTACATCCTCCGATCTGCTGGAAAAGTTGGGAAGTAGAACCAAGCATCATGCGTCGGAAGTGCTGAGTCTTGCCGCCAGTGAAGAGAGCACTGTATGGAGTGTTTCCGCCTGCATGTCCAGATGCACGAATGGAGTCCATAATGATGCCGGCCTGAAGCTTGACTTCCTCATCATCACGGTGCTTGCCACGAAGAGCAGCGAGAACTGTGGTAGCCTCCTCGTGTCGATCCTTGGTGAGAAGCCATCGTGGAGACTCTGGAAGCCAAATCATGAGGATAGAGAGGAAGAGGCCGAAGACAACCTGGAACGCAATTGGGAAGCGCCAAGTCAAGTCGCTTGGACCGTAGCTGGCGCCGAAGTCGATCCAGTAGGCAATCACAGTTCCGAAGGCAATGATGCCACCCTCGATACAGATTAAGAGACCTCGGTTCGTTGTGTGCGAACACTCTGCTTGGTAAGTTGGGATCGTTGCGGTGTTCAATCCGTTTCCGATGCCGGTGATTGTTCTACCGATGATGAACTGAGCAGTAGAACTGTGGTTTCGGAATGCAGTAATCTGAATGAGGACTCCCAAGATCATAATAACACCGCCAAGGATGATTGCCCGTCGACGTCCGACCTTATCGCCGTACGCCAGTTGGAAGATAGCACCAAAGAGACAGCCGATTTCGTAGATTGCGGTCACGAAACCTTGCCATGTCGAATCATTGTATACCTCTGGAATGGTTTCGGCGAATTGCTTTGCGGAAATGATGCCGGACATGACACCTTGGTCGTAGCCGAAAAGCAAGAAGCCATTTGTCGCGACGACAGACACAGCCAAGCTCAGAGATCGGCCGGTCAGGCCCATGTAGGTAGGAATTCCATGCTCGTTCTCGCTGTTAATAGCTTTGAGCACCATCGTGTCGGTGTTGGGCCTTCCAGAGGCCTGGGTATCACAACGTCCTTGGAGAGTATGTCGTCAACAAGTGCACAGCACCTGGGGTTGAGGAGGGAGAGAGGAGGAGAGAAAGGTGGAACGTGGAGAGAGAGATAGGAGATCAGGGCCTTCACGTTATTATGAAAGACTGGTCGGTCATCTTCCGGTCGCTAGGAGGTATCAAAGCTGAACCATTCCTACAATCCACCTTGTCGCTATGTTGAGATCCACATCTCGCAGGCCTTTTGCAGGCGCTATGCGCCGTTGCACATGGGTTCCGAAACACAATCGTTTGCCGGCTCGCCGCCTCAACGTGGGAAGAAGTCTGAGTCCGCGCTCTCGTACGTCAGTATTCAATTCTCCACTGGAGGGTGAGTCCCTGCGGGTGACACCCATGTCTATTGTGGGCAGCAATGAACGCCGCCTACGAACAGCTGGCTGGGCGGAAGAATGAAGCGTCGGACTGTGCGTCGGCGTCTGAAGGAAAAATTGGAGCAAAGATAATTGTTCCACAGTAAGTCCAGCAAATAAGACAGATTACTGTGCCTGAGATCCCACTTTTCTTTCGAACAATTGTTGACGAGAGGTTGTTTTAAGAGATTTTCACTTACCGCTTTGCGTAAGCCGGGTGTACTTGATGTCACTGTGGAGCGCCAAGCTGGCAAGGTTTCACGTGCTTGTGTCCGAGCAAGCACCGTGATATCGTTCACAAGCCTGCACAAGCGTATGCTTGGTTGTTTCTTACAGGCAAAAGATCGTCATCGTCGCTTGCAGAGCCTCGTGTGTGGGATCTTTGTCCCTGCAGAACAACATCGGACTTGGCGACCACATGCGCTGAGCTTTTGTGCCGTGAGACGTGCCGAGATATGACGATGGCGGCTACAGTACACCCGACTGCGAGGGATGCCAAAGACATGGTGTTGTACATGGATTTCGCGTCACACGACTTTTCGCGCGTAGACTCCGCTTGGGGAGATTTGGTGTGGAGGATGTCTGGGTTATGGTCGGAGAGAAGGCCTGGCATCGCGACAGCAGCTGACAATTCTAGGATGTGGATCGTCTCGAGGGCCATATTCTATCCAGGAGAGCTGGAAACCATTGATATTAAGAGAAGAAAGCAATTAAGCCTCGCTGCAGACAGACCGAGGTATGCAGAGTCTGAGTCTATCAAGGCGCCACTCTCTGAGGACTAATTTTGCAACGCTGGACCTTCCTGGCCATCCTCGAGCTTTGTGATACTGGACATTGCGTTGACATAGAACAGATGCGTAGTCTGTTCTGCTTGGGTCTGGAGTGAAGCTGATAATGAATCTGGCGTGAGCGAGGAAGCTCATAGCAGGTGGTCAGTAGTGATATTTCGCTGAAGAGCAGGTCTCGTGCGCTGGTACCTTGACTCCATCAACCTAAGGTACATGTAATGATAGGAGGCAGTACGGTAGAGGTGAGCTGTATTCTCTCAGCCGCTTCCTCGGAACACTTTGGCGAAGCCACCATTTGGTGGGGGCGCAGCTTGCAGCTTCCTGCCTTTCGAGAGGATGTCCGAGAAGAGACAAGCGTCGAGGCTGTGCGTACTGACTTCGAAGCATCGACAATGACACGAGTAACACCTGAACATCTATAACACTTGCCAACAATGCGATGGGAAAGACGCTCAAAAGGCCTCCACTTCAAGATCCAAGCAGGCAGATTCGGCTCATTTCGATCACAAACGCCCCCAAGAGTCTGCCCAAAAATGGAGACAGATATTCAAAGGATGTACGAACCTTGGTCTGCAGTATGAGTGTTTATAATATTTCACAGGTCGCTGAGACTTACGTGGCGATATCTTATACCTGGGGCTCAAATGATCGAGCTCGATACCCCATCTCAATAGACGGCACATCGATTCGGGTGCGCAAGAACTGCTATAAAGCGTTATGGCAGGCTCAGAACTGCTACAAAACAACTCCCATCTGGATCGATGCCCTTTGCATTGACCAAGGCAACCATTTTGAGAAAGGAAAGCAGATCGGTCTAATGGGGGACGTTTTCTCGCAAGCACTTCTCGTGGCCGTTTGTGTTGAGGAAGATGGCATAGTTGAGCGACTTCAAAAACGCAGCTCAGCAATATCGCATCGACTCAAAACTCTCGGGCGTTGCTCTTACTTTGAGCGTATGTGGACCGCACAAGAGTGCTCCCTCGCTCGTGAAATAGAGCTCCTGTCCGGCAAAAGCTGCTTGTCTTGCGAAGAGTTGCGAGAGATTCTGCATAGGGCGGAGAAAATGGATGTGAGCATGAGTGTACCTGGACAGGACGCAGCGAGCGATGTTCTTTCCTCTTTGCGGGATAGTTGCTGGGGTTCCGCAGGAGATGGTGTGAATGGCAGTGACCTTGAGCAGCTGATTCGTTCTTATAGGCACAGGAAGTGTTATGACGCTCGGGACAAGATCTATGCAGTGCTGTCGCTCGCGAGTCTTCAAAGCTCTCGCACGATCAAAGTAGACTACAGCGCCAGTCTATGCGAAGTACTAGTCGAGTATGTGTCGAGCTATACTGTCCTGCTCTATGTTGCGGATCCCTGGAAGGGCCCGGGGAAGTTATTACCTGTGATGGACAGTATCTGGTGCCTCTGCCAGGCCTTTGCGAAGGGATCGCCAAGTTTCGTTGCCAATCTCGGTGCTCTTATTGGAAAAAAGGGCTACAGGGTGATTATGAGCGAGGGGAATGACACACCATTGCATGTCAGCTATGATTCGTCTCTGGTTCGGCGCGTGGCTCGCAGTGCCGAGTCAAAGATCACAATCGTATCAAGGATTGCAACCGAGCAGACATATTATTATGCCCGAAGGATAGGGACCGGGCCTCAGGTTGTCGGAGCGGTCTCAATCGATGCTCTGATAGGTGTGTCTTTGGAAGTCAGGGAAGAAGCAGGATGTCTTGAGCGACTGCTTGAAATCTCAGGGATAGACTTGCGATGGAAATACAGAGAGGTGGATTTCACTAGAGGATCAAGTCGTGGAAGAGGCCGTGATCGTGATCATGGTCGTGGTCGAGCACTAAACATTGCGTATCGCGATATGGTGAGAAAGAACTGGAGCTAGCTCAGTAGCATTTATGGGAATGCACTCTCGATGTGTACCAGCCAGTCTGGCGTGCACAAGTCTCGCCTGCACAGGACATAAAGACCAAGCACAGCGCCATCACTGACCATACCAGAACGCCGACCAAGAATCCGAACATCTACTAGTCTTCGACACAGCAACCTCACTACGCCCCAACTCCCAACCTCTCAGCAAGTCCCACAAATCCACCCTCATCCAACCCAACAACCAAATCCGGGATATCTTCCTCCTTCAACTCAGGCTCCTTCTCTTCCAACTCCCTCTCAACATAACCCAAAAACCCAAACCCACAACTTTTCGCACCATTCAAATCCCCCAAATGCGCAGCAACCAAGCCACACTCGCTTGGTTTCAGCCCCAATTTCTTCGCCGCACCAAGATAGACCCTCGGATCAGGCTTATAGGACTCGAATTGATCCGCCGTGAAGACATGATTGAATGGAAGTTTACCGGTCGAGACAAGCTCCATCATCAAATCATGATAAGTGTTACTCAAGGTAGCTGTGATATACTTTGTATTCAAGAGTTCTAGACCTTGTGTTGTATCGGGCCAGGGAGATAAGCGATGCCAGATCGTGGCTAGATGGTGGGTTTGGGAGGGAGTCCAGAAAGAGGAGAGACCTCGTTCCACCAGAATTGTCGAGAATAGGGAGATGCGTTGCTCATCGACTTCCTTCCAATCCACTTTCTTGTGGTGCTTCTTGCAGTCGGATACGAAGGATGTGTTTCTGAAATTCCATTCTATGGCAAGGTTAAGCCATTGGTCATAGGTCTGAGAGGGTGATCAGTATGTTGGTAGTTCGCTTGGGATCTGGACTGCTTGCGGTTAAGGTATAACACCTACCATTTTCGACGCCTTTTCACGAATCTCTTCGGTGATTGAAGAGTCATTGGATTCTAGTGCTTCTTTGGCTGCTTGGGAAAGCTCGCCTGCTATAGAGGTGGTCTGATTGACGCAAGTTCCGAAGACATCGAAAAAGAGGACTTTGAGGTCTGGTGGAGGCTGCATCCTTGGTTGACGACCACTTTGGCAAGAATAATGGGGTTGCCAACATCGCAACAAGTATCGTGCTGGGACTTATCAAGGAGACTCAACTTCGGCGTGCGATGGCATGCTACGCCTTGCGGTCGCCGAAAGCAGCTAGCTCCAGGTACAGTGGTAGCTATGACTGAGCCGCTCAACCCATATTCTTCTCTCCTAATGAGAAAAATTTGGCCTTGATTCGGCGAAGAAGCTAATGGGACGTAGACTTCTTCTCATTACTCTCGCAGTTTTTCCGCCTGATTAGCTTCAAGTTCGTGTCTTCGTTCTCACTAAGCACCACCCATACCTTTCCAGCTTGACTCTCCATCTCGTCAAGATCTCGAGCATGCACTTCCGATGGCGCCTCTGCATTGAGGCCGTGAAGCAGGTATGGCAGCGTGGACGACTTCCAAGCCGCACCACTCGTTTCAAAATCGAAAGATATGGAAGCCGCCAGGAAAAGCACGGACGTAAGCACCAGCGTCGCAGACAGTGCCATCCACTGCCAGTGCACAAAGATGTACTGCTCTGTAACAGCGACGGTACCGAAGAAGTTGGTGCTATTTGGCCCTTCTCGAATTGCTTTCGTCAGACTCTGACATACATTATCGAGAAGTGCAGGGAAGTCATCGACTTGATGGAACTTTTGAGCTGGATTTCGGAAGTCGACGCCGGTGGATCCATTCTCCAAAGAGGCACTCAAGATGGTACCGAATCCATGCTGGAAGGTAAGGGCATCCATATAGTTTAACCAAAAAGCATTGGCATTCTCAGTGAAGTTCGAGAGTCCATATGGGGGCTGCAAATGGCTCAAGTCCGGCAGCTGAGATGGCTTGAACGCTGCAAGTCTTAAGGGACAGAAGCGATCCGTAGCGTTACTGCCAACATTGTTACAAGGAGGAACTTTCCAACGCTCATGATAGGGGCCAGAGTAGCTCTTATTGTATGGGATACCCGGAACCCCCGGTGGCGTCTTATCCATGAATACGAGAGCTTCATGCGATGTGGGGAGATCGTAAATGGTGCCATTTGATACCGTAGTCCTGGCGTAGGTCTTCGCGCACCACGACAATCTGCAGTCCAGAGCTTGTTGAACTGGAGCCGAACACGGTTCCGACTCATTAATCATCGCGTGATGTATAGGTACCTTCAGTGTCGAAAACTTCATGATCGTGCCGTCTTGGGAGCGTCCATCCTCTTCTGAAGAATCAGAAATGATTGTAGTATTCCAGAGCATTTCTCCTGATGCAATGCAGGTTGTCTCCCTTCCACATTGTCGATAAATTCCGGCGCCAGCTGGTGTCACATAAAGGCGCCATGGGTTTCCCAGTCCCTGTGTACACGAATCCTCCAGCTCAAACGGTCCATCAAATTGCTCCTTGATTCTGATGCGACTTGTGACGTCCATGCAATTACTGCAAATCCCTAGATTTTCGAACGAGCCCCATTGGCAGTCTCCGGAAGAACACTGTGCAGAAGTCCGCTCAGGATCCCGCGCAAAGATGCCAGCATACACAGCAGCTGTAATATTTGCAGTGGAAACAGGATCTAGGAGTTGTCAGCCAAGTTCAAGGTCAGACAGGAGCAAGGAAATATTGTACCAAACCACCAAGCCTTGGGATCTACTGTCCAAGCTGGCCCGCCCGGGCTATTACTGTCGTAAGCTCGAGAGGTTGGTATTGATGACTTGCTCCCAGCCTGGACGTCCGTCTTCGACTCGTAAGAGATCACTTGTTGCATGAAAGGGTCCATAGCCAGCGCTATGATGGTGATCAGTGCTCCGCAAGATACGACAAGAGCCCGCCTGTTGACACTGTACAGGATGCGAACAGCACCAAGTGGGCCCCGGCTTGCTGCATCAAAGATCTCGAAGTCCAAAAGACGATGCGGTCGTCTAGCGAAGTATACCCATTTCAACTGACCAATGCCTTGACCGATGGCCATGAGCATAGCAGATTTAGATAGAGTCGATAATGCAGAGACGACGGTGTTCGGTCTTATGATGGCTTGCCAGGTCGACCTTGGTTTGCCGTTATATGCAAACAGTATGCCTGCGATCGAGACTAGAGCGCAGACACTAATAGTCATGGCCAAAAGCTCACCCCACCATGATTTCGTCCCGTTGAGCATGCGGTTCCTGCGAGATGCAGTCGAAGGAGCCTTCTCATCTAGACGTTGCAATGAGATTGCCTTAACAGCCTCGGATCCGGAGGACCCCCGGCACTCTGCGCGGACAGACAGCAGTGACTGCTGAGATTCGTCTTCTTGTTGTCGAGGCTCCTCCATCCTCACATGTAGAAGCGCTTGCGAAGTTTATTGATTGTCGCGAGGAAGCTGCGCAGGAGGATTTCGGACGTGGCAACCTTTTCATCAAGCTACGCCGTATTACACCAGGCAAACATCATGCAACGCTGTAAGAAATTCGATTTAGGATACGTGACACGAATGTGCGACCTTCAAGGTAGCTCATTGTACAATCACGTAACCAATGATTTTCCAAGCGAGGTGGCCGTCACCCTAATGAATCTGCGGAAGGACTCTGAGGTAGTAGCACTGCATCACGAGTCAGTTACAGTGACACGTACTGTTCGAGGTTAGCAAGTTGCCGGTCAAGATCCAGCGTAAACCGGCTTGTGGTCCGGAGATCAGCTCTGTGGCTGAATGGAGGCATCGAGAACATGAAGCATGCTGGAGGCAAGCGCTCAGGACTACCGCATTGCTCTCATGGCACTTGGTCTCCTTGCTGACAGGCCATACAGTTGGCTGTAGCTGCATGATGTCTTTGTCGAGTTCGGGACCGTCGCGTTTCTCAGCTTCTTTCTTCATGCTCCTCGCAATTGATCTTGGTCGCGACGCATTCGTGGAACATCTGATCTCGAACTATGCGCTTGCAGCTCCGATGACATGGGAACTGAGGGGTGTGGTCTGAACGTGTCGTGTACCAGATGGCTATCGAGCTGACAAGGAGGAAACAAGCGAGATCTCGAGCGCCTGGGCTCTCGGCGCCAAGCCTCCTGATTGATGCCTCAGACACCAAGAAATAGCTGGAACTGGCGGGTTTTTCTGGCTTGTCTGGCCACTACAAAACTTCCATTTCTTGTGCAGTCACGCATCAATCTTATATGATCAGCCTTGTGCCTCACACATACTAACAACAGTTACTAGGCTGCTTCTCCTTCCCACCAAACGCCAATCGACTAATACTATCCACAATCCCCCTCACCCCCGTCTTCCCGGCAGCAACCTGACTCGGCGTACTAGAGTATGATGGAGGAACATCCATACAAGGATTACTCGTGAAGAAGTTCCTCGGCCTTAGCAACACAGTCATGGGCTCAGCTGGCATTACAGGATAGTCTTCTGGGGAGGGAAAATGTGTAAGTCCGAATGTATGCCAGAGCACGACGTCTGTGTTATCAAGAGAGCCTTGTGGATCGGCTGCGATCCAGGCTGGGAGACCTTGAGATGGTTCACCTGAAGTTTGGGGGACGTGGCGACCGGCTGGGTGGATTTGGTCGTCGGAGTCTGGGGACTTGGTCAGTATGGGTGGAAGGTAGTAGGATGGGGGAGGATATTACATTTTGTTACGTGAACGGCGTGACGGGCAAAGCCTGCTCGTTTCCAGACTAGACTGCCTTCTTTGGGAAGCAAAGATGGGACTTCTCTGCTGACGAGCTTGTAGGAGACGGGCTTCTTGCTATATGGATTGAGCTTGTTCGTGTTGGCCATTTCCCAGGTTCGACTTGTTTGGCCGTCGTAATTGCTTCGAGCGGTCTCCATTGTGTCGAGCTTTGTCTTCTTGGCGTAGAAGGCGTTTCCGTAGAAGTTCTCTTTGCTTCCGGGCTCGCCTTCGCCTTGAACTGCGTCGACTTGGAAGATCGTGTTTTCTGGACCATCTACATTTGGATCTACGCGGAGACAGAATAGATGCTGGTGATTGTGGGCGTTGACGCCTGGGTAGACTTCCGTTCCCCATGGCGCTGCGGATTCGCCTGGTGCGAGAGCGTATGTGTTCAAGATGCCGGTAAGCTTGATCTCGAGCTGGATAGTGCCGTCCTGCATGAAGATCCAGTAGACGCAGTATTCGTAATTGGCTGCTGTGAAGACGTGACTGATCACGAATTTGCGGGCACGAGTGACTGTGCAGGAGTCGTCTCTGAAGTCGGTGTGCTTGAAGAGAATTCCTGCGTCCTCCTCGTGGATGCAGATTGCATTCTTGATTGTCTGAGGCTCGCCGGCTTTGTTCACGAAATCGAAGTCCATGTAGTGGATGGCGCCCTTGCAGTCACAACCCAGAGAAAGCGAGTTTGTCATGTAGCCTCCACCATATTCACCTAGATCGAACGCGTGCTTTCGTTGGTGTGGGTGTTCTGGGTTGCCGTATGGCACGACCATCTCAGCCAAAGACATGCGCCAGAAGACTGGCCGGACATTGCCCTTGTCATTGAATGTGATGTTCGAGAGTACCACGCCCTCTCGGTAGTTGAAGCCAACATGAATGCTCCAATTCTGCCATTTCAGTGTTCGTCCTTCCACCGTGAACGACACTCCTTCGGGTTGTGATATATTGATCGGCTTCAAGTCTTTCCTGTATCCACCCTCTTTCTTGATCGCTTCGGCGTGGTAGTTGATCGGCGGAGCAGTATTCAGAGGTCTTCTCACTTTCGGAACATCGATGTGAATAATTTCGTGCGTGTCGGCGTTGAAGATCGGGCAAAAGTCGAGTGGGAAGGTATACTGGCAATCGTCCACGTTCGGTCGGTAGTACATAAGAGCTTGCTGTAGCCGAATCTCAGAACCGAATCGTTCATCATAGCCAATTGTCCAGGGATCGCAGTAGACTTTGTGCATATCCGATGGAGGAATTCCAAGGATGCCACACTGCTCGATGACCTTTGCATCTTTTCTTGCCACAGTCTCTGTCAGCTGCAGGTCTTCCATAGTGATCAATGGTTGAACACCTGGGGTCTGCTGCCATTGTGTGATCCTGCCTTCGTCCAGATCGACCAGAGCATCGTAGACTTTGCTGCCTCTTCCAATTGCCACAATATCTGCTACTCGGTGCGGTCTCGGGACTGTTCGTGGGTTGGCAAGCCAATGCTGCATCTCGGCCTTGCGAGGCTCCCATAGTGTGATCGCATTGAAGTGCACGCTAGGGTATTCTCTTCGTACAATCTCGACCGCTGTTCTGATCTCGTCCAATGTGAGCGGGTCGAAAGGGTGAGACTGGACCTTCTGGCCCGTGACATGGGAAGCCATCTGCTGCAAGCGTTCCAAGACCATATTGCCGGCGGACACGGTAGCTCGGCCAGTGCAAGGCAGTTGGTGTATGCGGTGTTATGAGAGAGGCTGATGGTAGACGAACAGAAACAAAGAACACCAAGACCTACAAGTTATGTATCCCTCGAGCCTATCGAGCTTCGTTAGATGTACGAATTGACAATACCCCGCCTAAACAGTGCGCATGTCCGGCGCGCATCTTCGCATCCATTGGCGACTTTCTAGCTCTGGTAGACGAGGTTCTTGTCCTTATCAGCAAGCGCCGCGGGCAGCCAGGGATCTCTGTCCTGATTTGGGAAGTATAGTCGAGCCAAGCATTGAAGACGCGCTCTTCTCGTCTTCACGTCGCGAAGAAGTCGTTCATCAGCTGATTGTATATGTTTGCAATATGTGGAAGTTTCAAAACGCGTGCAGATGGGTGGCAGAAAGATCTTGTTAAGTAAAGACATTGCGTTCATTTGAGCAGGTTCGCCGTCGGGCCCATGCTTGCACAGGCTTGGCAGACACGTGATGGTGAGATATGCCTCTGAATGGCAGCATGTTCCGTTCAGCTGATGACCTTTTGAGAAGTACAACAGGAGCTTCACGCCCTTTCAGCGCTTCCAATATAGACTACCATCACAGCTGCGTACGCTGCTGTTGCTGCAATGACCGTGTCTGTCGAAGGACTTGCCATCCCGACAGTGAACCCGAAGCCAAGCGTGAACAGGCTCACGATAATCAATCTCGCTGTCCGCGAGGTCTCAAAGCTCATGATGATCATGGGCACGAGCAATGACGCGCCTGCTGTGGTGCCTACGACTATGCGACCAAGCACGTTCGTCAGTCTCTTACCAAAGCATCTCTCCACGGTTTTTGCTAGCCACGCCGTTCTGTCTTCTCCGATGTATCTGGTGTTCGAGAAGAGGTCAAAGAATCGATCATTGGCTTCGTTGTCGTGATTGCACGATATGTGGCGCCGCTGGCCATGATAGTCGATTTCTGATCTTTCATCCCGTCCTCCAGGAACTCGACGATTCTGCATCTTCTCTAAAGCTTCAATCAATTGGGCTTTTCTGGTCAGCACGAACGTTGCCATTGACGGTACATGACGCTTACTATATCGTAGAAGCATATCAGATATACGGTTGACAGCTCTCTCCTGGTCTGTCCCAGAAGATTGTGCGGTTGACGCTGCATTGATCTGCGTAGATAGCAGCTCATCGTACTGGTTCATACACCAGATGAGAGCCGGTTCGTAGCCGCGAGCCTTGACGTAGACTTGCTTGAATGCGTCGCAGGCCACCTCCAGTTCTCTTCTCTGTGTGCCATGAAGAGGTCGAACCGCTGGGTGAGGATGCGCCATGCCTAATGATGGTATAAATGCTGGTGTAGAGGTTGAACGCAGCCCCTCGATATGTCCTTATGGAGCTCTATATTGGCCGCTGCGGAGGATAGAAGCAGGTTGTCAGCCTGTGTCAAAGGCTGCCACTCATTCAATAGGATCTAAGCCTGTGTTGCACAGCAGATGTGTAGCGAGGAACACGAGGTCTTGCCTGATACCTTCTCCAGTATTGTGATCGTATGCTTGAAGTGGCTGGCGCTCAATCTAACTTTTCGCGTCCACGATGGATTCCTAGAACTCATGCTCCGTTCGAGGCTTCAACTTGCTCGGCTTCAATCATTTCATCTCTATTCTCTTCCAGATCACCCTCGTCGTCATCAGCCACATCGAGATTTCGGAGCTCAGCTGCCTCTTCGTCGTCCACCGCACTCGCGTTTTCGTCGTCAACAGCTTCACCAGCAGCCTTTTTCTTTTGTGCCCAGAGCTTCTCCGCACTCCGGGTGCCTTCGCCACTCTTCACTATGTTGCGGACCTCATTTGCCAAAGAGCACGCGTGGTTGCCATACGTCCTTGGCGCTAGTTGCGCTTCAGTCATGTTGTCTTTGGTGAGCCGGTCTGGAATCTTGCTGATGAGCTTGTAATCCTCCACCGGAGGATCTTCTTTAGCGAACAAGAACCTCATCTTATCCTTCATGATCGTACGAGCCTTGGCCAGCGTTCCATTGTGATACCAGCCCCACTGGAACGGGTCACACTCTTCTCTGATGTTTTCAGTGTCGAAGATCTCCTTCACTGTCGGATCTGTCACGTCGCACACTTGCCAGGTTTTTCCATTAGCAGTAACGGTCTTGCCATCAAAGATGTGCGATTCTGGCGCATCACGGGTGTGCCTGAGAGGCCGCGCCCAACTGGTAGATGATGCTTGGAACTTTCCCTTCTCATCCGCAGGATCTTTGAATGCTTCTTTGTCGACCTGGAACATCAGAGTCTGGTAGAAGCGGCACTTTGGGTCTTTTCGCGGGTCAACACCATACTTGATAAGGCTGTCGCGCCAAGGACCTGCTTTGAAGCTGTAGCCAACATATTGCGTGGCTTCCTTGAAGATGGTATCGCTTATGGGTGCCATCGAGTTTAGAGCGACACGTTTAGTGAGAAGAGGCCGCGTTTCGAGCAATTTCTGCAGCTCTTTCACCGCCTTTGGTAGCAGTTCGCCAGTCGGACTGCGCCGAGGAAGGTCAACTGGAGCTTTCTGTGGAATTTCGGGAGCGTCTGGTGCAAGACCCCAAGTGACACGTTTTGGAGCAGCAGAAATATTCTTGGCAGTCACCCGTCCGCTTTCGTCCTGGACATACACTACGCCAGACGCTTGCTGATATTCGTACTTGTGAGGCATGTCGAAACTAGTGAAGGTAGGAGGGCCAGGATGAGCCGTGATGTCGTGGTTGCCAATATCAGTCCTGACACGGAACTTCGCCAGCTTATCATAGTCTGGCATCATGGTATTGTCTCTCAGCTTGTGCATGATTGCAAGGTCAGCACTACGAAGCTGGAAGTCTGGCAAAGTCCGAAATCGATGCGTTTCGCGAACCATTCCAACAGCTTCGATCTGGTACCTGCCCTCATTGTCGCGAAGTCTTTGGACGAGGTCTGGCGCGGTAATACCAGCATCTTGTCGCTCTGGTTGTTCTGGCTCCTGGAACGGCTCATCGGATCCTCGTTTGCGCTTGCGGCCTGTCTGTTTCGGCACTGTTACCCTGACGAGCACATTTCTGGTTCGGCAGCCTGTCGATGCGATCTTCTTGGCGAAGGGATCATTTGGTCGCAGTGACACTCCCGCGACTGGCTCGGGTAGCTGGTTCTGTTTGCTAGCCAATTTCGTGTCGTCTACGTGATGCTCAAGAACCTACAAATAGTTTTCATGTCAGACACGCACATATCGCGTTCACAGCAGACACCTACATGCTTGAGTTGAGCCTCGCCGCCCAGCGACTTGATGCCATTTTCGAAGTTGCGAATGATGCATGGATGCTCAACGCTCACGATGCGGGCGGTGCCAACAGCATGGATTGGCGCTGCGGTGGGCCGACCACTTTCATGATCGTGACCTGACGATGTATTTTCCATTTCGAAGGTTGTAGGTTGAAGCGTGTCGGTCAAGATTTATAGCATATCTGCATCACGTGTAGCCGCGGAAGCAGTAGGCCGATTGTGTTGAAGCTATTCAGTCAGTGCCAGCGAATCAGAGTGAAGGGGGGCTACTTCCCGCATGAACATCAAGATTGTAGCTGTACAAGCACACCGTACGCACGACTCGAGACCACTCGGCGCTGGAGTCGCAATTCCCATTCCCCTCTCGCAATTCCTGCACACCTGACCGCCCACGATTCGTACGTGTCGCTTTGGCACTCCGCATCCTCGCAGATCCTGTGTCCCAGTGCTCGCAATCTTGGCAGCTTAAGTCGCGCTAGGCTTGGCTTCTGGACAGCGGCAGGACAACAGAGCGGACATCACCCACCTTAAGCGACTCTCCCTCGAGCCTTGCATTGGCACTCCGCTGCACCACCGCTACCTCTACCCGCGCCGCGCCGCCTCCCCTCACGCTCCCTGGATCTCCTTTTCGAATTACGCGTGCGCAGCTCCCGGCGAGCATTGCGGAAGACGGCAGTGCAGATCGCAGATCGTGGCAGTAGCAGCAGTCTGAGGCCAGGGCAGGAACAACAGGCCAACTCCAACAATCCATCCTCGCATAACGCATTCTCGCAGCCCTGGCGCAGCTCGGTGAGCAGTGCTAGCCCTATCGTCGGCACACCACACTCTCTCCTACCAAAGGGCCGGGCCCACCCTTCAATACTCGACGCATGATGAAGGGCTTCAGGCAGCGCGTGGTAAGCTTGCCCTCCCCACCACACTGCGCCAACCTCTAGTATTGATGGCCATTGACACAGCATGACCAGCTCTCGCGGAACAAGGACCGAGAGGGCAACAAGCTTGCGAAGAAAGGCGGCAAAGATGGCTCCTCGGGCACCGCGTCCCCCCATGGCGGCTCCAGCACCCAGTCGCCAGCCGGCTCCGCCCACGCTACGCCGACTTCCTCCACCAGCAACCTCGTCGACTCGCGCAACAAGCCATTGCCCTCCGATGCGCCTACACAATCGCACCCAGGCGCGCCAATGCCTGGTCAGCCACAGATGAATATGGGCCCGAACTCAGGCCACTTCCCACAGCACGGCAATGCTGCCGCAAACCCCTCCAATAGTGGATCAACCCAGCAGGGAGGTCCTTCGACACCAGGCAGGTTGGGACAGCTCGCTCCTAGTGTGGTAATCTCTCCTAGTGCTCCTGTAAGCTTGCCTTTATGCATCAAACTCAAATAAACCTAACATCAGAATAGCACGTTCCTCCACCAGGCGCTGCCGAGACCATGCCGCACGACCTCGCGCCGCCTAAGGCCGGACAGAAGAGCTTGCTGTTCGATCGATTGCAAGCCACTCCTAAAGACACGGTGCCTGAAGGTATTAGGACGCCTAAACGACAGCACTCGTCACGGTTCGATATTTCAGACCAAAGGCAACGTGAGCTCGAGAAGCTCCCGGGCTTCCATGAAGTCCCGCCGAACAGGAGACAGGAGCTGTTCATGCAGAAGCTTGATCAATGCAACATCATATTTGACTTTAACGATGCGTCTGGTGACATGAAGAGCAAAGAAATCAAGCGACTGGCGCTACACGAGCTTCTGGACTATGTCGCGCAGAACCGACAGGTCATATCGGAGCCCATGTATCCGAGAGTCGTCGAGATGTTTGCGAAGAACCTTTTCCGCCCGATACCGCCTCCGATGAACCCTCAAGGCGAAGCGTTCGATCCTGAGGAGGATGAACCCGTTCTTGAGGTCGCGTGGCCCCACATCCAGGTCGTCTACGAGTTCTTCCTTCGCTTCATAGAGAGTCAGGATTTTAACACCAACTATGCGAAGCAGTACATCGACCATAGCTTTGTGCTGCAGCTGCTCGAGCTGTTCGATTCTGAAGATCCGAGAGAAAGAGATTTCCTGAAGACTACACTGCACAGGATATACGGGAAATTCCTCAATCTTCGATCTTTCATTAGAAGAAGTATCAACAACGTCTTCTTTCAATTCATATACGAGACGGAGAGATTCAACGGCATCGCGGAATTACTGGAAATTCTTGGCTCGATCATCAATGGCTTTGCTCTGCCGCTCAAGGAGGAGCACAAACTCTTCCTCACACGAGTGCTCATACCTCTACACAAAGTGAAAAGCCTGAGCATGTATCACCCACAGCTGGCATACTGCATTGTTCAATTTCTGGAGAAGGACGCAGCGCTCACAGAGGAAGTTGTGTTAGGATTATTACGATACTGGCCAAAGGTCAACAGCACGAAGGAGGTCATGTTTTTGAACGAGGTCGAGGATATTTTCGAGGTCATGGATCCAGCCGAATTTGCCAAGGTCCAGGAGCCGCTTTTCAACCAGCTCGCAAAGAGCGTCGCAAGCCCACATTTCCAGGTATGTCTTGATGGCATGCGTGCTTTGTGTCATTCTGCTGACGTTGACAGGTCGCCGAACGTGCCCTGTATTTCTGGAACAATGAGTACTTCTGTAATCTTGTGAGCGACAATGTGGATGTGATCTTGCCGATAATGTTCGCACCTCTGTACGAAAACTCGAAGGGCCACTGGAACCGGTAAGTTCGAATCACACATCATGATGTATTTACTGCATGAAGCTCACGAGGCATAGAACCATACACGGCATGGTATACAACGCCATGAAGCTGTTCATGGAAGTGAACCCGCAATTGTTCGACGAGTGCTCGCACGAGTACACCGAGCAACAAAACAACGCAGAAGCTGTCAAGGCGAACCGACAAGCGAAGTGGGACCGGCTATCACAACTTGCCGATCAGATGAAGCAGAATGGGCATGCTCCAGCGGTACGACCTCCCAATGCATATGGCAACACATCGAAAAGCCCTATGCGAACCGAAGACGGAGATCTGACCTCCATGGAACGACTCCGCTTACAGGACGACAGGAGATCTGAAAGACACACCAATTCGGTACGTGGATGAGAAGCTCGAGCCTACCTCGCACACGCTGCACTCATCCCCAACATACTTATTCCCATGAAAATGACCTTCTCCTTTGTATATTCGATCATATACGCCTTGCACTGCATCGCAAGCATCATTGTCTGCCTTGCATTGCATAGCCTTGATCCTCTTCGTCCTTGCCACTTTACATGCATGGAATGACAATCATGTCATGGCCTTTTGTTCTGATTGGATTTGGCGCGGATTTAGAAGCGTTCCCACGGCAGCAAAAGTCAGCATCATAACACGTCGTCGGACCGACCTAGCACTGGCAACAGGTCGCGAAGCAATAGCAAATCGAGCAGTGCTGCGAATTGAGTGGCAGGCTAGCATTACTCTTGGGAGGAAATGGAACGAGGCGGAGTCTTTTTTTGTGGGTTTGAGATGAAGCGTCCTAGCTTGTGGTGTGGACCGAACAAATTTCTGAGCATGGCGTTTGAATACCTAGAAGGATAGGAGTTTATGAGATGGTATCCTACCAATGTCAGCGAAATATTGCTCAGCAAAACAATTGACAGTGTTGAACCTCAGATCGAGTTGCAGAATTCTAGTCACGTGCAAATCCGACAGCTTGGACAAGCTTTCCGTGGCGCAAAGACTAAAATTTAGCAAGGCAGGAAATTGTGCCCTGAACATTTTGTCACTTCGACTTCAGCATGTGAAGACTCACTATTTGCCTCACTGCCCTTGGCTTGAGGCTTAGTCTTCAACATTAACAGCAATATGGCTAGCTCCCAACCTGCCTTCCGGGCATTTCCTGGCTCTTCAGCCTTCTCAGACTTCCGGCTTGAGCACCTCAAATCAGCCCTAGGAGCAAAGGATCTGCAGGCGATATGGGTACATTATGTATCGTCAGAGCGTCAGCTTTTGGCTGGAGAAATTTCCACCCTTGACCAGCTTCTTGAATATGGGAGCTATCCAGATCCAAAGAACGAGCTCTACGGCGCTCTGCTCAAGGCCGTCATCAATGGCAACCCTCCAGAGGAAGCGACAACGAAGTTGTTCTTCGTAAGCCCACGAGCAGGCACAATCTCACCATGGAGCTCGAAAGCGACGAGCATCGCTCAAGTATGTGGCCTTGGCAATGTGGTCAGGAGGATGGAGCGTGGCATTGTCTTCGCCGCAAAATTTGAGCAGGCCCTCAAAAGTGATACCATTCCAAGTCCGGATTCGATATATGATCGCATGACGGAAACGCTCAGCACGAACCCGCCAGATCTCGATGAAATGTTCGCACAGCTGCCTCCTCAGCCATTGGAAAGGATCGATTTATTACACAGCTCGGCTGGACCCAGAGCTGCGCTGGAGGATGCCAACAAGCGACTTGGTCTTGCGCTAGATTCATCTGAGATGGATTACCTGATCGATGCATACACGAATCAGCTTCAGCGTAATCCTACCGATGTTGAGCTCTTCATGTTTGCACAGGTCAATTCCGAGCACTGCAGACATAAGCAGTTCAACGCAGGCTGGACCATTGACGGAGTCGAGAAAGGCCGAAGCCTGTTTTCCATGATTCGAAACACGCATAACACTCACCCAGATCATGTAATATCCGCCTACAGTGACAATGCAGCTGTTCTACAAGGTTTTACTGGAACGCATTGGGCACCTGAGCAGCTCAGCGGAGAATGGAAGCAGACCAAGGAGACTGTACATTATCTTGCCAAGGTTGAGACACATAACCATCCAACTGCTGTATCTCCTTATCCTGGAGCTGCAACTGGATCCGGAGGAGAGATTCGCGATGAAGGAGCCGTCGGCAGAGGTTCAAAGCCAAAGTCTGGACTGGCTGGATTCAGCGTTTCAGATCTGCGCATACCGGGCCACGAGCAACCTTGGGAGATTGACATTGGAAAACCAGCGCATCTCGCAAGCAGTTTGGATATCATGATCGAGGCACCAATTGGGAGCGCTGCTTTCAACAACGAATTCGGCAGGCCATGCACAACTGGATACTTCCGCACACTTTCGATGAATGTGCCTGTCAATGAGACATTGACTGAAGTCAGAGGCTATCATAAGCCAATCATGATTGCAGGTGGTGTAGGAACAGTACGACCAGAGATGGCGCTTAAGAAGAAGGGACTGGTAAGCTCTGGTGCGCACCTGATTGTGCTTGGCGGACCAGCCATGCTCATTGGTCTTGGTGGTGGAGCAGCCTCGAGCATACAATCTGGCGAGGGAAGCGTTGACCTGGACTTCGCAAGTGTTCAGCGTGGAAATGCTGAAGTGCAGCGCAGAGCGCAAGAAGTCATTAACACCTGCACCTCGCTTGGCCAGCAGAGTCCAATACAGCTCATCCACGATGTCGGTGCTGGTGGCCTCTCTAATGCACTTCCAGAACTTGTCGAAGACGCCGGCTTCGGCGCGAAGTTCGAGCTGAGAGAGGTTGATAATGCTGATCCCAGTTTGAGCCCTCTGCAGATCTGGTGTTGCGAGGCACAAGAGCGATATGTCATGGCTATTGCGCCTGATAAGCTCGATACATTCATCAAGATTTGCAAGCGAGAACGTTGTGGCTACTCGGTTGTTGGTCAAGCACAACAGGAGCAACGTCTAGTGCTGATGGATCGCGATTCAAAGGATGAACCCAAACCGATCGACTTGCCAATGTCAACACTATTCGGCAAGCCGCCAAAGATGCACAGGACTGTGGAATCACGCAAACTCAAGCTTCCAGCATTCGACAGCAGTCTTTCCAGCTATCTTCCAAAGTCCCCAGCGACCACTCAAGCAGTCCTGCCAAATGCGGTAGATAGAGTTCTTGCTCTTCCAGCTGTCGGCTCCAAGTCCTTCCTCATCACGATTGCCGACCGAACTGTCGGCGGCCTTACCGTGCGAGATCAGATGGTCGGACCTTGGCAAACTCCTGTCGCAGATGTCTCAGTCACTGCGACGTCGCTCACACCTGGCATCAAGACTGGCGAGGCTATGGCTATGGGAGAGAAGCCGACACTAGCCCTAATTTCTGCCGCAGCATCAGCTCGGATGGCAGTGGCTGAGTCGCTTCTCAATATCGCCGCCGCAAGCATTCCGAACCGACTTAGCAAGATCAGACTTTCAGCGAACTGGATGGCAGCAAGCAGCCATCCTGGCGAAGGTGCGGCCCTCTACGAGGCTGTCGAGGCCATCGGCATGCAGCTTTGTCCCGAGTTAGGCGTTTCCATCCCAGTCGGCAAGGACTCAATGTCAATGAAGACGAAGTGGGAAGGCAAAGAAGTCACTGCACCACTTTCATTGGTCATTTCTGCTTTCGCACCAGTCAACGATCTTGCCAGTACCTGGACTCCCACACTCAGACGTCAAGAGGATGTTGGCGAAACACTTCTGATGTTTGTTGATCTCGCTGGTGGCAAGAAGGCCCTGGGTGGCTCGGCTCTGGCACAGGTCTTTAGCCAAGTTGGCAACACGGCTCCAGATGTTCACGATGTCGACTTCATCAAGGACTTCTATCATGCTGTCGAGCAGCTTCACGAATCGGACGTCGTGCTCGCCTATCATGACCGATCAGACGGTGGTCTGTTCACCACCCTGGTTGAAATGATGTTCGCTGGCCGCTGTGGCATCGATCTAGCTCTTGACAACATTGTCAAATCTGGAAGACCACAAGATGTGATTGAGACGCTTTTCAACGAAGAGCTTGGTGCCGTCTTCCAGATCCGCAAGAAGCATGAGAATGTGTTCCGTGGTGTCTTCGCACCAATGTCTCCGATCAAGATCGGCACTGTACCAAAGGCTTCGAAGCAGGAGCTGACAATCTACTATGGCGCCGACTGTGTCTACCGAGCCCCGAGAGCTGAGTTGCAACAAAAGTGGCATCATACATCTTGGGCAATGCAGAGTCGAAGAGACAACCCTGCATGTGCGGATGCAGAGAAGGAAAACATCCTCAATGACCAGGATCCAGGCTTGCAGTACAAGCTAACGTACAAGCCAGATGAGAACATCTCGACCTGGAGCACGACCATATCATCCCAAATTCGGACCAAGCCACGGGTTGCTATTTTGCGAGAGCAAGGTGTTAATGGGCAGGCTGAAATGGCGTTCGCATTCGCTGCAGCAGGCTTTAGCCCGATCGATGTGCACATGACAGACATACTCTCGGGACGCTTCTCGCTGGCGTCGTGCGTTGGCCTTGCAGCCTGTGGTGGTTTTAGCTACGGCGATGTTTTAGGAGCTGGTCAGGGATGGTCCAAGAGCGTGCTTCTTCACGAGGGCACTCGCAACGAGTTCAAGGCCTTCTTCGAGCGGAAAGACACGTTTGCTCTTGGTGTCTGCAACGGCTGTCAATTCTTATCAAGATTGACCGAGATCATCCCAGGTGCAGAGAACTGGCCGACGTTTGAGCGCAACATCAGCGAGCAGTACGAGGCTCGAGTCTGCATGGTGCAAGTTACGAATCCACCATCGCAACCTCCATCGGTCTTCTTGCATGGTATGGAGGGCTCATACCTTCCCATTGTCACAGCTCATGGTGAAGGCCGTGCAAATTTCTCGCACACTGGTGCTTCATCTCCGCAAGCTCTCATTGACCAAGGCTTGGTTTCGATGAGGTATGTGGACAACAAGCTGGACCCAACTGAGCGCTATCCGTTCAATCCCAACGGCAGCCCTCTCGGCATCACTGGCGTTAGAACCCCAGATGGGAGAGTTCTGGCATTGATGCCTCATCCAGAGCGCACTATTCTGAAGGAAGTTGCCAGCTACCTGCCAGCCGAGCAGGCAAAGGAGTGGGGCGAGTTTGGTCCGTGGTCGAGAATGTTCAAGAGTGCGAGAAGATGGGTTGGCTAAAGCACGACTTCTCCTCGTGTCATAATCGGTTGGCAAAGTCGATTTCTAGACGTGAGTTACGATAGATCAATGAACCTGGTCCATCTCATCCGGACCTTCCGGCGTCGTACGTGTACGAGAACCAATCTTCGTGATCGCATGGATTCCAGCATATTGTCAACAGTCACGCTTGGGATCGTCTGGAACGACATTGATCTTTAGAAGAACAGCAATGATGATGGAAATTGGCGAATATATACGAGTTCGCATTCGCAAGGTCAATCGTTCAGCCCCGGTCGCTAGATAAGCTCCACAATGGCGTTCACTTTCGTGTCTCTGATTGGATGCGCCAGATACGCTTCTGAAACGGCCTGTGCTTCTGCAAGGCAGGTCGCTTAGCTGGGATTGCATCCTACACACCACCGCACCCGCGCCGCACGGCTGGAGCCAATGTTATTAATGGGAGTCCCATCAATGGACTTCAGCTCTCTCTCGAGCTGTAGGCTCGATTCTGGACAAGACATTCTACTTTTCTAGGTAATATCAAAGCATTTGCTGGCACAGGCTGGGTTCGGCACCTGCTGCTGAAGATGCCATCCTATGTCACGATCGGTGTGGCATTGGTAGTGGTATACTTCTCCTCTTTCGTCTACAGATTTTTGAAGAACTGGAGAAATGCCCGGAAGTCAGGCTTGCCATACTTCTTTGTGTAAGTACGATCTCCGCTCAAGTCAAGCCTTCCGCTGACAATTGTGTAGACCTCTAGATCAGAATCACTTCATATGGATGATCATCTCAGTTCCACTTCGTCCCTGGCTCAAGCGAAATCTCCCAACATGGATCACGGACCGCATCTCACTCTGCATCTACGGCCATGAGTTTCATGAAGGCTCACGCCAGTACGAAGTCTGGGGTAGACCGCAGGGCAACGAAGATACAGTCGTCATGGTCACGCCAGGTCTCTACGAAATGAACACCAGGGATCCAGAACTTGCCATGGAGATCTTGAGAAACTATCGTGCTTTCACCCCTCATGATCTCACAGTCCTCTTCATGGCGAGGTTCGGGCAGAATGTGCTTACGAGCAATGGCGACGACTGGGTCAGGCAGAGAAAGGTCATTGCGAGCACGATCAATGAGCGCATTTCAAAGACAGTTTTCAACGAAAGTGTTCACCAGACTGCTGGTCTTCTCGACGAGGTCGTTGGTGAAGAGAAGCAGACCGGTGAAAGTGCGAAGATCTTCGACTACATGAAGAAGATCACCATCAACGTCTTGTCCGGAGCAGGAATGGGCGCCAAGGTGGAGTGGAATGACAACGCGAATGAGAAACCCAAGCCCGGCTTCAAAATGACCTATATCGATGCTGTGAAAGTCATCATCGATGCCGTGGCAGGACCAATAATCCTCCCGAAATGGTTCCTTGACTATTACCCAAAGAGCCTTCCAGGACACGACTTAATGAGAAGTCTTGGCCTCGCCATCGACGAATTCCCAATCCATACCAAAGACCTCCTCGAAGCAGAAAAGATTCGCACAACAAAGCTCGGCGAAACAAGCAGTAATATCATGTCTCAACTGCTCAAAGCCTCCGAAAGCGAAAAAGCCGGCCTCTCCGATGACGAAATGATGGGAAATCTCTTCGTCTTCACAGCAGCAGGTTTCGACACAACAGCGAATACCCTCTCTTTCGCTCTCGTCCTCTTATCCCGCTACCCACAATGGCAGAAATGGATGCTCGAAGAGATCGACCAGATCCTCCCTTCCAATGTCGCAGGCAACGAACTCGATTACGTCTCAATCTTCCCACGCGCAACCCGAATCCTAGCAATAATGTTCGAAACCCTACGCCTCTTCCCACCAGTCATCCACTTGGCCAAACAAACTCGAAAACCCGAGTACCTCACTTCGAATGGCAAGACGTATCGTATCCCAGCTAAAGCTTCAGTATACATCAATATCGTCGGGATTCACCAGGACCCTAACGTATGGCGGCATCTCAACCTCCCACCAAATACTCCTTCATCAGATCACGACGAAAAGATCTTCCGCCCCTCACGCTGGATATCTCCAGAGAACGGAGAATTCTTCCGTCCACCACCAGGATATTTCATACCTTGGAGTTCCGGACCAAGGATTTGTCCAGGACAGAAAATGGCGCAGGTGGAGTTTGTTAGTATTTTTCTGGTGTTGTTTAGGAAGCGTATGATTGAAGCGGTGCAATTACCAGGGGAGGGAAGGGAGGAGATGGAGGAGAGATTGGAAAAGAAGATGAGGGAGAGTATTTCAATTTTGACGTTACAGATGAATGATGTTTATAATGTTAAGGGTCACGATGATGGGAAGGGGTTGAAGTTGAGGGTTACGAGGAGGAGATAGTGAGGTTGAAAGACAAATACTTCTTTGATTACAATGCTTCGCATATCTGTATCTTGCCAACTACTGCTATTCGGTTGATTATTCGCTCGCTCGCAGGGAGAGGATGACAAGAACGCCTTATTAGCGCCAACACATCAAGCATGCCTGTCTCTATCCCTGCTGTTGCAGCAGTAGCGCGACTCGTACACTATTATTACGACCTCCCCATTTTCATCGACCCACAATCTATGAGCCAATGCTCACATCCAGGTCCAACTCAATCCTGAGCTGCGCAATAATGTCCGCGCCGTAGCCTTGCTGTGCGCAGTAGCTCTCGAAGCAGGAGTTGGTCAATGGGTGGCAGTATCCGAGGACTGCCTGCTTGTAGGAAGCAATGTTGACGCCGACGCCAATGCCAATGCCAACGCTGGCGCTGACGTGGAGTTGTGATCTGAGGCCGGCAATGACCTCGTCAGAGTAGTTGTATTGATCGCAGACGTTAGTGAAGCAGGTATCGAATGCTGGGCAGCCGCAGGACCAGTTGGTGCATTGCTTCTTGACGACTAGGACGGCGGCTGAAACCTCGGCTTGGATGTTGACGCTCACACCGAGGCCGAGGCCAATGCCGATTTGTGGGTCGCGTGCTTCGAGCTCGTTGATGTTCTGCTTGAATGTTAGAGATCTGTCTTCTGTCGACGATATGCTGTCGTGTGACTCACCTCCGCTGGAACCAATGCTGCGGCCTCTGGTTGTGGAAGAGCAACGGCGTTGCTGAGAGCCAAAGTGGCCAGAACGGCCGAGATGTAGCTGAACTGCATGGTGGATGAAGAGGGCTGATGAACGGACTCGGGTTCAGCTTTCAAGCTTGAGGCTCTTTGAGTCGATGGGGAGAGATGGAGGAGGCCGATGGTAACAACCTTTTGCAGCGGCTGGCATGCGTCTTTTGTATGCTGATTGTCCCATGTCTATCAACGGACCTGGATTGAGAAGACATCCATCTCCATGCCTGTGGAGCTTGTATTGGCTTCCTGCCCAGCAAGTTCCATTCTCGCCACTCATATGCCGGCTTGATTGTGACATTGCGTCCGCGGCTATGCAGATTTCCTATTCGGTCGTGGCGTGAGTAGAAGAGGTGTTGTTTGTTTGGTCGAGCTTAAAGGAGTACATGCTAAAGTTAGAGGTCTGGTATAAACTTCTTCAAGGCATTCCTAGAAGACTCGCAGATCCATGTTCGCCAAGAGTGGTCCAGAACCCAGAAATTTGAACCCGACTCCGTCCGTATTCGGTGCGCTATAAGGAAGGTTTTCCAGGTTGTGGGCGGCTCTGAGCATTTCTCACAAGGAAGAGCAGAATCGTTGGAAAATGCAACGTCCATGGATTGATGCAACAAGTTTTGCTGCATGTGCATATAGCTTCATGCTAGCTGGCTACCGATTTGGGGGTTGTTTGTAGTCAAGCTTCTGCCGCAGCTGTCACTGTAGATCCAGATTTAGCTGCCGAAGCCTCCATTGAGCATGGGTGTGCAGCTATTATCAAAGTTTTCCTCGCGCGGTGAAACATGATTAGGTTTTGTATCTCTCAGGGCATATCCAGGAGAAATCAGACCCCATATCAGCACACGTGATCTCGCCTAGACGGAGCAAAGACGCCGGGAAATGAGGTCGAAGGAGTTTTGAGTAATGGTACTGGTTGGTAGATAGCCGAACAACGAGAGGACGAGTGAGCATCCATGTGTTTGAGGTCAAAGCGAGCAAAGAGTCACGCACTCCTGCCAAGGGCTTAACTTTCAGGTCCATCAGTGCACAAGGATGAGAGATCAATCGGAGATTTTCTGTTTGTCGGGTCAACGTATCGCAGAAAGAGAGTCAATTCCATCAGCCGTTCCTATGCCTCATCACTAACAGGAGGGAATTGGAGCTGCCACGTCTTACACGACCTGCTTGTAGCCGCTAGTCACTGTTCAAATTTCGCAGCTCGTATTAATTGAAAAGGGTGGAAGTCGGATGTTTCGTCCAGCTGCCGACGCATCAGCGCCGATGTGAGCTGTAAGATTGATCCTGGTTGAGGAGTTATACGTGTATATGTGGGTCGCCGTGAAAGGAAACCACATCAGAACACTTCCAGAGAGCCTTGAAAAAGTCCTTTGGGATCTTTGCGTGAGACTTGCGTAAGCGGCAGAAAGACTGCATGGTGAGCCTGCGTGAGAAATTTGGCCGGGATAAGGTGGTGGTTGTAACTCTGACCACTGAAGCCGCAGGCTTAACGTTGATAGAATGCGATAATATTTATCATGTTTTCGACCTGAGGTCTCGGTGAGCATTTCTTGCTGCACAAATCAGGGCAACGACGCTTGCGGGACCGGATCGTTCGGCTACCACGTTGTGCATTTGGCAGGCACGTTTTCTTCAGGTGCCGTAATCCGACGTTGTTCTGGATGCAATGCGACATCGTCCTGCTGCCGACAGTCTGCATGCTGGTCATCGCGCTCGTCAGACCCTAAGCGCACTTGCTCGGGCTTCTGCTCATGCTGTTCCGTTCCCAAGAAGTCGACCAGCTCATCGCCCCGTTCTCGTGCCCAGATTCGTGTTCTCTCGTAGTCTGCTGGATGTCTTCCCCTTGAGCGTTCGAGTGTAATAGTCCTGCCAGCAGCACTGGAGTTCAACAAAGCCCTCAACTTGGCAAAAGAAGTCCTCCTTGTGCATGTAAGAGTGACGGATACTGCAAGCAGTGCAAGATAAGCGGCTGCAAATACCAGAGCGGGAATAGCAAATCGCCAATCGTATGTCACTCCACGCACGAAAGAGGTAGCAGTCCGATTGATGGTGGCGACATAAGATCCATCGGGCTGAGACAAAGCACTGCGAGCTCCAACTACAGCATTTGCCATTAGATCAGTCCAGATCGTGTCGATGATCTTGCCTGCAGAACTGGCGTTCCTGCTCAACAATGACCATTTTTCGCTCAGGGCCCAGTTGGTACTACCAGTGACATCTGGGGTGCCAAGTGAGCTCATCGAGTAGATCTGATGGAGTGCAGCAAATGCTGCGGATGCGCCTGCAGCTCCATCCCCGGCATCAAAGAAGGATGATCCCCCGGTCGATGAGAGACCTGCAGGAAGGTACAGATACGGCCGTTGAATCGTCGAAATGTTTGGAGAGTTTTTGTATTTGTTTCCAACAAGGCCCCATAATGCATCCAACTGAGACATGTTGCGATGAGTGTTTTCAATCGCCCATGTGAGACTCTGATTTGTACGATGGAGACTCCGAATATTGAGGCCTTCAAGTGAGACGCTGCCGCGTATTTCAAATTCGACGTCCATGATTGACGCTTTAACGCTCGACATACAAGAGTAAAGCCGTTGTTGCCAGTGGGTACCGACGTCAAGGTGAAGCCCGCCAATGCTACTGAGAGAATCAGATATTGGAACTCCCTCTGAGTCTACGCGCAGGCCCGCGCCCAGAAGCAGGCCACCACTCGATCCGGCGATAGACAGGTCCATGTTGTCTGCTCCGCCAAAGCTCACTACTGTGTCTACCGAAATGTCAGGATCTCCTCGCCTTAATAAAGTATAGGTCATCACATACCGATGTCAGTGCGAGAAGAGTTTCCTGACGCTGCCTCCATATATTCTTCGCCCACACCTATTTTACTCCAGCCTAGACCGTTCAGGAATAAGCCTGGGAGATTGGGTTCGAAAGCGTCTGGTTCGCTGCGTGCTGACCCGAAACTTGAAAACGAAATTTGATAAGGATCGGGTGAGTTCAATGATGACATTGACCACAATTTGTCCAGACGGTACGCTCTACCGAGACGAGTCTCGTTCCGGGTCTCATTCAGCGCCTGAAGTGCAAAGTTGTTGGTCAACACGGCAGCTTTCCAAGACCTCTCACGTAGCTTCAGGTCAGTCTGAGTGTCGTTTAGATCCAGCCAGGGATAATCTCGTGGCATCTTCACCCATCCTCCACGATCGGTCAATCGTGGTTGTGCCGAGGCCAGATCGATCTCATCAGGAGCAGCCTGAATAAAGTCCAGCGTGATATTAAGATCAGTGCATGCAGTCACTGGCTCGAGCCAAAGGATCTTCTCTTCCCACTGAAAGCCTTCGTGGGCCACGGTAGGCAAGGTGTGGTTCCGGAATCCTACGCCTCGAGGCCATTCATCTGCCATGGACACAATAAGACCTTCCACGGCAATGATACGGTCTTCGAGCTTAAAGTCTTGTGTGTATCGAAAACGACCTTGTGTACGAGGGCGGCCGCCATCGAGAATGGAGTGGTTCGTTGAAGTGAATTTGCTATAGTTCCAAGCATAGTTCATGTAAAAGCGGTACTGGATGTCTAGAGCGCTTGCGATGATGCCGCTGTCAGAGTCAGCTCCGCTGCCGAAGACTTCGGTGATATTGGACGGGATAGATGTCGAGATTATGTCTGACTGCTCTTCACCGGGCAATGGTCTGCGAGTGTACGCATCAGAGGTCGAGTAGCCATCGCTGTGGCCGGGACACGGTTCGACTAAAAGGTTGCCACATTTACGACTCATGTTATACGCTGCTCTTTCAGGTGTGGCTCGTCCAATAGGCGAATAGACATCTTTGAAGTACTGAAATTGCACGCTGTCGGAGTGCTTGGGTTTAATAGTATCGTGAAGTCCTAGTGGCGTGACAACGGCAGCGATCGCCAGCAGTACCGCGGCTAGTATACTTAGCCAGGACAGAATTTGAGTACCTTTGTGTACCTTTAACCCGGAAGCTGTGTCTGTCCGTAGTAGCGTTGGCCAGAGAGAGTCATTGATGAGCTTGCCAAAGACAGACCTGAAGTACGTGAGTCATTCGCGCTGTCCATCATATCTGTGATGCTTTACCAGGTTGCGACGTTGGTCTTCGGCTTCAATGAGAAAGCTGCGATCCAAGACACCAGCAGTGGGTATGTCAACTTGACTACTGGAGTCAGCAAATCAGAATTAAATTTCTCTCATGGAAGGTTACCTATGGTAAGTGAAGCGTTGATCAGCGCCGAAATTTGAGCTACAGATGACGAGGCCATAGCAGCGAGGATCTGTAGCCAGCTCTATACTGTGCGCGGCAAACAGGACTTTGTAGTTCTCGACCGTCGGTGCGAACCACTTCAGAAGCCTGGCTCAGCCGCAAATTGCGTTCCAAAATCTCGTCAGAAAGACCGACGCATGGTCTTGCAACTCTGCAAGATATCGCCATCACCTGCAATTGAGCTGCGAAGTGCTGTGTTCAATCGGAGCAATGTTTGCAACCCCAATAGAATCTAAAGGTTGCAGCCACTGTAGATGCTGTGTAACGAGGCTGGCGCCGGCTGTACAAGCGCCAGTCAGTCCGCCAAGAGCTGGCTCGATGAAAGCTCTGAGTAGCAGGTGCTGGTGGCGGTCGCACTGCCAAGAGGCAGGCGCGGAGGACCGGTCAAGAGGTGATGAACCGCAAATGTATGCAGGAAATAATTGTCGGAGGCTGTGTTCATCGCCTCATACGTGCTTGGCAGATCGACAGTTGATAGACAGACACTGGCTCGGAAGCGCGATCTCAGCCAGCATTCCAATCACCTCTACTTCTTCTTGGAAAGACTCTGCACAGCCTTGCTCTTGGTCGCCTTAGGATCGATGCCCTTCCTCTTCAACGCCTTCTTGAGACTTCTTTCAATGATTTTGTCATCCTCATCATCGTCCCAGCCTCCAAAGTCGTCCTCCTTGACACCATTGTCTCCATTCTCATTTTCATCCTCTATCACTGCACCTTCATCAACGTCCTCTTCATCATCGTGAACGCCATTGCTCTGCTTCTCCCGCCTCTTCTCCTCTGCACTTCCTTGAGCTCGCACAGCATTAGCTGGGGTGGGTCCGGTCTTCCTGAACTTGGCGACAAAAAAGCCGTCAACGTTGTATGCGTGCGGGTAGTATCGTCTTGTCTCTTTCATGCTTGGGTGGAAGCGCTTAGCTTGATATTTGACGAAACCTTCCTTACCAAACACAAGACCAGTTGGGACAAGCTTGACATTAGGTCGCTTGTTCAGCACGTACTGAACAACTTGCTCGTTCTCTTCCACCGTGACCGAGCAGGTCGAGTACACAATGTAGCCGCCAGTCTTGCTTGCGTGGTCAACAGAATCTACTGCGGCGAGTAGAAGCTGCTTCTGCAGATGAGGAAGGCGTAGGAAGTCGTCAGGCGTCTTGTTAGTCTTTACACTGGCATCTTTCGCGATCACACCAGTTCCCGAGCAAGGCGCATCGAGAAGCACTCTGTCAAAGCCGCCCATAACCTTGGGAAACTCCAAAGCAGAATAGTTGCACACAATGGTGTTCTTCACGCCAAGTCTATGAATGTTTCCGATCAGACCCTTCGCACGATCCTTGTTCGAATCGTTGGAGAAGATGACACCAGTGTTCCGCATCAGCGCCGCTAAGTGTGTTGTCTTTCCACCTGGCGCAGCTGCCATGTCCAAGACTCGCTCATGCTCTTGTGGTGCCAATGCCATGACGGGAAGGAACGAAGATGCAGCTTGTAGAATATAGTGGCCTGCGAGGTATTCGGGCGTTGCACCAAGCGGAACTTGCGATTCGAAGATCTGCAGTCCGACTTTCGACCATTTGCCCACCGGCTCCAGAGTAACGCCTCGGTTGATGAGCGCGTGCGCCAAGTCTCGTCGATGCGTGCGGAGGGTGTTGGTTCTGATGACCATCGGTCGTGGCGTTTCGTTTGCGTCGAAGTAAGCGAGTGCTTCTTGTGGTGGGAATAGTGAGAAGAGTTTCTCAGCCAGGAAGGGCGAGTAGCCATAATACGTGCAGATGTCTCTCAGCAGAGACGATGTGTATTCTGCGCGGCTCTTGCCCGGCTCTGCGAGATCTTTAAAGGATGTGAGCACACGCACCGTCTCGGTGATTCTTGTGCGCAGAAGTTGAAGATCTGGCGCAATCAAATTTGACTGCCCATCCTCGCCTTCATCTGGTATGTCCGCAGTAATGTTCGTCTGTAGCGCTCCGTCCTGAAGTTCTTCCTCTGCCTCCGCAGCCTCCTGTGCTTTCTGTTCGTCAAGCCTCCGCGACAATCCAGCAATGTTCGCGGCAGTCAAGGTTTCTTCCGCATCTGAATCTTCATCCTCTGACCACATTTTCTCCTGTCGCACTTCGCTGTCGGATACGTCAACATCATCGTCAGATGGCGCGTTGGCAAAGTCGTCCGCATCGCTTCCGACCTCGTCGTCGCTGAAGTCTAGATCTTGTTCAATGCCGCCAATTTCGTCTTCAAGCACATCCGGATCATCGATCGCATCGCCGCTCAGGTCTGCAATTTCATCGTCCTCGTCGCTTTCAGGCTCGGGTATTGGCTGCTTTTTAGACTTCTTTATTGCTGGCGCAGACTTCTTCAGTCCATTTGGCTGAGCTTTCTTTGCCGGCTTCTCGTCTACAACTTTTTGCTTCTTGATCGACGAAGTTGTCGGTGCCGCAGACTTGCGCTTTCTCGTTACTAGAGACTCATCTAATGGCGGCGGTGGGCCTTGCTTTTTCATGCGACGTCCCACTCCCATTTTGACTGTTTGTATGGCTAGTGTGCAGTACGATAGCTCTTCTAGAGTTCAGGTCGGGTCGGGACATGGAATTTTTTGGGACGGACTTGACTCCGCCGATGCTGGAAGCTTGGCAGTCGCGTTGGGTGAAACCATCATACTCTGCGAGCTCTCCCTTCCATTCCTCTACCAATCTCGACCTGTCATAGTACATGATACTTCTGGAAAGCATCGAATCTATGTTGTTGCTGTCTAGAACGCATGGCTTCTTTCAGATGGCCTGATCCTCAACATCATGCATCTCTCATACACGTGCTCCACGCCACAATGCTCAGGCGAGACGCGATCTCGCTTCTCCATGGTCTCAGCCGCACCTCCACGCTGGTCTTGCGGACTGAAGGCGGCCTCTCCTTACGACGTCGTGGTTGGAAACCTTGCTCAACCTGCGCAAATTGAAACACATGCATTTCTTTGACCACACCAAGAATTACTCATCTATACCACCAGTTCTTGCGTTGCGTCAAGGATAGCACTGCGCTAGATTCACTGAAAGGAGCGAAACAGGTTTTAACATTATGCCTGTGACTCTGAAGTATGGCTTCGGGAGGGTCGTCCACTCAATACTTCCAAGGCAATGTCGCTAGCGGCAATGCAAGAGTGCAATATGGCAACGTTCATCACCACTATGCTGAGCGCACGGAGCTCGAGCAGCAGCAACGGACCATGAAAATTAGGGTCGATCGCGCTCGAGACGTGAGAGACACGATCAACGATATCATCAGTTGGCTTGCTGCTCCCGATGCAAGCTATACTCACCACGAAGCTTACAGAAAGCATGAACCTGGAACCGGAAGATGGTTTCTGGACAGCGAAAAGTATTCGAGCTGGCTCACAGCGGGCTCGCGCATTTTGTGGCTGCACGGCAAGGCTGGATGCTGTAAGACGACCTTGTGCTCAATGGTTGTGGAGGATATTGCACTTAATGTGTCAGAGATGAACAGCACTGGCTTCGCGTACTTCTATTTCTCTTTCCGTGATGTTGCGAAACAAAGCTACCAGGCGTGGCTGCTCTCCACTATATCTCAGCTGCTTTCCGCGATGTGGAAAAAGGCGGATGACATTCTGAATTTGCTTGGAAGCCGAGCAACCATACTAAATATGAGACAAGAGGATGATGGGCCCCATCCTGATATCCTGTGCTGGCCGGTCGACAAGCTGGACATAGCGCCCATACATGATGATCTCCGAGCTGCACGCGCACGAAATCATAAGCATCCCAAGGACCTTGAGTTTATCCTCCATGATCTCCTCTCCTGCCAAGCATCGGTGTATCTTGTGCTGGACGGCCTTGATGAGAGTCCCGAAACCGGCGACCTCAGGAAAGATGTCATGGAAGGTCTAAAGAAGACAGTGGATGAACATGAACATGTCAAAATGCTTATCACCAGTCGTCGAGAACCTGATATCGAGGTTTTCATGAATCAGCTTTGTGATAGCATCGTCGCGATAGAGGTAAAACCGGTCAATGACGATATCATGCGCTATGTCAATACGGAGATGGAAAGACACCAGAGACTATCATCTCTCGGTGAAAGCACGAAGAATGAGATTAAATGTACGCTTACCGAGAAAGCAGACGGAATGTAAGAGGCATGCTTGTGGGGAGATTGTCTTCTCGCTGACACAGACAGGTTTCGCTGGGTCTTCTGCCAGCTTGATCAGATCAAGCAATTGAAGCTCCTTACGCCGAATTACGTTTCCCGTGCTCTTCGCGACTTGCCGAAGACACTCGATGAGACGTACGAGAGAATCCTGGTCCAATATGAGGGAATACAAGAAGTAAAGGTTGCAGTGGAGTGGCTGGCCTTTTCAGTCCGTCCATTAAAACTACAAGAGCTGCGAGAAGCATGTCTCGTGTCCGCCGAAGACGACTGCTATCTGCAGGAGACTGGACGAGACGCTATCAAAGAGCTTCTGCTAGGCATGACATCCCTCATCCAGTCGCAGAGTGATGCAAAACTTGACTCCACACGAGAAGTCACTCTGGGTCACTACTCAGTCAAAGAGTATCTTGTATCCGTACGCATACAGAAAAGCGCCGCTGCGAGCTTTTACTTGATGGAAGAAATCAGCCACGCCTCAATTGCGCAAAGCTGCATTGCCTATATCCTGCATGCTTGCCGACCTAACAGCTACGAGCACGATGGGGGATCCAAACTTGTCCACTTCAATGCTGATGGTGCGCGCGCACCTCCGCAAGGGCTTTTGTCATCAGAGATCTATGGTTCGGATATCAATCAATTTGTATTCAAACCCGATCTGCCAGATGGAGTTTCTGCGTGGGATCACTTTCCGCTTCTCACATATTCTATCCGGTGGGTGGAGCATCAACGTCGCAATGAGCCATCGCAAGCATCGTATAAAGCCGATCAGGGCCTTCAATTCTTGTTGTTTCGAAGCTGGGAGGCTGCGCGATTTCTGCGATATATTGCTGCATGCCCGGTCAGATCCTCTCCTTTGTACGGCGGCGCCAGTACGAAACTGGATCGCAACTTATCCATCGACCCAGAATTTGCCGCTTATAGTACAGTCTCCGGGTTTGGACTTGTTCTCGCAAGCCATGAAGGACTTATCGATACCGTGAGACATCTGGTGAATCAGGAGCTTCGTTGGGCAGACTCCGCGGTAGATCTCGCCATTGCTCTAGTCGCAGCTTCGCGAGCAGGTAACACCGACGTCGCACAATGTGTCGTTGACGCCGGCGCAAATGTCGACTTTATCTGCGGGAAGATGGGAACAGCTCTAGAGGCAGCATCTCTATGTGGCCACACTGAAATTGTGTCTTTGCTGCTTGAGCATGATGCAAACCATAGCCTGTTTGCGATTGGAACACCACTGCAGCATGCATCGATGAACGGCTATGAGCAGATTGTGAGACTGCTACTGGAGAAAGGAGCAGACCCGAACTACGTGCCGACTTCGGGCACGCCTCTCCAACACGCTGCTTTCTATGGCCACCAGGGCGTTATCAACGGCCTACTAGGCGCCGGGGCAGACCCAAACTTGCTTGGGCATGAATTCGCCGGATCAGCGATCCAATGTGCCGCTTTCGAAGGTCATGCACAGTGCGTGAGATTGATTGCCCAAGCAGGAGGTGACCCTGATCTGAAGCAGCCGGGGACGTATGCTGCCATTTACCGTGCCATATTTCTGAAACTAGTGCAGTCAGTCGAAGCACTTATCGACGCAGGCGCCACGCTTGGGCGAGGAAGTCGGACGAACGACACACCTCTCCATGCAGCAATCCGGAGTTACGCAGACGATATTGCGCTTCTGCTTTTGCGTTCCAATGCGCCGGTCAATGAGCAGATCCAAGAGCAGCGTAATTTACTGGAACTTGCAATACGCAGCACCGCAGAGACGTCTGGCGTTGTCGAGGCAGTACTGGAAGCCGGGTTCGACGTCAACGTCCTGCCATGCCCTTTCGTGGTGACAAGTGACACGACGGCACGTATATTAGCACGATACAATGTCCGAAACCTCTATCAGTCATGGGTCGAGGCATACAGAATCGACCTTCCACAGGACGGTCAAAATCAGAATTTCTACTATTTAGATGAGTTCAACCAGTGGCACCATGCATTTGCAGCAACCGAATCCCCAGCCGAACCGCAGGCGATAAGCCAAGCCCAGGATAGGCGACAAATTTATGTCAGATGGACCGATGAACATGGACAACGCCTGTTGGCGGAAGATTGGGCTCCAATGACTCCCAGACCAGAATACTCTCCTCCAGTGTCCTTTCCTGAGCGCTCGCGTGAGTCTGCGCGGACTCCTGGTAAGACTTACATGTACAGGTATGACGATGAACTCTTGGACAGTCCCGGACCACGGGTCACTCGACGCTGGAGCCTGGACTCTCTGGATAGTGATTGGCCCGTCACCCGCTGGCCACGCTCACAACGCATTTCCTCCTCATCAAGCTATCTGCATGGTCATCGTCTGAACTCTTTCCGTGAGGGAAGAGAGTTGCAAGACAGCGACAGCCAAGGCGATTCTGAACACACGAGTGACGCAGAAGAAGAGAACGACTCTGATGACTGGAGCGTGGCCAGTAGATTTGAGACCGAAGACAGGATTGTCATCGTACCGGGTAATGAAAACTCGTCTCTTGGACAGGGCGAAGGAAGTCGGATGCCCGTGATGCTGCGTACTCCCTTTTCGCTCCGGACGAATCAAGCACAAAGTCTTGGCGCCTCAGCTTTATTGCTTCACAGCAGAACTCCTTCTCCTTCTGGGAGACCTTTAGCGGAGGAAAGTGAAGCTGATGTTGACTGAATGTGAATTCGCGCATAGCACATGTCATGTGCACGGACATCCTGCCGCTGGCACGTGTACATAACTTCTCGCCTCAAATGAGGACATTTGAAAGCAAGAACTTCGCCACTTCATCGACATAGCCCAGTCCGTGGCTTTCATACTCGCTTTTTGGTACGGACCTTCGCAGTGGGCGCACTCATCATGATGCCTCCTTTGCACAGAATTTACGGCTCAGATGACAAGAAAGACTCGAAGTCGCGAGGCTCGACTGTTTATCTGCCTAACTTACCCGCTGAGATACACATGCACATCGCAGAGTCCCTCGACGATCGAGCCCTCATCTCACTGCGCCGAGTCTGTCGCATCCTCGAGAAGAACAGCAACGACACATTTATGGAGCGGTTCTTCACTTTCCGAGCACATCTTGTCACCACAAAGTCGCTAGAAGTCTTGCGCAGCATTACCGAGAAAGCAGACTTCGCCGGCCACATCAAGGAGATCGATCTGGTGATCGCTGATGTCGGGAGTTTCGATAAATACCCTTCCTGGTACGTGTGGGATGCGCAACGTGCTCAAAAGACCCTACCAAAAATATTCAACGAGATCCTTCGCAACCTTGCTGGGGCAGCCTCGCGGCCGACAATCAAACTCTACGGAGAACGCGTTGCGCGCGACGACAGCCTTCGAATCTATGGTATCAAGAACTATCGAGCTACAAGTGATCTCAGGATGTCAAATTCCTTGCCCGGACCAGATTTCAGCATCAACACCGCTACAAAAGATCTCTTGTTCGCGATGGCAAATCACGCGCCAGTGATCAAAGGTCTTCAGCTCGGCTCTAGCCACACTTATATCGTTCCGGAACGGGCGCTTGCTCCTTTTGCATCGTTCTTGGTGCAAAAGCTCTCTGAAGATAAATTGGCAGAGCTGCGTCCGTCTTGGGCTTGTATCACATCGCTACAGATGACCTTGAGCTGGTATCAAGATCATGAATGGCCCGTTGACAGCGACCTTCTCCAACTCATCAGCGGCGCACCCAATTTGACCAGCCTGGATATCTCCCTTTGCAATCGACGCTGCCAATTCCACGAGACCTTGAACCCGCTGGCTCATCTCAAGTTGCAGCATTTGGCTATAGGTGGCGGTCAAGGCTCACTAGATTCTTTTCGCCACATCCTTGCGTCATATCAGGATACACTCACTAGTCTCTCGATCGACCATGTGGAGTTTCATGGCGCGCCTTCGAAGGGATTGGAACTACTGCAATGGATCGGCCGATATATGCAATTGAAGGTTTTCAATGTGAAGCTCTTTTGCCTCAGAGATCATATGATGGGATTATGGAAATTGCAGAATGAGCATGGTGCACATACCTTTAAGCTTGAGAACTGTGGTGAAGGGTCGATCGCAGAGACTCTAGAGCGCGCTGAGGAATGGGTGACTTTCAAGGAAATCAAATTGTGAAAAAGAAGCATCTTCACTCCCGAGGTAGCACTACCAAGAGCCTTGCATCTTCAGAATCGCCACTGGAACCCAAGAAGAAGCCTTTCGGCACAGTGGAGTACTGGGCCAGCAAGAGAAGTGCACGCGGGTACTGGACCAGAGTAGCAAAGGATCACAGATCATCACAAGCATGAAATATTGGGGGTTTAAGGTTGGATCAATATACACACTACATCTCTATCTCACTGTCGCGCATGCTAACACATGGACCGGCTCCGCTTTCGCTGCTCTACCTTGCCTGAAACTTCTGCGCTTCACTGTATCTTTAGTGGTTGTGGAAAAAGTCGCTAGATCGAAATGTTAGTCTTTCCAGGTCTTGATAGTGCTAATGCTGTCTCAGCTCGATACTTACACAATGTCGCCAATGTCGCCACCAAGACGACCTGCTGGGCCTTGACCGTATGGACCTCCGTATGGGCCGCCGTATGGACCGTATGGACCGTTGTCATATGGATCGAAGCGGTTGTATCCACGACCGTAGGGGCCGTATGGTCCGTTGTTGTAAGGGTCGAAAGGCCCTGGACCACCGAATGGGCCGCCGAAAGGACCGAAGTGCTGAGCATCTTGCTTGCCCTGAGCATCCTGTTGGGTCTGCTGCTCTTGAGCTCCCTGCTGCTCCTGAGCGGATTGCTCGTCACGCTTGGCGACACCGCCAATAACACCACCACTGACACCACCACTGACACCACGTCAGCAAATGTCAACCCAGATCGACAGGATACTCACAGCAAAGACCCAGCAACACCAAGCGGAGCGCTCGCCACATTCGCCGCAGCATTGAATCCAGCACCTGCGGCACCAAATCCAGTATTAGCAACCTGGCTAGCAGCATTACCAGCAGCATTGAATCCTGCACCAGCAACATTCAAGCCTTGGTTGGCGATTCCAGCGGCAGCATTGAAACCACCTTGAGCAGCGGCTAAAGGCGCAGCTGCAAGGTTTCCGGCGCCGTTGAAGTTGACACCGAATCCTGCTCTTCCATTGCCACCTCCGTTGTTGCCCCACTGGTATTGGTACCCGGACTGTTGGCAGTTCGGGCAGTTCTGACGACGATCGAGAGGTGCTGCGCTGGCGAGACCTGCTACGCCGAGGGCAACGGTGAGAGTAGATTTGCAGTGCATTTTCGTTGAAGGTTGATCGAAGCGAATGTGTGTAGTTGGAGAAAAAGAGTGACTGGGGAGAGAAGCTCTGTTTTGCTTTCTTGTGTGACTTGGTTTGGATGACGAGAATACTGTCGCAGAGTGAGAGGTTCTTTATACATTGTCTTCTTTGAGTTCTGGCGACGAATTCTGTTTCTGCTCGGCTAGGTTGTAGTGTTGCTGGGACATTGCGATTGCTTGAGATCACTGTGATGCTGGTCCTGGAGAAGATTGGGCACGTGTTGAAGCGTGATGAGCAATGTGCCTATCTGATGAAAGGATGTTGCGTGATACTTGGCGATAAGGTTGCGGTCGTGCCCGAGAAAGCGGATTAGGTGTGCACGGGTGTTTCACATGACAAGTAACGTTGTTTCGATCAGCTTCAAGCACACTGCAGCTGTCAACGTATGCTTGTCAAGCCATGTTTCTTGCTGTGGCGAGGAATATGCTCTAGCGTAGCCTTACATTGCACTAGCGGAAAAGGTATGCCTAGGGCGGGAGGCTCAAATCTTCTCGAAACGCTTTGGAGACTGGTCGATGCAGGTATTCTCGATGATATTATGAAGCTCAATCTTGCTCTAGGGGCAGCCAAGAGATTATGCTCCCTGTGATTCAGCGTTTGTGACGACAAAGTGTGCGCATCCATTCGTTGGAGGTCATGAACGCTGTACTCCTGACTCATGGCCATGTACTTGGCTCAAGTCTAATTCTTAAACACAACTCTGCCCGTAAATCAAACGCAAAACGCACAACTTGAAGCGAAAGTTGATATTTCACCTCTGATGAAGTGTTCTTGGTGCAATTCCCAGCGGCACGTGCCTTATTTCCATGCGGCTTCCACGCCGACCTTTGATGCTCCGGATATCAGAAGTGCCTTGTGCCGGACAGGCTCTGATTGCCTTGGCATTGCCGATGCCTATGGCGTTACTTCCCTCTTCATTTCTCAATCATCTCCCACTCGTCGAGCCCGGAAGCTGGCTCGACCTTCGGTTCTTTGGATGATTGCTCCAGTGCGCGGGCGACTGATTCAGCCTTGGCTCGCTCCTCTTCCACACCCTTCAGCCAGGAGTTGTTCTTGGGAACTTCTTCGAAGATCACTGCCTTTTCCTTGACCCAGACTGTCTCTGGTTGAAGTTTTGTCGACGGCTCTGCCTCAACATTCTCATGAACCTTTCCTTGCTTCTCTGATGCAGCATCGAGTACCTGCTTCGAGGTGGACTTCTTGTCTGGAGAGCCTGAGAGAGACTTCATCGTTGCATCGGCCAGCAGGAGTATGGTGAAAGCCATGAGCATGAGCGCAAATGACAAGTGCCAGGCGACTGACAGGAATGCATTGCTGATCTTAGCATATCCATGACCGAAAAGCTTTCCGACTGCGTTGAAGAAAGCATTGGTGCGATCCAGAATCGGAATAGCCCAAGCAGGTCGCTCGTACCTAATCACATTGAAGACAGCGACTGTATTCATACCAAGCCAGATGAATCTGGCGGTACCGAGAATGATACAAGCGTCTTGAACGGCGTCGTCGCGATCTCGTGTCGTCGAGAGAAAAAGCAATGCACAAAAGAGGTGGCCAAGAGTTACAAAGAAGCTGGAAGCAAGGTGCTTGAGGCTGTTCTCGTGATCCTCGTGATCTGCGTTCGCATGGAACTTAGCATGATAGGCCTCTGCTTGGGGCTCGGCCTGGGAGAGCTTTCCCTTGCTGCCAGAACTGCTGTCATTCTCTTGTTCGCGACGGCGGCGCAGAGCTGCTAAGGTCCGGTGATACAAGTAGTTGTTCAGGAAGCTCAAAGTGAGCAGGATGATGAGCAACAGCAGGATCAATGAGCAGACCTGAGCGGTCTCAGACCGAGAGCTCGTGGGTAGTCGAGAAGATGCTCCGCGGTTCGAGGATGCGGTCAGAAACGGAACACCTTGCTTGTATGTGTCACAAAACTCCGTATATGGGTCCTCTGAATCATCGGACACCCAAGGCTCGAGACCTTCGCAATGGTCTTGAGCTCCGGGATAATCCCAAAGCCTACGGCCAGTCTGAGGGTCATATGTACACGGCGGCATTCCGTCTTCGGCATCGAGAGCTGTGTCCGTAGATGGTGTCAGCAAGCCGATTTCGATTGCACCGGCGCTGTTGAAGTAGTCGATAAATGCGTCGTCAATGCCATCGGCGCCATAATACGATAAATTGATACCGTCAGATGATACCGGGTCGTCGTGGTACTCAGGACCAGGGAGGTAACACTCGAAGCCTCCGCCCTTCTTCACATCCGCATGATCACCATCAAAGCTGCTAATATCATCATCTCCAGGCTCGGCATCGTCGAATTCGTCCGACTCGTATGCCCGGTCCCACCAAGGGCCTGAATCGTAGTACCCATTAGCTGGGAAGTGCGGCTCGAAGTCCTTGCTCTCCTCGACTTTTGAGTCGAAAATGAAGCATCCATTGGGCGAAGAGAACCAAGTTGGACGTCGCGGCTGCGCAAACTTTTCCATATCGATGTCCGAGTCTACTGGTGGGATATGAAACGGAATACAAGCGTGGACCTCGCTCGAGGACTCCTCGTAATGGGTGATAGGTGCAGTGTCGACATTAGGTGTGTCCGTATATATTTCGGCAGTGTGCGCCCATTCGGTATCAGTGAAGTACTTAAGGGATGGCCGCGGCCACTCGCCCGCTTCCATGACAGTCATGACAACGTCCGCGCTTGCGACTGCTGATTGAGTCAGCGCGTTACAGTGACTGGAGTTAGGAAGTTAATGTAGCATACCTTGGTCGCCAACTTCTCTCGATGGTGTTGCTCGGTTGTAGAAGTGTTTCAGTGATATTGTCAAGTAGAAGTGTTGTGTCGAGTGTTGCTTAGCTGGAAGATCAGCGCATTAAATGGAGGCGGAAGCTGGCGCACAGACCTTATCCGCTCCGCGCCGCGCCGCGCATGTGAAAGGACCGTGTTCCGCCAAAGCTTGTGACGCGGTCGTCGAAATTCCATTCTCGTAATCGCTATCTGTTATTCTCGCCCCACGGCTTGCCAGTACAGTTGAATCCAGTCGGACTTTCCACGTTACTGCACAAGTAGTTCGCAGGTAAAGTTCCGTTCACTGTATCGATAATACCCCCCATGCCCTCTATCGTGATTCCAGTACAAGGGCTTGCAGCACTGCATTGAATCTCAGCAATGACGTCGCTGGTTGTGGTGCCAGACCAGTTCCTCATGGTGAGATCCCGGATGTTGAACTCGGAAGTGTCGCAGTTGCCGGTAGCGGAATTGTAGGAAGTGCATTGGGTGACAGCCATGATACCGCTTGTGTTGATGAGCTTGAAGTCTTCGAAGGTTGTGTTTGAGGAGTAGCCGAGACCGCCGCCACCTGAAAGGATATGTCAGTATTGCAATGGGCGGGATGAGTTTTTGGACTTAGTAGAAACGAACCTCCATTCGGCGGGTATCCGGAGCTGATACCAGTCCAGGTCTTAAAGTAGACACCATATCGCATGTTGTGGGCAGTAATGTTGCGCGCTGTAACATTCTCGACGATCTCATAGACGCCATCGTACTGTCCGATGCTGCCAATCGCCACACCGAGGCCGGTATAGAAGTCACAGTTCTCGATCAGAATGTTTGTGCTGTTCGCTTTCGTGCTGGTCGAGTCATCACCATTGTCGATAGTCCAGCCTCGGAAGGTGATGTTGTCAGCATAGATAGTATCTGCACCATCGGTCTATATTAATAGGCATCAGCATCTGAAGTTTCAATAGGTTTTCCTATCGTTGCACTCACATTCAAAGACGAGAACTCAAATCCCACAGCTTGCTTCGTATCCGTACTGTTGACATAGATATCTTCAAGCAGGATATTCTTCGAATGAATGATCGTCATCGTCCACATCTGACTCTGCACAAACCTTACCCCCTCAAGGACACTATCAGTAGTCCCCGTAATCGTAATCTGGTGCGGTCGTCCAGGATAGTTATTGGTACCATTAATAAAGTCATACCAGATCTGCCCATTCCCATCCAAAGTCCCATATCCAAAGCCCTGCCAATGCACATTCTCTCCACCGAAAAGCCAAGCAGAACTGATTTTGATATCCTACTGGTAAAGAATGATTCAACCAGTATGGGATATTGGTGTCCCAGAGTAGGGTACCGTGCAACTCGATGTCGACGTTTCGAAGTCCGGTGGTATTCATGACTTGTTTGACATGGTAGGTTTCATTTTTAAAGATTACTTTGCTCCTTTCGGATCCAGTATTGTGGCCGCATTCTTGGAAGGCTTTAATGATCGCTGGTGCAGAATCATTGTTGCCGCATGATGGGACTACGCAGACTTTGCCATGTTCACCGAGGCCAGGAGGATGCGGGTGGTGATCCCAGGTGGGTTGAGATACTGCTGTAAGAATAGGCAAGAGACTTGTCAGTAGAAGCTTCATCTTGCAAAGAGTGTGTACAAAGGTCTGAGAAATGGCAGAAATTCCGACATCCTGAGCAACCCACTGATCTACTTGTATAGCCGTGAGATTGAAGCCGTGCTTCGCAAATGCCATCACCGCTCTGCAAAGATCCACAATTGCTCGGGCAGGATCAAGTCTCTTACGAGAGACTGGCAGCACGAAGCTGTAGTGGCATGAACCGTCACGAGGTAGATGTGCTCCAGTGCATGGTAGAAAGTCGGGTTGCTGCTCCGTGGGGATCGCGGTGGAGATTCCATCTCGGGCTTTGAAGGCGATGTACAGACGCCGAGAGTGACGTCGTGACTCTGTGCTGATAAGCCGGAAGGCTTGCTTTTCGCATGACAATGGAATCGTATCGTCTGTATCCTCCAAGAGAACAATCTGCAAGTATCGTTGTATTGTTGATCTCGCAGCGTCGAAAGACCGAGAGATTCCTCTCGACGATATGCGGATGAAGCTGTTCATTTCTGGTTAGTAACACGAGAGCTGCCACGATCAGCAAGAGAAGAAACAGGGAAGTAACAAGGTTCTGAAATTAGACACTTTACAACGCTGCAATAAGAGATCATCGTCAGCTGCCTGGTTTCTGATTGTTCTTGCTGGTCTTCATGCTTTCTTTTGATCGATAGCGTTGCCCAACGGAGCAATGAGAATCAAATGGGCAAGGACACACGTTAAACGGACTTGAAGCGCCCAACGTCCTACGTCCTGGCAGCTTTCCTGAGTCCTTCCATAATATTAATAAGGTTGTCAACCAAAGGCGGATTCCTGGTCTCATTGTGGTTTCTTCGCATTGCTGTGACCACGGCGCCAAGGACTTCATCCGGATTCGAGATCATGACCGCAGTCTCAGCTGGTGGTGAGGCAGGCTTGTTAACCCATGTGCGAATAGCGGCGTTGGCCTTGCCATTCAAAATCCAGCGCTTCACAGCATTGTCGTCTGCGCCATCGAGGAAAGCGGTGATGCCATTATTGGCGAACGGTCCTGGTTCGGTGGCTCGACTCACTATCCCATAAGCCCAGAACGCAAGACTTGCTTGGTATACAGCAATCGCAGCAAAATCGCATATCAGACTTGGTCGAAGTTCTCTCGCGGTTCGAAGGACCTGCCCTGCGTGCCACAGCGCTTGGCGAGCTGTAGTCGTCTTAGTCCACTGCACGAGGGACGGGTAGACTCTTCTGGATTCCTCCTCGCCTTCGACGCCAGCAAAGAGCTGCACATCATCGAGAGACATGTGTAGGTGCATGAGGAGCAGCTCGACGATGAGGGTGACTTTTGTGTCTTCGACTGAGCTTATTCGGAAACATTGGAGAAGCTTTGTAAGCTCGCCATGTCTTGTATTCATCAGCAAGTTGCCGTTACTCCATTGATTGTTGACATCTTTCAACGATGAATCGAGTTGCCTGTACTCCCAAATCATGCGCCAGGCTGCACCGAGGACAGCCATGCTGGCTTGTCTCTGGTCGAAGAAGATGTCGCGAACCCCTAGAATGTCGAGGTCCTGGATGCAATCGACCAATGATGGCTGTCGCTCATGCCTGGGCCCGGGATTGCGCATGTATGTTGCCTTCCAAGATTCTGCAGAAGGCGCATGCCACAGGCTCTCGGACTCCGGCAGTGGCAGGTAAAGCTCGGCATATGATATCAAAGGGCTACTGAGTAACGAGACCGATGCTTCAAGGTCGTGTCGGAATAAATGTAGGGCGAACCGTTTCCTGGACTCTTGCTTCACCCATGTCCTCCATTTATCTTCGAGTGCTTCGGCTTCATCTTCTGCTTCAGGAACGATTCGCACGTAGGTCCCACGACGAAATAGTCCGCCACGACGAGCCATAGTGACAAGCACCTGGTGAAACCCTTCTGCAAGTTCCATCTTGCGGGAATCGCCACTCCACAGTCCGATTTTGAGCTGGAGGAGCGAGGCTTGCATGATTGTAAGATCTCGCATGAGTGTATTGTCGTCTTCGATCTGCACGGACACAGCGCTCCTGATTGCTTCTTGTATTGCATAGCCAACTTTGCGTATTGACGCATCTGGAGTCAAAACAGCTCCAGCTGCGACGATTGCTGCAAGCACTTCCGGTCTCGCAACGCCGGCTAGCAGTGTAGGTGCGTGGATCCAATGCTTTGCATGTGACCCAGGAGAAGTTAGGGAGAACTGGAAAAGACTGTCCAGAAGACTCAGAGATGGAAAGCACGCAACCGCGCGTGGTATGCTGTTCGGTTTGCAAGTGCTAAGGATCATAGCCAGTATCCTGTCTCGAGAAATCTGTGACAGAGGCTCTGTGGTCACCCGCCTCTCGATATCCAGACTGGTAGGCGTAGGCAGAGAAAGGTTCGCTTGCTCAGCGCTTCCGCTGTCCTTCGAGATAGGCCTAAAACGCCACACAGATGCTTTTGGCAGTGCGTGTCTATCGATAAGCGGCTCCGAGGAAGCAGCTGTATAGCTTTGCACAACATCGGATCCTGCTGTAGGGAAGCCTATGCTCGGCGTCCTAAGATCGAACGGGTTCGCATTATTGTAGGCATCGAGAAAGGTAAGATCCATATCGTTGAGGTCCATGTTCGTGTCCACGCCGAAGTCAAACAGCTCACGAGGAGTCCATGGTCCGGCCTGAAAGTCCACGGCTTGGACGCCGTTAGCGTTATTAGCGGGTGGCATCATCTTATCCCGCAGATAGTCAAACATGTTAGGCTGCTGCGTTGGGGTTGGCATCATTGCCGGATCAATGGCCATTGGTGCTGGAGGAGGTGGTGGTTGCTGCTCCATATGCATAGGCGTCATTTGCTGGCCAGGAGCGGGATATGAGTTTCTGTGTTGCATCGGAGTGGTGTGATGCATTTGGTGCATATTCTGCATATCCTGCATTGGTGGAACATTATTCCCATACGGTTGTCGCGCAAAGTCATTACTGTACGTCTGTCCATAAGGAGGTGAGTTTGCATTCTGTGTTGGTGACTGATGAATCTCGCTTGGTCCAAAGCTGGCGGTGTAGTTGCATGCTATGCCCTTCTTCGTGCATCGCTTGCACGGCTTCTCTTCTTCGCACTTAAGATGAAGTCCTGCACAGGCTTCGCACGCTTGAGACACTCGGCTATGCTGAATTATGGTAGGCTTCGATTGAGGATCATCCTTAGAATGGCCTAGAGTATGACGCTTTAACAAGTCGGCGCGAGCAAAGGCCTTGGTACAAATCTGGCAAGCATATGGCTTTTCCTGAGTATGCATGCGAACATGTCTGGATAAATGGTCTAGGCGGGCATAGCTCTTGCTGCACTTGCCACAACTGTATAGTCGCTGAGCTGGCTGGACGCCGGTAGTAGTGCCATTGCTGCCATTAGCGCCAGTCGTACCATTCGATGCTGATGCTGCATCGCCGGTCGCAGCCTCGTCTTTACGAGCGCGTTTTGTCGCACGTTCATCGTTGTCAGCAGCGTCGACAGCGGCTCCTGCAGTGGTCGGGCTGGGCTGGGACTTCATCAAGGTCCCTGCCGCCGGGTATGGAAGGTCATGTTCCATCGGTCCAGCCTAGCCAGTGGATCCCGATATCGACCACGACGGCATGCGGAGCGTGAAACTTGAAGGGCGTTGGAGCCGATGAACTGTGAAGATGGGAGGTGGAGAAACAAAAGTCTGCGATCGGATGTTTCGGCGAACGCCCAGTGCCCACGCCCCCGCTCGCGCAGAGGATCCAAGGATGCGACGATGGCGTCGCGGAAGCTCGGCACACCTACCAGAGCTTCCGAGCCAACCTGTTCAAATTAGGTTTAGATCCATGTATAGGTTACTTTACCTTCTTAGTAGTCGCCTTAGCTCCTGTTCCTTCTTTCCTTCTATAATATATAACGTTATCGATAAGATATACTAGAATACTAATCTCTATCTCTAAATAGATAATAAATAGAAAGAATAGCTATATACTACTAGTCTAGAAGAGCTTAATAATATACGCGATATAATAGAAGAAGTTAAAGATAAGAACGAAGAGGTAAGTCTATATATTTAGAGATATATAATAAATTATATAACTATATATATAGCTAACTAATCTAGATCGACGATATATAAGAGTACTTAGTTATTAAGTCGTATTATAGAAAGTCGTTTACTATAGTAAAATAGGAGGTTTCGGATTATATACTAGACTATCTAACGATATATAAATAAAGATATACTTATATCCTAGATATCTAAAATATTTTAAATATTTAAGAGAAGCTATTTTAGCTAGATAGATATATATAATAAAATAGGTTATATTATTAAATATATATACTGTTAGAATATACAGTCCAGTTGGTAACCTGGCAACGGATGCCAAGGCAGACTGGATTACATGATAATGGTCATGTGACTAGTCCAAGCTGACACCTTTCAGGTTCAGCTCCAACCTGTAGATAACAATAACACACTTGCTGTTCCTACTTTGGCCCCTACTACTCCTTGTAGCTTCTGTTGCACTTTATGATCCATTTATACCTGTCGGCCCTCCTCAGCTCGACAGGTTATGAGCCCGGGTTTGCAACTACAAGGTAGAAGACTAAAGCAGTACAGGTTACTCCTAAACCTATAAGTCCAGTCCTAGAAGGAAGAGGCAAAACAGGAGAGGGAGACTCGAGGTAGACCCACACACATTGTACAAAGAAGCCCTGTGCATATAAGTTGTGAAAGAACCTAGTGAGGCACACTCATTAATGCATGTTGGATTGCTAGAGTGTAAAGGGAACAGATAAGCCTGAGTTTTGAGCACCTTTGGATAAGCCTCAGATTCAGCACTCAGTACAGCCAATACCCTGACCTGTTTGTAACAGTCAGGAAGGACTTGAGGAAGTCATTTGCCCTACAGAGCAGGAATCTGTACCAAGTTTTCAGTAACCTCAAAAACTGATAGGCCTAGCAGAGCCAGGGATCTGCCAACCAAGGAAGACAGCCATCCAGAAACTGTTATTTTCAGAGTAAAGAAAGAGCTTGGTTCTGGAGTTTGTTTGGGTTTGATTTGCAGAAGAAATCATGGATCAAGAAGGTGGAATTGGCAAGAGAAGGGCTGCACCAATCTTGACAAGAGACAATTGGAGAATATGGTTCAGTCTCCAGGAGAACAACCTTGAAGGAAAAGATGTATATTGGGTCATCTCTGACTCATGGACACCACAAGCATCAGAAGAGAGTACTCCTACTCTTCAGGGACTCAGGCACTCTAGGCACAGCCCAGAGTGGAGGAAGGCAAATGCAACAGCCAGGTATGAGCTGTTTATCTGTCTTTCTGAAGATGATCAAGAGGAAATCCTTGAGGACAAGAATGCTACAGATGTTTGGACAAAGATGAGGTCCAAATACAGCAAGGTGTATACTGCACACGCTATGGCAGTTGTGAGGGAGTACATTACCTTCAAGATGTCAGATGAATGGACAATCAGGAAGGCTTGGGTACATCTTGGGAATCTTGGCAGAAGGATTGCTGAGATAGACCCAAAGGAGAGTCACTACAAAGAACCAGAGAGGAAGATAAAACACCTCCTGGATGCTCTCCCATCTGAGTACCAGAGTACAAAAGATACTATCCTGGCCCAAGCATTTATGACACCTGACCAGGTGCTTATGCTCCTAGAGTCACATGAAGCAAGATTGCAAGAAGACAGTGGGACAGCTATGTTTGCCAAGAGAGGTTATCAAGCAGGAAGCAGTAAAGACCTATTATGCTTCCTGTGTGAAGGGAAGCATTGGGTCAAGGAATGCCCCAGCCTAGACAAGGCAAAAGCAGCTGTCAGACCAAAGCAGAGCTACAGGATAGCAAAGAAACAATCCCCATCCAGGGCCAGGAGGGGATCTTCACCTGACAAAGAGCAACTGAAAGAGATGGTGAAGAAACTGAGCCTGAAGATACAATCCCTAGAAAAGAGATCTAGGAAGCCATCTTCCAAGAAAGCCTATGCAGCACAAGATGCAGAGGCATCCTCTGAATCATCTCCTCCACCTGAGGAAGAAGATATTGATGAGGTAGCTCATTCAACTGTGGAGGCAAAAGGCAAGTACAAGCTATCTGAATGGCTGCTTGACTCTTGTGCTTCTGCCCACATGACTGACCAAGAATCACTCTTCAGAGACCTGAAGCCTCTCGAGAGGAAAAAGTGGATCAAGGTTGGGGGTGGCTACTTGACAGCTACACATGTTGGGAATGCAGTAATGGGTGGAAGGAAAGGCAAACAGATTGTATTGAAAGGTGTTCTCTTTGTACCTGGGCTTGGAGTCAATCTTGTTTCTTGGAACCAATTCAGCAAGCAGTTCGGTGTTCAACCACCAAAATTCACACTTCATTCACCTGATGGAAGGCCAGTTGTCCAGACAAGGCTTTCAGGAGGAGTACCATTCATTGAAGAAATCAGCCAAGACCTGGATGAACTTGCATACATATGCATTCCCCAGGATTCAGTGAATGAAAATGCCTGTGCATTTGCAGCTCAGACTGACCAGGATCAGTGGGAGCTGTGGCATAGAAGAGTTGGACACTTTGGAGAAGGACTAGTAAGAGACCTTCACAAAGTAACTGACCTGAAGGACAAAATTCCTGTCCCTGCAAAGCATCAGCCTTGTAGAGTGTGTTCTCTAGCCAAGATGAAGAAACACAGAGGCAAGGAGACTGAGAGGAAGCCTGCCAGGCTCTCCCTTGTTTCAATTGATATCTGTGGACCATTGCCTGTTTCAAGGCTTGGTTTCAAATGGTGGCTTGAGATTGTTGACAACTTCTCAAGAAAGAAGTGGACCAGTCCACTAAAATCAAGAGAAGATGCAGCAGACACCCTGCAGGAATGGAAAAGAAAAGCTGAACTGCAATCAGGGAATCAGCTTCAGGCAGTAAGAAGTGATGGAGCAAGGGAATTGCTTTCGTTACTTAAGCAGTGGGAGAAAGAATCTGGAATCTCCTACCACACAACTGAGGCATACAACTCAATCCAAAATGGAGTTGTAGAAAGGTCAATCCAGACATCTGAAGAACATGTTAGGGCCATGCTTGAAGATTCAAATATGCCAGTTGAATTCTGGCCAGAAGCATTGGATGCCTGTACTGTTATAAGAAATGCCCTACCAAATGGGCCAGATTTTGATGGATTCAAAGTTTCACCTGATGAAGCTTTCACTGGAAAGAGACCTTCTGTATCACACTTCAGGGTTTGGGGATGCAAAGCAGTTGTGTATATGGATGCCAAATCTCAGCCAATTGGGATGAGATCAGACAAGCTAATGAACAGGGGAAAGAATGCTGTGTTCATTGGATATGTGCCTGATACATCCAAGATGTGGCTGTTCTGGGAGCCTGACATGAAGGCTATAAGGGCTCACAACAATGCTGTCTGGTTTGAGAATGAGAAAGGAGGGGATATGACCTTGAATGTTCCCAGACTCAACCAGCCAAGCCAAGCCCCAGCAAGAAACCCAGTTGGCAGACCAAGAAAGGAGAAACTGGATCTGAAACCATTACATGTTCAACTGCCTCCACCACCAAAGGACATTAAGCAATATCAGGTGATAGCTGATCCAGAAGAAGAAAACAAGAATGAAAAACAGCAGGCTCCTAATCAGAGCCAAGAGAAACCTCAGCAAGACAACCAGAATGTCCAGGCTCAGGAGGGGAATTCAAAGAGAAGAAGATCAATTTCTGATGAAGGGTTAAGAGAAGAAAGAGTTCATAGTATGACCACAAGATCAACTATGCAGAAAAGACCAAGAGAATCAGAGGATGAAGAACTCCCTGAAGCAAAACATCACAGAGCCTTTATCTGTATGATGAAAGACCTGGATCCAAGTATGAACTGGACAGAAGAACTTCTAGGGTGTGTCTATGAGGTTGCATTCCCTGCTTTTGCACCAGGGATTGCACAAAGACAGGAGGTTCCAATTCCAAGAACCTACCAAGAGGCAATACAAGATCCAAAATGGGGTCACATGTGGGAAGAGGCAATCCAGAAAGAGCTGATTGCACTTGGAAGCAACCATACCTGGGATCAGGTAGTTCCACCAAAAGGAGCAAACCTGGTTACCTCAAAATGGGTGTTTGATGTGAAGAGACTAATCAGTGGAGCAATTGACAAGTTCAAAGCAAGACTGGTTGCAAGGGGTTTTTCCCAGAAATTTGGGGTAGATTTTCAGGAGACATTTGCACCAACAGTAAGGCATGACACACTCAGGGTGTTTATGGCTGCTGTATGTGAGAAAGACCTGGAATTGCACCAAGTGGATGTGAACAATGCATTCACTGAAAGTACCCTACAGGAAGATATCTTCATGATTCCCCCACCAGGAGTGGAAATCCCACAAGGTATGGCTCTGAAAATCCTGAGGAGCTTGTATGGCCTGAAACAAGCAGCAAGAGACTGGAACAAGCTATGTGTCTCAAAGCTGGAGAAAATGGGGTTTTACCAATCAGAGGTAGACCCATGCTTGCTCATTCACAAGGGCAGGAACCTGATGGTTTTAACCCATGTGGATGACATTCCCATTGCAGCACCAAAACTGGAAGATGTTCTCTGGTTCAAGAAAGAACTGGGCAAGGTGTTCAAAATCAAAGACCTGGGTGAACCAACCAAAATTCTTGGGATGAAGCTTACCAGAGACAGAAAGAATGGTACTCTGAAGCTTGACCAAGAACATTATATCCAGGAAAGCCTTGCAAAGTTTGGAATGACCAAAGAAATGGCCCACCCAACCTTGTCACCTCTTGACAACTATGAGAGTCTGAGGAAATCTGACTTAGATGAAGAGAGATGTGACAAGACAGAGTACCAAAGCCAAAATGGTACATGGATGTGGCCAATGACCATGACAAGACCTGACATTGCTTTTGCCCTTGGAAGACTTGGATCATATGCATCAGATCCATCCAAGAGACACCTAAAAGCACTCAGGAAACTGGCTAGATACCTGAGATCATTCCCAAGCCTGGGTTTGATGTTCAGAAGGGGAGGAGGAAAGCTGATTGGATATTCAGACTCTGATTATGCAATGGACAAAGCTGATAGAGTCTCAATCCTTGGAAGCATCTTCTTTCTCTGTGGATCACCAGTTTCTTGGATGAGTAAGAAGCAAAAGTCAGTTGCTACATCAACTATGGAAGCTGAGTACATGGCAATGAATGCATGTGCAAAGCAATCTCAGTTCCTTGCAGCACTCCTAAGGGAGATGGACTGTGCATGGTTAGTGGGAGAATGTTCATTTCAACCACTGATCAAAGGAAATTCTGATACAGTGAATGAAATCAGACCTGTTCAGATTATGGGTGACAACCAGGCAGCTTTGACTCTTGTCAAAGATGCTCATACCCATGAGAGATCAAAACATATTGATATTAGCTTCAACAAGGTCAGAAATCTTTGGTGGCAAAGAAAGATTGCAGTGGAATACACTCCAACAAAAGAGATGGTAGCTGATGGCCTGACTAAGCCAAAGACAGGGCCACAGTTCCAGCAATTCATAAGGCAATTACAACTTGCATAAAAGGCAACAAAAGTGCCTGCTCAAAGGCGATCAACGCCGTTGAGCAAACAAGATACCAGGCCTGAGAATTGAACTCAGCAGATTGGATACACTGTGCCAATCTGGAAGCCATTGCACCTGATTGGCTGACCTGGAATCTTTCCTGAATATGAATGCAAGCAGGATACAGTGGTTCAAAAGGAAAGACAAAAGAATGTGATAGAAACAGATCATTGGGATTTGTTCTACCACATTGATTCCAGATCAAGGAATTGAACCTTGCTGGTTGGATACACTGTGCCAACCAGGAGACCACTGCATCTGATTGGCTGATTGAAATTCTGAATTGCATATGTTTGTTCGGATTGGACTCAGAGACCAACTGTTCTGAGTGGGAGTGTTAGAATATACAGTCCAGTTGGTAACCTGGCAACGGATGCCAAGGCAGACTGGATTACATGATAATGGTCATGTGACTAGTCCAAGCTGACACCTTTCAGGTTCAGCTCCAACCTGTAGATAACAATAACACACTTGCTGTTCCTACTTTGGCCCCTACTACTCCTTGTAGCTTCTGTTGCACTTTATGATCCATTTATACCTGTCGGCCCTCCTCAGCTCGACATATACTTATATATTCTAGTTCTAATATACGATATTATATAAGTATCTAAAGAAAAAAACTCGAGTACTAATACTTAGAGACTACTAAGTAGAATAAGTTATTACTATATATAGCGGCCTTAAATATACTAATAAACTCGACCCCTAGCTAGAAGCCTAAACGTATAACTATATTAACGATAATTACTAGAAGGTTATTAACTATAAAAGGCTATTTAGGATACTAGTAGAGCTAGATCTATAAAAGCGGATAGTAAATAGATTACTATATATAATTTTTAATATATTAGTTAACTCTAGCTAATAGTCGATAGTATATACTATACTATATAGAGCTTATTCGTAGAATAGAGGTCTTATATAGAGAACGGTAAGAACTTATTTAAGAACGGTTACTAACTAATATTTATATAGAATCTAGTAGTAAGTTTCTATTCTATAGAGGAAATATATATAGTAATATATTTTAGGTAGTTAATAGTAAATTAGCCGCTATTACGAAATACGCTATATATTATATAGATAATAGATATTTTATTTATAGATATAAGTATAGTAGATATATTAATATCGAGTATCTAGAATATCTATTTAATACTATAGAGACTTAGCTAACTAAGTACTATAATATATATAATCTCCTAAAGAATCGATTAGATAAATATAGTATATTCTTTACTACTAAATAAAATACGTTCGCTTATATATTAGGCTAGGACTATACTTAAGGATAGTATAAGATAGTTATATAATATATTACGTATACTATAATATATTATCTTATCGTCCCTATTAATCTCGACTACTACTACTAGGTAATAATTTATTCCTATAGTATTTATAATTATATTATACTCTAGCTAAATAAGCTACTATAGTAGATCGCTAAAGATCTATTCGGCGTTCTTTAGTCGATTAATAATTATAATATTATAGTCTATAAGTAATTAAATATTCGAGTTTCTTAGTATAATTCTAATTATATATATAGCGAAGCTCCTTATCTACTAGTATATATAGGAACTACTAGAAAAGCGCGATATAAAGACTATTAGCGAGTTATATAACTCGTTAAATAATATCGATAGAATTGCGGCTATTATTTATAAATAGAAGCTACTCTATTAGCTACTTCGAAATTAGGTTACTAAACTTCTATTTAAATACGAATAGGAAAAGGCTATAAACGATCTATTAATAGTATAATAATATTTATAATATCGAGTATATTTACTAATATAATATTTAGTAATATATTTAAGGTATCTAGTAAGGCGATACTCTTAGACTTATAGTTATCCTCTTCTTTAAAGATTAAGTAGAACTCCTTTATAAACGCGAATCTATTAAAGTAGATCTATTATTTAAGTATATAGCTAGTCCTAATATTAATAAGATTCTATTTATATTCCGATACTTCGAGTATAATAAAAGTATATATAAATCCTAATACTAGTTACGTTTACTAATATATATTAAGTTATAACGCTTAAGCGAATTATCGTTAGTATAAAAGGTCCTAAGATATTCTAAGTTACTTTTAAAAGATTCTTTAAACGTATTCGGGAAGTAATAGAGAAACCTATTAAGTAGTAGTATATATACGGTAAAGGATATAGTCTTATAGCTATTATTATAGATATAAGTAGTACCTAATTTAAAGGTATATTACTAAATATATTAAGTATTATATACTAACTATCTAGATCTTAGATACTATCTCGAGAGTATCGATCCTAGAGAATAGCTATAGTATTTCTATATCGAATATATTCTTATTCTATATTAAATATACTTCTAGTATAATATCCTTAATTAGATAGACGACTTCTAGGTAGAATACTTACTCTAGGTTTTAATTACTATCCTTATCGAAGCCTAAAGTAAAGCTACCTATAATAAGCTCTATAATCTACTAATTAGTAAGTTATAGATTATAATATAAAATAGTATACTAATATAATAAAGAATACGAAGATCCTAAGGTCTAGAAATAGGCTTAAAATAAGAAAAATAGGCTTATCCGAGCTAGTCTTAATTATAATTATACGAAAGTTAATCTCGATCTCTTCCTATAAATACGAAAGTATACGAATTCTAATAAGTAAACTAGATATAAATCGAATACTATAGGTAGGAGGTAGCCGCTATATAAAGCGATAGCGAAGTATATATTTATATACCTAAATATATATAGAACTAATAATTTAGTTCGCGGATTATTAACCGACTAGATATCGACTAGTACTTAGCCTATAATATATATAGTACTAATTATAGTTTTAAGAATAACTCGTAAGAGGCCTAATATAAGCGTTTATAGTTTATAGGTAGATAAACGTAGGGATTTAGAATATATATAGGAAAATATAAAGGCTAATATATTTATAGACTAGTATAAAGAATAGAAGAGGAAATATAAAAGATAAGCCTAAGAAGACGATATAGACTATCGTAATACTAGAGACGTTTCTAAAGATAATCTTAACTCTAATTTATCTAATAACTTATATTTAACTATACGATTAAGAAGACAACTTAAAAGTATATAAAGGCGAAGATAAAGTAGCTCTACGAGAGCGGATATACGATTAGATTCCTAGATACTAATACCCTTTAAGACTATACTTCTAATATATATAGGAATACTATAGCTTCTATAATCTAGTAGTAGCCTAAGAGTATAGATACTATTATAAGAAGTAGTACGTTCTAGTATACTATATCTAACGCGTTTAGAAATACTAGCGGTTAGAGCTAAAGATCTATAGTAGCTATAAGTTAGCCTAATATATAACGGAACGGAGTTATAATATAATTTATAGGCCTATATTTAATCCTTCTACTACTACTCGTACTAAGCTTAAGGAATATATTCGTAATTAGCTATAATATTAATAGTAAGTATAATAACTAGGTCTTCTAGCTTAGAACGCGAATTAAGTAGTATTAGCTAACGTAAACTAGAATACTAATCCTATACCTAGTATATTACCGAATATATTTAGTATAATAGGAATACTAAACGTAATACTAAACGTAATACTAAATATAATACTAAACGTAATACTAAACGTAATACTAAATATAATATTAAATATCTTACTAAACTCGATAGTTAGTCTAGTCTAGTAACCCGTTTAGAACCCGTAGTATCTATAGTATTAAATACTAGTAAACGGATATATATACCTAAATATATTCCCGATTAGTAATCTAGGCGTTATACTAAATATAGTAAGTAATAACCCTAGTAATACTATCGCGAATATATCTCGAGGGGCGTTAGATAGATAGGGAGCTATATCTACGTAGTAATAGTCTTAGAATTTACTATAAGAACCCGAAGGAGTACCGAGTCGCGTTACGTAATACGATTCTATATATAAAACTCCGCTATCTAGAGTAATATAGACTATAGAAGATAATAACTTTTATAATATAATAGGGAGTTTATATAAGAATTAGTTATCGTATAGTAGTTAAAGTACTATAGGGTATAAGTTAGCGTTCTTAGATATCTAATAAAATATATTTATAATTGTTAAGCTAAGGAGGGCCGATAGGTATAAATGGATTATAAACTATAATAGAAGCTATAAGGAATAGTAGGGGCCAAAGTAGGAATAGTAAGTATATTATTGTTTTTTATAGGTTAGGGCTAAACCTAAAAGGTATTAGCTTAGATTAGTTATATAATTGTAATTATATAATCTAGCCTATCTTAGTATCTCTTACTAGGTTACTAACTAGACTATATATTCTAACAATAATTATATTTACTTAGACCTCTATAACTTAATACTATTATATTAGATTCTATCTTATAGGGTATAGATATCTATATAATATTTATTATAGTTATTTACTATAGTATAAAGAAAATTTAAATATATTTAAATAGAGATTATAAAGTATCCTTAGTATAATATAATATAATATTAATTTTAAGAGTAAAAAAAATATTAGAGAAAGTAATATATATAGTTATAGTATACTACTACCTAAATATAATAGTAAGGATAGGATTAGTATAGCAAATTAATTAGTAAAGCCTATATAGCTATAAAAGCCCTTAGATAACTATTCTATATTAGTCGAGAGAATTAGAACGTATTCTTTAATATATTAACCTTTATAATCGCTTATCTAGCGAATAGCTCCTCTTAGGGTATAAGCCCTATAAATAGAATACCTTCCTATATATATTAATATATATATATATAGAAAGATATCCTACTAAAAGTAATAAGTTTATATATATTATATATATTTATATACTATTATAAGAATAGTTCCCTTATATAATCTAGTATATTATAAGTATAGAGATATATATATATTCTATATAGTATAGTACCTAGTTCCTATATTAATACGATTATATACTAGTAGATTCTAGGACCTCTAATAAGTAGAATAAGCTAAAACGTTAAATATATATATAGTAAATATAATAGTAGAGAGAGTAATATACTAAGTATCGTCTTAGCTATAAGTTTATATAATAAGAGTATAGATATAGAGATAGATAGATATATCCTATTAATATATATATATATACGTATATATAAATATACTCTATAGATATAAAAATAGATAGATCTAGTTCTATAGTTAAGAGTAAGGCGAGATAACGGACGAATTATATTTTAATTTACATTAATTAATATAATCCGTTTTATAGCTTATAGTAGACTTAGGTTATTTCTAGCTTAGAGCTCGCTCTTATAAGAAACCTAGTAAGGGTAATATAACGATTATAGATATAAAATAAAATATAAAATAGAAAGTAATTTTTAATATATTTATATTAGTATAGCCCTCTCTATATCGTTAGTATATATATTTAGTAGAACTACTCTAGTACCTTCTAGAGATACTACCTATAACGAAATAGATTATTAAATATATTATACGACCTATTACTAATTATATACCTCGCTTAGTAAGAGCCTCGTACTCGCGCCTCCTAGTACTCTAGTCTAGACTATAAAAGGATTTATATTATTAAATATATTCTATATTACGTTTAGTTATTTAACTAGGCAAACCTTAGAGGAATACTATATAAAATTAATTATATTTCGTAACGCGTTTTAGAATATATTACTTATTAGTCTTAAAGAACTTAGTAACTTCGTATATAGGGTTAGATTAGAGAGTAAAGTATTCTAAATATATTAGCGAATATTATTTCGATCGTATTTTAAATTATATATATAGCGCTTTTTATTAACGTTATAGTAGCTCTAGTAGGGAAATAATATACCTAAAATATATTAAAGACTATAACTAATAATATATTTAAATAGATATTTATAAATATACCTATATCTATAAAGAGATTAATAGACTCTTAGCGGTTAATCTAAATATATTAGCGAATATATTTACTATATATTTATAAATATATAGCTATACCTTGCCCTTATTAGTACTAGAGACCTAGCGGATAGGCTAGTAAGTCTATAATATATTAGCGAATATATTATATACCTTCTCGCCCTTACTAGTAGACTAGGATCTCTTAGAACTAGTAGAGGAGCGCCGAGAGCTCGAGGGAGTAACTAGGGCCTTATTCTATTATATATTAGTAAATATATAATAGAATATATACTATATTATATACGTCTAGAGACTTCTTAGCTAGAGTAGCCTTCTTAACTAGAGTAGGCTTCTTAGTAGAAGCCTTAGTTAACTAGATATATTAGCTAATATATTACTAAATATAAAAAAGAATATATATAGGACTATTCTCTAAGAGAGATTTATTAGAAACCGTCTCCTATAATATATAAATAATTATATAAGATAACGAGTTCTAAAATATATATAGGACTATTTATAACTACCTTACCCTTACTAGACTTAGTTCTTATATAGATATAGATAGTCCTAAATATATTAGCGAATATATTTAGAAATATTAAGCTAAGGAGGGCTAATAGGTATAAATAGATTATAAACTATAATAGAAGCTATAAGGAATAGTAGGGGCTAAAGTAGGAATAGTAAGTATATTATTATTATCTATAGGTTAGAGCTAAACCTAAAAGGTATTAGCTTAGATTAGTTATATAATTATTATTATATAATCTAGCCTACCTTAGTATCTCCTATTAGGTAACTAACTAGACTATATATTCTAATACTCCTACTTAAGATAGTTAGTCCTTAAATCTAATCTAAAGGTATAAGATTAATTAAGAATTTTAATTAGCTAATTAGATATAGTAGTCTCCTAGTTAGTATAGTATATCTAACTAGCTAGGTTTAATTCCTAGATCTAGTATAGGACGTATAGAAATACTCTTAGAGAGAGTTTCTCTAGTCCCTTTTATACTACCTTTTACTCTACTTAATTACTATATAAGTTATAGTTATCTAATAAATTCCTAGAACTATAGCCCTATTTTTAGCTTAGTTAGGCTATTAGCTACTATCTCTTTTATTAGAGTATATTCTACTATAATTTTCCTTTACTACTAAAGATTTCTAACCTTATTAAAGCTAATATTAATATATTTTAATCTCTTATAGGTATAAGTATCTTTAACTAAAGTTAAAGCTACCTAATTGTCTTCTATAATCTAAATAGGCCTAATTTTATTTACTATATTAGAATTTCCTTTAATTAGTAGCTAAAATAAATATTCTCCTACTAACTAAGTATAGTCTATCTCTCTTAGGAGTACTACTAGGAACTAAGATTACTTTATATATATATTTATTACTATATACTTAGCTTCTATAGTTAATATAGTAACTAACTTTTGCTTTTTTACTTATCTAAGAAACTAGTAATCTATAGAGAAAGAAAATACTTCTAAGGATTAAAACTCTATCGGCTTTATCTATTATATAATTAGAGTCTAAATATCCTATTAGCTTTCCTCCTCCTCTTCTAAATATTAGACCTAGGCTTAAGAATAATCTTAGATATCTAGCTAGTTTCCTAAGTACTTTTAGATATCTCTTAGATAGGTCTAATATATATAATCTAAGTCTCTTAAGAGTAAAAGTAATATTAGGTCTTATTATAGTTATTAGCTATATCTAGGTACTATTCTAACTTTAGTACTTAGTCTTATTATACTTTTCTTTATCTAAGTTAGATTTTCTTAGACTCTTATAGCTATTAAGTAGTAATAAGGTTAGATAAGCTATTTCTTTAGTTATTCTAAACTTTATAAGGTTTTCCTAGATATAGTATTCTTAGTCTAGCTTTAGAGTACTATTCTTCCTATCTCTAGTAAGCTTTATTCTAAGAATTTTAGTTAGTTTATCTAGGTCTTTAATTTTAAATACCTTACTTAGTTCCTTCTTAAACTAAAGAATATCTTCTAGCTTTAGTACTATAATAGGAATATTATCTATATAAGTTAGAACTATTAGGTTCCTTCCTTTATAGATAAGTAAATATAGATCTACCTCTAACTAGTAGAATCCTATTTTCTCTAGCTTTAAGATATATAGCTTATTCTAGTCTCTTACTACTTATTTTAGGCTATATAAGCTCCTTAGAATTTTTAGGGCTATATCTTTTAGAATTTCTACTCCTAGTAGGAGAATTATAAAGATATCTTCTTATAAGATACTCTTAGTAAATATATTATTTATATCTACTTAGTATAGTTCTAGATCTTTCTTATATATAGTAGCTATAAATACCCTAAGTATATTATACCTAACTATTAGTATAAATATCTCCTAGAAATCTATCCTAAACTTCTAAGAAAACCCTCTTATAACTATTCTTATCTTAAACTTATTAATTACTCTACTAATTAGTCTCTTTATATTAAATACCTATTTTAAGGTAACTAGATTTACTCCCTTTAGTAGGACTACCTAATCCTAGGTATAGTTACTCTTAAGTATAATTAGTTCTTTCTAGATTGCCTCTTCCTATATATAACTCTATTTTAGATCTTATATTACCTCTTAGTAGATTCTTAGAATTAGAACCTCCTATCTTTATATAATTCCTAGTATAAAAGTAGAGAATATAACCTTATAAATATACTCTAGAAGTTTATTTATCTAATCTATACTTAGATCTAGATCTTTTATTAGATAGATAAAGGCTCTATAATATTTAGCTTTAGGGAAATTATTATCCTCTAATTCTCTTAGTCTCTTCTATATAGTTAATCTTATAATTATACTATAAACTCTTTCTTCTCTTAACCCTTTATTAGAGATTAATCTTCTTTTCTTTAAATTCCCTTTCTAAGTATAGATATTTTAGTTATCTTACTAAGGTTCCTCTTAGCTCTAATTTAGAGTCTACTATTTATAATTTTCTTTTTCTTCTTCTAGATTATCTATTACCTAATATTAGTCCTTATCCTTTAGTAGTAGAGGTAGCTAAACTTATAGTAGTTTTAGATCTAGTTTCTCCTTTCTTACTAGCCTACTAACTAGGTTTTTAACTAGAGCTTAGCTTAGCTAGTTAAGTCTAGGAATATTTAAAGTTATATCCTCTCCTTTCTTATTCTTAAACTAGATAGTATTATTATAAGCTCTTATAGTCTTTATATTAGGCTCCTAGAATAGCTATATTTTAGATATATTAGGTATATAGCTAATAAATATAGTATCTTTCCCTCTATTTATTAGCTTATCTAATCTTATCCTAACTAGCTAAGATTTAGTATCTATATATATAACTACTCTATATTCCTAAACCTTAAAGTATAATATAGAAGATCTCTTTCTAGTAAAAGCTTTATTAGGTAAAACTTTTAACCTATTAATATCTAGCCTATTTAGAAGGGTATTTCTTATAATAGTATAGATATTTAATACTTCTAGCTAGAATTTAACTAGTATATTTAACTCTTTAAGTATTACCTTAATATATTCCTTAGATATCTAGATAGACCTTTCTATAACTCTATTTTAGATTAAGTTATATACCTTAGTTATATAGTAGGAGATTCTAGATTCCTTCTCCTACTATTTAAGTAATATAAGTAATTCTCTTATCCTATTACTTCTTACTACCTAAAGCTAATTCCCTAATTATAGTTTAGCTTTTCTTTTCTATTCCTATAGTATATCTACTATATCTTCTCTTAACTTTAATAGGAATACCTACTTCTTTCTAGAAAAGTTATTAATAATCTTAAGCTACTATTTAAAACCTAGCCTTAATATAGGTAGTAGTCTATAGATATTAATTAAGATAAGGGAAAGTCTAGTAGGCTTTCTTTTAGTCTCCTTTCCTCTATATTTCTTTATCTTAGCTAGAGAATATACTTTATAAAGCTAATACTTTATAGAGATAGGAATTCTTTCTTTTAGGTTAGTAACTTTATAAAGATCCTTTAGTAATACTTCTCTAAAGTATCTAACTCTTCTATACTATAGCTCCTACTAATCCTAGTTAGTCTAGGCTATAAAGATATAGATATTATTATTTATTAGGTCCTAGGGAATATATATAAATATAAGTTTATCTAGGTCTTAGCTAATTTCTTTAATAAATAGTACTCCTCTTAAAAGTCTTATCTAAATAACTAGCTTTCTATTAAATAAATAAAGTATAAATTTTAGTAGTTAAATACTAAACTACTTACTAAATTAGTTCTAAGAAATAAGATTAACTCTAAGTCTAGGTATAAAGAGAATACCTTTTAGTATAATCTACTTACCTCTCTTTTTATCTATAACTATACTCTTAATATATATAGCTATTAGATAGCTACTTCTAACCTTAATCTACTTCTTCTTTTTAAGAGGTTTTATATCTTTAAAGAGTAATTCTTAGTTAGTTATATAGGTAGAAGTATAAGAGTTAAGTAGCTATTTAGATAGCTTATACTTATCTTTTACTTTAATAGTTAAATAAGCTACCTTATCTATATCTTCTTCCTTAGAGGAAGAAGATAGTTTAGAGGGTACCTCTATATCTTATACTATATAGGCTTTCTTAGAAGATAGTTTCCTAGTCTTCTTTTCTAGGGATTATATTCTTAGGCTTAGTTTCTTTACTATTTCTTTAAGTTATTCCTTATCTAGTAAAGATCCCTTCCTAGCTCTAGATAGAGATTATTTCTTTACTATCCTATAGCTCTACTTTAGCTTAATAGCTACTTTTACTTTATCTAGGTTAGGGTATTCTCTAATCTAGTACTTTCCTTTATATAGGAAATATAATAAATCCCTACCTATCTAATTTCTTTTTTTAGTAAATATAGCTATCTCCTAGCTTATTATCTATTCCTATTTTTCTCTTAGAATACTAAGAATATCTTATAAGCTTAGGTCCTACCTTAGATCTATCCTATTCCTAATAGTACTAAATAATTCTAGAAGAGCTACTAGAAGCTATTAAATCCTTCTCTCTTTAGTCTTAATTTCTTTAAACTATAGAGAGATTAATACTATCTTCTTAGTTATACTACTTAGGCTTTACTATACTTTATTAACTATTTAGCCTTCTTCTATACTAAAATTAGTATACTATTAGAGTAAGCTTCTTCCTATTACCTAAAGCTTCCTTTTATATTTTCCTTTTACCTATATCTATAGATATCTTATATATTTAAGCTTTTAATATTTATCCTAGTTATCTTCTAAAATATAGATAAATATTTTATATAATACTATTATATTATAAACCTTATAACTTACTCTTCTAATTAACTAGTTTAGTAATTCTAATAATATTATTAAGATATACTTAGATAGTATAGATACTAGGGTACTAAGGACTACTTTATCTAGTACCTATTTAACTTTTAGCTTTATTAGATATATCCTAATTATCTTAAACTATAATTTATAATTCTCTCTTATTAAGATTAGTATAGCCCTTCTTTTACTAATTCCTTCTTCTTAATCTATAATTTCTTCTATAAATTAAATCTAAATAAACTCTAGAAATAAGCTCTTTCTTTAGTCTAAAAATAATAGTTTCTAGATAGCTATCTTCCTTAGTTATAGATCCCTAGCTCTACTAGGCCTATTAGTTTTAAAGGTTACTAAAAACTTAGTATAGATTTCTACTCTATAGGGCTAATAACTTCCTTAAGTCCTTCCTAACTATTATAACCTATAGATTAGGATATTAGTAGTACTAGGTACTAAATCTAAGGCTTATCTAAAGATACTTAAAAACTTAGGCTTATCTATTCCCTTTATACTTTCTAAGTATATCTTACTAGGTTCTTTTATAGCTTATATATATAGGGCTTCTTTATATAATATATATAGATCTATCTTAAGTCTCCCTCTCCTATTTTATCTCTTCCTTCTAGGACTAGACTTATAGATTTAGGAGTAACCTATACTACTTTAGTCTTTCTACCTTATAGTTATAAACCCGGGCTTATAACCTATTAAGCTAAGGAGGGCTAATAGGTATAAATAGATTATAAACTATAATAGAAGCTATAAGAAATAGTAGAGGCTAAAGTAGGAATAGTAAGTATATTATTATTATCTATAGGTTAGAGCTAAATATAAGGGACTAGATATATAGTAACGTATAGGACATCCGTTAACCGATAAGTCGATAGAAGGTAGAACTAATAAGTATATATTCGAGTATACGTACGACGCTACGTAAAAAGCCTACGCGTTACGTATACGGCGCGTACGCCGAGGTAAGCCTTAGTAGGAGATATTACCTCCTCGAGGTCCTTATAATTATCTCCTTCTCCCTAGTATAGCTATCCTTAGCTATAGGCATAGCCTAATCTTATATTAAGCTCCCCTATCTAGCGTATTCGTTGCGCTTCTTATACGTTCTCGTCGCTCTATACTAGTTGCTATACGCGAGATTTCCGTCGCTATACTATTCTAGTACTTAGCCTTTACTATTTATAGTAAAGGCTTTATTACTATATTGTTTATATATATATTCGTAGTTACGTAAAGTAAAGCGGCTTTACGGGTAGTCTATAGTAACGGGTTTAAGTATATATAGCGAGTATAAGTAGCTTATAAAGCCTATCTAAGAACTCTCTCCTATTCCTAAGTATCTCTCCTATTTATAGCCTATACTACGTATATATCCCTCCTACGCCTAGTAATCTACTAGTAAGTACCCTTTTATTCTCTTTAAACAATCTTAATATCTTTACTATAGCTACTATAGGTCCCTCTAATACTCTAGGTAAGCGCCGCGTAATCGCTACGCCTACGCTTATTACTTCTAAGAAGCGTACTAAGGTTATAGCCGAGGATTGTATCCGCTATTACGACTATATAACCGCTAACCGTAAGCTTCTCGCTCCCGTTATAGTTGCGCTATATATACTAATCGTTTACTAGTCGACCTAGTCGATATCTATACCGAGGGCTACTTCGATCCTAGCTAGGCTATCCGCTATCGCCGCTATAAGGGCATTAACTAGAAGTATAAGCCGGTATTGGCTCCCGCCCTCTTAGCGCTACTATCGCGCTTACGCGACGTACGCGCTACGTATAATAAGTTCGAGCTAGATATCTATAACGACCTCGAGGAGCGCTAGTAAGTCTAGGCTAATATCGATAACGAGCTCGCCGTAGCTGTCTCTAGTATATATATCTTACTTATCGCTTGCGCTTCGTATACTAATCGCGTATAGCTATTAAGCTAACCCTCCGCGCCTTCTACTATAATAAGAATAAGGTCTCCTCCGACGATATCCTACTTAAGAGTAAGCGCGCCGGCGGTACTATAGCTACGCTCGGTAGTCTCGATACTATTAGTACGCTCAAGTATATTAATACCTCCCTTACTACTCTCGTCGAGATTAGTCGCTACGTAAGTTACTACTCCGTATCGTATATACTTCGTATACTAACCGCTCTAGTATCTAGCCGATAATAGCCTTACCGAGGCTATCGACGCTATCGACGAGATTATAGGCCGTACTATTACTCCTAGTAACGACTCCGACTAAATACGCGCCTATACGGCGTATACGCGCTACCTCCTCTTCTACTACTTAGTACCTATAGGCCGCTAAGCCCTATATAGTTTTTTAATAGCGAAACGAGTACGTACTATTAACTTATCTTAGTCTTATTTTATTTCTATCTACTCTTCGCTTATGCCTCGAAGGCATTAAGCGCTATAGTATCTTTAACGTACTTAGCTAGTTCCTATATATTATACTTATCTAGCTATCCTACCTACTTAATAAGGTAATATACCTTCTATTTCTATATCCTCTTCTTTACGATCTCTTCTACTCGCTACTTATCCGCTTCCTCTATAATAGGTATACTTACTTTATATTCCTTACTCTTACGGCCCTTCTAAGGCTCTAGTAGTAATATATAAAAGATATTATAGATCTTCGTACTTAACGGTAGCGCTAGGCGATATACCTATATATCTACTATATCGATAATACGAAACGGTCTAAGAAACTTTAGTCTAAGTTTCTTCTTTAGTATATCTAGCTTAATATTCTTAGATACTAGTAGTACTAGGTTACCTATACTATACTTCTTTGCTTTATAATAAGCGTTATAATACTTCGCTTAATACTTAGCTATAGTTTTCTAGCGTTGTATAAGTATCTTATATACTTATCGTAACCTATCTATAGCGTCGATTACCGCCGGTACCCTTCCCTTAGATAGCTCGTCCCGAGCTATAGAAGTCGCTAGAGTTAATATAGATACTATATCTAGATCGTATCCGTATAATATCCTAAAGGGACTTATACGTAGCGTAGGGTATATACTATTATTATATACAAATTCCGCTTACGCTAGCTAAGACGCCTAGTCTTCTTAGTCTTCTAAGTAGTAGTACCGTAGGTACTACTCTAGCGTCTAGTTTACTCTCTCCGTCTAACCGTCGGTCTATAGATAGAATATAGTACTAAGCTTACGTTTTATATATATCTTATAGTAGAAGTCGCTCTAAAACTAGCTAGTAAATAGCGACCCTCGATCGCTAATAATACCGCTTAGTATTCTAAACCTCCTAATTACCTCTCTTTATAGGATCTCTATAAGCTCTACGGCTATATACTTCTTCGTCGTTAGGATAAAGAGGCTTATCTTCGTATAGCGGTCGACTATTACGAGTATTATAGTATAGACGTAGGAGCTAAGCTTACTTAGCGGAAGATTAGTAATAAAGTCTATTATTAATTCTTACTACGGTCTTACTAGTATTAATAGCGTAGACAGTTCGCTATAGGGGCGGTACCGCTTTGCCTTCGACCGCTAGTAGATACCGTAGATAGAGATATACTCGGCTATCTCTTAAGATATACTAGGCTAGTAGTACTTCCTACGTATTAACTCTACTATCTTTATATAGCCGAAATACCCTACTAAGGCGTCGTCGTAATATATACGTATAATCTATACTCTTAATACGTAATCCTTTAGTATATAAATTATATTACCCTAAAAAAGGATATTATCGCGGAGCGAATACCCTTTAAATACGCCGCTATTACTCTTCGTAGCCTTATATAACTCTTTAGCTAATAGCTCCAATTACTAGAATATCTGTATAAAGCTAAGTAATAGTTCTAGTATATAGTAGTAAGGGCCGTTATTTTTAGCGACTATAGCTACTATCCTTACCGGATAGTAAACGAAGTTATTATACTATACTTACGTTACTCCTAGTCCTCTTATAGAGACATATATTACCGAGATACGTTTTACTACTAGTTCTATACTTCTAGTTAGGTCTAACTATATTAAAAGCTTAGCTTAGAGTATAGGTAGTAGGTTACTTATCGCTTACGTTTCGCCTTCGTAGTCGCTTCTCCTTAATAGTATATTAGTAGGATTCTTCTTTCCTATCTAGTACTTAATCGTAAAGTCGAAGGGTACTAGGAATATAGCCTACCTTGCCTACCTACTAACTAGTTACTTTATAGTCGTAAATCCTTTAAGATTAGTATAATCGACGAGTACGTATACCGTATACTATAAGCCGTCGAAGTACGGTCTCTAATACTTAAAGGATTCTACTACTACTAGTAGTTCTTAGTTATAGGTCTTATAGTTAGTCTCTATAGGGATTATCTTCCTTAACTAGAAAGTAATAGGGTACTAGTAGCCTTCTTCTCCTTATTACGAAAGGATACCTACTACTATAAATATAGATACGTCGGTCTCGAGACGTAAGGGCTTCGTAGGGTCGAAATATCGAAGTATCGATATAGAGTAGAAGGCATTATTTAGGCTCTTAAAAGCCTACTCCTCGGCTACGTCCTACTTAATCTAATCTAGCTTTTTGCTATTCTTAGCTCCCTTAGAGAGAGCTATTAGAGGTATAACTATCCGAGAGTAGTTAGGGATAAACCTACGATAGAAGTTATAGAATCCTAGAAAGGACTAGACTTTAGTAAGTATAGTAGGTCGCGGCTACTCTATAATTGCGTTTACCCTACTCTAATCTATCGATACGCCTTTAGTACTAACGATGTATTCTAGGAACTCTACCTATTTCTTCTAAAACGAGTATTTCTTCCGGTTCGTATATAGAGAGAATATCCGAAGATACTTAAGTACGGCGCGTACGTCGCGTATATAATCCTCCTATATCTTACTATAGACTAGGATATTATCGAGGTAGACTATATAGTAGATATTAACTAACCCGGCTAGGGCTCTATTAATATATCCTTAAAACGTTATAGGTACGTTAGTTAAGCTAAAAGGTATAATATAGTACTCGAAGTGTCTATAGCGTATACGAAACGTAGTCTTCTACTCGTCGCCTCGCTTAATCCGGATACGATAGTAGGTATCCTATAGGTCTAAGGACGTATACTATTCGGCGTCCTTAAGCCTATTAAGTATCTCGCTTATAAGGGATAGAGGGTAACGATTCTTAATAGTAATTTCGTTTAACCCTCTATAATCGACGTAGAGTCGGAGACTACTATCTTTCTTTAGTACGAATAGGATCGGCGTATCCGCTTCGCTTATACTAGGCTAGATCTAGTTATTATCTAATACCTTAACTAGATACTTACGGAGCTTACGAAGTTCTCGCTTAGACTAGTAGTAAAGGGCTTTATACGGTAGCTTTTTCCCGCCGATAAGGTCGATCGCATACTCTATATCTACGTATAGCTAGCGTCGAGCCTCTAGAGTTATAGTAAAGATATCTATAAAGTCCTTAAACTCTTCTAGTAGGTCTATATTATTACCGACCGTAACGCTACGTAGGTTAATTATATATATATAAGATACGTTATATATATCTTTCTAAAACTACTATAGTTCCTATACCGTTACCGAGCTTACTATACTAGGCTTACTATACGTCTACATATCGGTTACGCTATCTACGACAACCTTCTAATCCCTTCTCTAAGGCCGACCTAAGATAATATCTAGGTTAGGCATCTCGAATATATAGAAGGTTCCGCTCGTAACCCGTTCTTACCCGGTCGTATCTACGATACGTAGGCTTAGGTAGTACGCTCTATAGTAGTATCCTCTTTCTCCTTAAAAGCCGTCTATAGAGGGAAGCGTAGCGTCTACGATTTACTAGGGTTAATACTAAAGGACAAATTCTCGAGAGATAATATTAATATTAGTAGTATTATCGAGTAAGTATTCGACTTATACGTTACCCTCCTATATAACTATTACGCTATATACTCGCTTCGATAGTACGTAGACTACTAAGCTACTAGAATTAGTTATAGTACTTATCCTTAGCTCTTAGGCGGTACTTTGCCTTTTCCCTCTTCGGCTACTTTAATCTTATATATACTATACGAGTCGTTATCTTTCTATAAGTAGCGGTTAGGGTAGTCGGTTTTGTAATAGCCCTTCCTATAGTACCTATAATATTCGATCTTATTAATATCCTAGTTGCCTTTCTTATTATTACTTCGTAACTACTTATCGCTTACTTTTCGATCGCGAGTAGACTACTCCTTACCGCCGCTACTACCGCTACTATAGTTGTCGAAGCGACGCTTCTTCTTACTCTCGCTATAGTTATCGTCGTTACGCTCTCGTCGCTTACTATACGTCTTATCCGGTATCTTAATACGAGCCGTAAGCTCTACGAGCTCTTATTACAATACTAGGACGGCGTAGTACTTAACGATTACGCTACGTAGCGTAGGCTATAGCTTTGCGAGTAGGTATCGTACTTATTACGCCTCGGTATAGTCGCTTAGCTAATCTTCTAGTACTATAAGCTCGAGGGCAAAGTTCTAAACCGACTAGTTCTTATACTAACGAATACTCTTATACTTAAGAGTTACGTTAAGTATACGGTTTATAGGATCGCCGATATAGTCGTAGTAGAAGTCCTTAAAATCCTAATATATATATATACCTAGGTTCTCGATATCGTAGTTATTATACTACTTCTTATACGTATCGCCTACGAGGTATATAATACTATAAAGCGTCTTACTATTATTCGTACGATAGGCATCCCTAGATAATATAAAGATTAAGGCTAGTTCCTATAGAAACCTCCTTACCTCCTTAATAATATTACCTCTAAAAGGCTTAGGTTCCTTTAGTCGTAGCTTACTACTCGTAAGGCCCGCGACTACGTCTACTATACTTAGCTTACCTATATCGCTTAGGGTATATACTAGTATAGAATATAGACTTAGTCGATATAGAAGGATATAAGATATAGTCTCTATAGACTCGGAGTCGGAAGAGTTAGAGTTATTAGTAGTAATAGGCCTTATAGGCTCTTACTCTAGTTGCTCGTTACCTACTTCTCGACTAGCTCTTATCTACGCTCTCCTAGTATCGCGCTATATACGAAGACGTATATTTTTACGCTCGATCTCCTAAGCTTAGACTTCTTGTTTTAGTAGTTTCTATTCTACCTTTTCGCGTACGAGGCGCTCGTTTAGTATAGCCTATCGCTTATTAAGTATAGCTTATCGTTCGGTGTCCCGTTAGACGCGTTCCTCGTCGGTTGTAGGCGTATTATTATTATTAGTTTTACCGCCCGACGCGGTCGCTTCGCCTACGTCTATCGTACGAGATCCTATAGGCCGCTACGATAGGTAGACTTATTAGAACTATAAGGGGCTAGGTATATAGTAACGTATAGGACATCCGTTAACTAATAAGTTAATAGAAGGTAGAACTAATAAGTATATATTCGAGTATGTATATAACGCTACGTAAAAAGCCTACGCGTTACGTACGCGGCGCGTACGCCGAGGCAAGCCTTAGTAGGAGACATTACCTCCTCGAGGTCCTTATACTAAACCTAAAAGGTATTAGCTTAGATTAGTTATATAATTATTATTATATAATCTAGCCTACCTTAGTATCTCCTACTAGGTAACTAACTAGACTATATATTCTAATAAGAAATACTAAGAAGAATATATAGTATATTATATAGATTCTTATTATTTAGCTTAATCTCGCTACTAAGTCTTATATATTCTTTTATAACGGACTTAAAGAAAGCTAAATATATTAGCGAATATATTTAGAAATATAATTAGAAATACTTACCCTTTAAGGCGTTCTATTAGTTAGTACTAGGGCGACCGCTCTATAATATATTAGTAAATACGTTCGCGAACGTATTATAATAGTCTATATCTACCTTAGAGTATTTATTATCTATTATATTAACTATAATACTATATTACTAAATATATTAGCGAATATATTCTAAATATATTAGAAAATATATTACTTACCGTCTTAATATAAGTAATTAGCGCGCCTTAAGTACTAACGATATACTAAAATATATTAGCTATTATATAGTATAATATAATTAGTATTATATACCTCGTAAAGCTTCGAGCCGTTCTCTTCTATAATATCGGCGATATTAGAGTTAGAATCGCTAGCTTAGAAGTAATACTATAAATATATAAGCTAATAAATTATATAATATATTAGGAAATATATACGAGATATTAGTAACGTATCTCGCCTAAGTAGATCTTAGTACTATCTAGCGACCTATCGGTATTCTATATTATAATTAGTAATATAATACTAACTATAATATAGAATATATATAAGTTACTATTATTCTAGATCCTTAAGAACCTTCTTAGTATTATTAAAGCGCTCGTATTACTTATAGTAGTTCTATAATATATTTAGTAATATATTATAGAATATATATAGTATTATCTCTTATATTAAAGAAGGTTACTATCTTAACTACTTATCCTTACTCTTTTAGTATATAGATTTATAGTAGACTTAACGTTTATTTAGATAGTTTTTTTAAAAAAAAAGGAGGATTCTAGTATTATTTATAGTATCGTATTTTAGAATATCGCTAGTATAGTATTAGATTTAATATTTAGTATAATAGTTTAGGACGTAGAATAAAATAAGTAGATAATATAGTATACTATATAAATATATTAGTAAATATATTCTTAGTATATAGTTACTTACTACTACTAGTATTACTTTAGTAGTTAGGAATATTATTAATTTTATTAAAGAAATAATATTTTCTATTAGCGCTTATTATAATATAATATTTTTAAGTAATTATAGGTATTTCTAGATAGGCGCTATATTATAGTAGTTAAATACGTATATCTTAGTATATATATAGAAGAAGAAGTTGGAATTAAATAGTAGGTTAAGATTTGAATTAGTAGGTTGAGTACAGACTAGGTGGCCGGACTCAATTCTATAGGTATGCCGAGCTATATGCTCGACGATGGCTGGGGAGCAAAGCACGTGCGCGCTTACCTAACAGTACAACCATATTCAAGTACTCTGGACTTCACGGAGTGTATAGAGTACTGGGAATAGAAAGTTCATCTTTGCCAGCTAATATTGTCGCGCCTAGTCATTGTTCTGTTTCGAATTTTTGCTCTTTCACACAGTCCGCGGTAGAATTTTGGCCAGCCTAGGTATTTGCAGCAGGAGCTAACGACTTTTCTTCCAGAGATAACGTGTGCAGCCACCCTTTCGACCTTACACCCTTTCGTTAGCGCCGTTTTCGATTCGTTCCCTCAGCTTGCGGAAAAACTGGATTCGCCGAGAAACGGCGCTAACGAAAGGGTGTAAGGTCGAAAGGGTGGCTGCACACGTTACAGGCAAGAACAAACATGTAAAATCGGAAGACGCACCTACTTGAAAGGAAGAGAACCGGAAGTCGCCACGTATGCAAGCTAGCTGGGCAAATTCAGGCTGACCTCTCCAGTCGTGCTTTTTCCAGGAACATGCACAGGTTGCATCGCTGGCTGGCAAATGCTATAAAGCGTGGAAACCTAAGTCTTTCAGAAGAGCGTGGTGCGCGCACACCAACGGAACTTGGAGCGCTGGTCTGTGTACGGAACGACTGAGAATCGGTCAACGCGCAAAGCTATGCTGGTAATTATCGTACTCAGTGCGAGATTTCGACGTCTGTCCGATCACAAGCAACCTTCTGCGCTGCTCATTGCGGACAGGGTCTCGCGGTTTCGATCTTGCAACCATGGTATGGTCTGAACTCTTCAACGTTTCGCGTCCGGTCGACCTCCATGCCTGGCTCCTGTATTTGGCCGTAGGGCTGTACTCTTGCTTCAACCAAAATGACCATTCCTGTGCCTCATGGCTGGACTTTGAGTCTATTTTGCATTTCGAAAGCGCCTGTATCCTGTCTGGATGTGTTTCTGCCAATAACAATGTCTGCTTAGCCAGATCCACGGGCCAACAAGACGTGAGTCCTGGTGGATGCTATCGGAGATGCATCACTTCCGCCAGCACCTCCCGGCTTCACCAGTATGTGAGAGATGCGACGACAGTCTCTTGGATGGCATGAAGTCGACGATATGGCTCAACGACAGGTTTGTTGTTGTGTACAAAGGGGAGATTATTGTGAACGCCCTGGTGCGGATTATGCAGGAACCTAAACTAAAAATGGTTCACTCACCCCAGACCGTTGCGCCGCTGTCTCGGTAGAGCCCGCGAGTCAATCAACTTCAAACTGAACTACTCCCTCACTTACGCAACCCTGGTATTCACTGTTTGTTGTCCCTTTCACGTTGCCTCTTGAATTGTCCCATATCATTACTCCAGTCGCATTACTATCCCACTTTCCTGACGCGCCTATGTGTTAATGTCTAGTGAACGGAGCCGCGCCGGGCCTATTGATGCACGAAATGGGATCGTGAGCAGTCCAGCAGAGCACGCTGCCTCACCTACGAGTCCAGCGCTCTCTGCTGCCTCATTTGGACGGACAAGCTTTCAGAGCCATGGCAAATCGCTATCTATGGCCTCGACATCCTCACATCCCGCCAGATCGAACCGCTTCTCCGTGCAGTTTCCCATAGCTTCAGGGTCAAACACACCCGCACGAACCACATCGCCTGTGCGGGAAGTCGCAGCGGAAGTGCCTGTAGCCGAAGCATTGGCTCTGCTTCAGAATGGAGCGCCAGATAGCAATTCTTTTCTGAGCCTCATCGCAAGCCAGGAACGAAGAGTGCTGGAGTTGAAGGAGGAGTTGCTTCGCGCGGAGGCAGATCTAGACAAGCTGAAAAGGCAATGGGCTCGACATGAGGTGCAAAAGAAACGCGAAGATGTCAAGCGCTTGACAAAGTTGCAGCCTTTACAGACTGCGCTACCTGTCAACGACACAGAAGAGGACGTGGATGGCTCAAGCGCATGGATGCAGCAAGAGATGGAGAGGAGGAAAGCCTTGCTCTCGAGAAGCAACACTACTGGCGGGCGGACGATTTTGCCGGGCCAGCGACATACTCGAGCTTTGTCATTACTTTCGCCGGCGAGAGACAACAACATCAGGGAATTCACTGCCCCCGCACCACAAAGGCCGCCTCCGCCTAGGAAGGACAGCCTGAAGAACCGACCAAGCGTCGAAGGTGCTGCACCTGATCCTCCTCCCTTGATCGAGCCCATCACCGAAACAGCAGATCTTACCAATGAGATCGACAGGACTGTAGATGCAAATATCGACCTCACACAGAGAGCGACCATCGACCAAGAAGCTCTGCTGAAAACCGGAAAGAAGATGGCTACAGACTTTAAGGATGGATTGTGGACGTTCTGGGAGGATCTGCGGCAAGCCACAGTTGGCGAAGAGTCGGTCGCTATTCCGCCTCCCAGGCGCAAGAGCTCGACGCAGACACTTCGGACTGCTCGCAAACAGGGCAGCCGCAATAGCTTGCGTCCATCTTCTCGTGGCTCGTCCACGATGAGCAAAAGCTCGGACCAGACAGTCAAACAGCCTTCGCCAAACAGGAACCGGAAGCAGTCAACGCCTGCAGCATTACCAGATCTCGCTGATCCCTCATTCTGGACAGAACATGGTGTGACAGTTCCTAGTCAGACCTCTCAGCCTGCCACCAAGAAAGCGACCACTTCAAAACATGCCAAGTCACCATCGGTCGCGAAGCGCCTGTCCGTCGTCAGCAATGATGCTTGGGATACGTGGGATGACAGTCCAGAGCAGAGTCGGAGTGGCAGCAGCGTGACCAGCGATGCAGGTACTTTGCCAAGCACTGTTAGCGGCAGCCCGAGGACCAGCATTAGCATCACTGGTTCCGAGTCCGCGGCTGGGGAGAAGCGAGATCCTATCCCCTGGCCAGTGTTGAAGAAGTCTGGTCTAGGTAGCCTGAGAAGGACCGCGAGCAATTTGATGCAGGAATGGGAGAATTCTTTAAAACCGACGCCAAGTCCTAATGATAAGCGGAATAGTCAGGCTGACTACTTGGGTGTTTCTGCTGAAGCTGAGGCTTATGGGGCTGGAAGGATGTAAATGACTGGAACACTAGGCTTTGATCTTTGGCGTGTAGATATTGGATATGGGACTCATGTGGAATGAATGTACTTGATCTTGGACCATAACTCTGCTTCCAAGCTCAGCCGTGCACAGGTTGTCGAGGCACATCAGCGACGATTTGGAAAGTTGCAATGCTATGGAAGACCATTGCGTGATATTCCGACTCGTTGATGGGTAGAGCGACATGGAGGAGGGAACTTCGGCGGCGTAGCCTGGTCGTACAAGCGGATAAGTCTCTTGACACTTCCGCAAGCACAAATTAGGGTTGAATTGGAAACACAAACTGCACTCGGTCTCGCCCAACACTTGTCCTCCCGAGCTCAAATTACCGAATCTTTCTCGAACCAAACATTAAAACTCATTGGCTCATATCCGAGCACAATTGCATCAAATCGGTAATATGTTAGGGTAATGTTTTCGTGGACGTGACCCTAAGGATTCTCGGAGCCATTTGCGGGCTCTTCTCCATCTGGACTTTGAAGCATCGAGATCTACCTCTACCACAACTTTCACATCACTTCGACCTAGCAACCGCCGCCCTTTACAACAAGCTCAATCATCATGGGCTCACCATTCGGCCCACCAGGCGCAGGTGCTGCAAACATGGATCCGGAAATGATGCAGCAACAACAAATGATCAAGTTGGTATGCCTCCACCACCTTCATCACCAAGCCATTTACCACAAACTAACACATCTCCTCCCTTCGCAGATGCAATCAGCGATGGAATCCTGTCCCGCGAAAACCGTCCTAGCAGGCGGCATGGGGTTCGGACTCGGTGGACTCTTCGGACTCTTCATGGCCTCAATGCGCTACGACACACCACTCTCCGCAGGTCAACCCGGCGGCGTAGGCACCGGCAAAATTCCTTCAATACCCATGCGCGAACAGCTCAAGATTGGTTTCAAAGATATGGGAAGAAGTTCATGGAGTTCTGCGAAGAATTTCGGATATATTGGGGCTATCTTCGCGGGTACGGAGTGTTGTATTGAGGGTTTCAGGGCGAAGAATGATTTAGGCAATGGTGTTGCGGCGGGTTGTTTCACGGGCGCGTTTCTGGCGAAGAATGCGGGTCCGCAGGCCATGGCCGTAGGGTGTGCGGGTTTTGCGGCGTTCAGTGCGGCTATTGATGCGTATATGAGGATGGAGAGTAATGATGTTGCTGCGGATCCAATTATATGAACAGGGAAAGAAGGGCTGGAGGTCACAGCGAGGATATGATGGATGCGCTGAGCAAGAGCATTGGGCACAACGTGAGGCAGGCGCGGCTGGAAGGCTGATATTGACATGGTGCTGCGCATGAGAAGAGCCCATTGAAATGACAGGATCACAACTCAGGACGTTGGCGTGAGGCACGGCGCTTTTGGGATATGGAATCTCCACTCTACTCAAGGAGAACGCACGAAGAGCAGGCATTCACTTGGCGAAGGAAGTGCTCCGGCCAAGCGACCTGGACTCTCAACATCGACACCCTCACGGCTGTCAAAGAGACATTCGCACGACCATGTGGACACAAATCAGCACTGCGAAGCTTGTGGCTCGCAGAAGGGGTCAAGAGTTGGACAGCAACGGAGCTGCGAAGACAGTATGTATGATACCCAAGCAGGACGAAATTTCTCCAGGATGCAGTGGCACGATCAGCGCACACAAGATCTCTTCCTCTTGGCACGAGAACGTATGGAGAGCAGTCGAGCGAGCATCGCTTGGAAGAATGGCATTGTGGAAGCTTGTGCGACGTTCAGCCTTGCATACGAGTCCGCCAGACGTGCTATTCAGATGACATAATTGTCCTGAGGCAACTCACTGTGCATTCGAGCACCCACACCATCACCTTGAACCTGCTAACGAATCGCCATACGCAATCCAAATCATGCGGAGGCACATGTATCCCTCCCTTCCAAATCCAACGCGTCCTTCCTAATTCGTGTCAAAGGAAGCTTTTGCTCCACAAAAGCTTAACCCACTTGGCATTTAGCCTGTGAATGTGATCTGCACTCGTCACTATAGGCACTATTGTTCTCTGACATGAACTAGTAACCGCCTCTTACGAACATCACTTCTGCCGAACACTACTTGCGCAGGTCGCAAAGCCCTGGACCCTCACGTGTGGCGCCTACACTGTAGATCGGCTCGTGGCGACATTCATATGAACCACTCACATTTAGCCGACAGCTTGCGTGGTGAACGCCAACCGCGGCATTGGATTGGAGTATAAGACTGGATTGGTATATCCTTTGAAGAGTGACAGGACTGTCATCCACCTGAGTAAGGATCATGTATCTCCAATCGACATTGCTGTTGGGCACTTTGGCCACATCGACTCTTGCCTCGCCAAAGCCCAAGACTACTGACAGTGGGCTCAATCTCGCTGCCAAAGCTTCTGGTAAGCTATGGTTTGGTACGGCTGCCGATAAACCTGGAGAGGAGCAGCAAGATCAGTACTACATGAAGGAGTTGCTTAATTACAAGGACTTTGGAGAAGGTAATGGAACCACTTTTGAAATTCTGAGCGGTCGACTGATGATGCTCAGTGACTCCTGCCAATGCTATGAAGTATGAATTTACGGAACCAGAGAAGGGAGTGTTCAATTACTCCGAGGCGAACACCTTTCTCAAAGCTGTCAATCCACATGGACCGAAGAGGAAGATTCGATGGTGAGTTGAAACGTAGTTGACTCTTGTCGAAGGACGAGCTGATGAACTCTAGCCACAACCTGATCTGGCACCAAGAAATCCCGACTTGGGTCACAAACCCACCAACACCCTGGACCAACGCAACTCTCTCCGCGGTACTCATCAACCACGTCCAAACCCTCGTCGAACACTTCGGCAACACATGCTACAGCTGGGATGTAGTAAACGAAGCCTTCTCCGACTCCTCCTCAGACCCAGCCTACCCCTACCGCTCCATCGACAACCCATGGTACCAATACATAGGCCCAGAATATATTCCCATGGCCTTCAAAGCCGCAGCCGACACAATCAAGAAATGCAATCTTGATGTGAAGCTCTACTACAACGACTACGGAATCGAATCAGCAGGCACGAAAGCAACCGCGGCACTTAATCTTGTCAAGGAGTTGCAGTCGAGAAAGATTCAGATTGATGGGATGGGTCTCGAATCTCATTTTACTGCTGGAGGTACACCTTCGCAATCTGCTCAGGAAGAGAATATGAATTCTTTCACTGCTCTTGGTATTGATGTCGCTGTAACTGAGTTGGATGTTCGAATCGAGCTTCCAACAAACGCGACTAATTTGAAACAGCAAGCTCAGGATTACTACAGCTCTGTAGCGGCTTGCACGAACGTGAAGCGTTGTATCGGAATTACTGTCTGGGACTTTGATGATACGTACAGTTGGGTCCCAAGCACGTTCAAGGGTCAAGGAAGCGCGGATATTTGGTATCAGAAGAATGGAACTATGGATACGCCTTTGATCAGGAAGGATGGGATTTACTATGCTGTGATGCAGGCTTTGACTAAGAGGCCGTTTAGCTATGGGTCTTGAGAGGTGTAGTTTGAAAGAGATTTATACCTTGTGTAGGACATCCACGCTCGGCAATTGCTGCAGCTACTAGCTCCCTACCTTGATGATCATCAGCAACCCACTGCATAGCTCTTATAATCCTCGTAACTTCTATAGGATACCTCGAAAGGTCACATCGATGTTGATGCCGTTGCACCGCTCGATGACCATGCCGGCCTTTTGCGCCGCTGACCGGTAATGTTCGAGCTTAGCCTGAAGAAATCTATATCATACCTGCAGTGAAGTCGACAGTCTAGCGGGATTCTGGACTTGATGCTTCAAGGCAGCATACGTGACGTGATCTGTCGGCCAAGAGAAATGTCGCTCAACTCGAGAGGTGTCTGTCGAACGCCGCATAGACTTCTGCTGGTCCACCATCCGGGATGGCGACATTGCTGTATATGCGTAGTACTCGTCTGGAGTTTGTGGATATATTTTAGGCTGCGCCAATGCTGGCCAGATTCGGTCGCTCTGGAGTTGATGCTTCAGCGAAGGGCTGATTCTGCATCATTGGGAGTGACCCTTGGATGGCTGACTTGCGGCGAAGACGTGGGACGGCCGGATCAACATGCGTCTCGCGGTCTTCTCCCATCTCGACGCTTGTACCTTTTCTGTGACTCGAGTCTTCTCAAGATTCCAAGTGAGTCGGGTGCTCCAGAGACTCCACGTGTGCTTCCACTGCCGTACCTCCTACTCCGACTTCTCCATTTGGTGGTGTGAGTGGCGACACTCCCGGCCAGCTTGACTCCCATTCTTCCTCCACGTCCAGATCCGACTTCATCGGCGATATACGCCATTGTGTTGCAGCGCGAAGTCTTCGCGAAGTTACATAACATCTCGCAGATTGTTTCGTTAGACATCGGATCGCGGCTGCCTTGGCGTTTCGTTATGTAAGACCCAAACAAAATGTACAAGATGTCCGTTACCGAGATCGCAGCAGGCCACAGGCTCCTGGAGTCGTCTTCCGAAATCAATCGCTCCACTCCTGGTCCAATGCACTCCTCAAGCCTTGATTTATGGTCATTTCTTTTCCATTCACTGCGACGCTCTCGAATGTAGTGTATAACAGAGCCCATCCTTGCTCGAGCTCTGCATCTACGCTTGTCGTGAGAGCGATGAGCGGCAGGATTACGATGATGTTGGGAAACAGCATCCCTACTTGCTGTCCTATTGGGGTTCCCCAATCATTGTGGGCGTGTCGTGTAGCGGTAAACACTAGTTGAAGCTGTTAGCATGGTTCATCGTACTGCCTCGATCGAATCGTGTACGTACTGATACTCCGTATTTGCTCAAGTGCCCAAGGCTGGTTAGGTACTGGGGCTTGTGTGTGTGTCTACTTAGTGATTGACGTGCCTGAGTAGCAAGGAAGGACGAGATCTAGAATATGCTGTGCTGTGCCGATGGCGAGAATAGCTTGTGATCGCTGCTGGTACTGTTGTGGAGGTGTTTGTGTTGGAAATAGTGTATAAGATTATTGCTGAAAATATAGGTGGACTTCGGCAGAACGGCCGTGACCGTAGTTGAATGCATTTCGACCAGCTTGTGACTGAAATGAGGATAGCGTGGCGAAAGCCTGTGAAGGCCAGTGCTTGAACATGAGATCAGCATGCCATGTGAGAGCAGACGCGGTTGTAGATGCAGTTCAGTGCGAGCTGATATAGCAGAGCATGATTGCTCTGTTTGCTGCCAAGAGGAGTGCCGCACAATGAAGATTGGCCTGGTCAAAGGCATGAGCCTCCACGAAAATGCATGGTACGTATCCCGTGATCGAAGTTGTGTCTAGAAGACAGACTTCCAAGTCGAGCTCTTAAAGATCTTCTCGTTATCTCTTTCCGCACCACCCTTTGCCCCTGCATGCCCAAAGCTCTTGGCTTTGTTAATGAGCCCATTCATCGAATAGTACTCAAGCTGCAAGTGGACTCGCCACTCGGCATCGCCATCCAGCGTCAGGACTCGATCGACCTTGGCGACCAGCTCCAAGACGCCTTTGTCAAACTTGATCCTGGCACTTTGCTGCGGCCTCTCCTGGCCAAGCGCAGAATAGATTGCCCTGGTATCTGGCAACGCAGAGTACTTGGAAAGCCAGATCCTCGGCTCCGCTCTGCCGGAATGATGTATCTCCTGCCCAAAGATCAAGTTGAATTTCTTTTTGCCACTGTCTGGGTCTGCGAGCACGATGTAGCCTCGATCGCTCTCGTGGCTGCCAGTGATCATCAGTGTCATGCAGCATTCATGCGGATCCCATGCTTCGCTTGGATAGACTTCATCATGCAGTAGGTGGAGTTGATTGACAGAATTGTGAACTTTAATCTTCTGCGTCCACAGGTCTGCAGGGGCAGAGTTGTCGGGATTACTTGGGAACTTGAGAATCGTGAGATCGAGCCATTTTGCTCCGGGAAGGTATTTTCGGTCCAGATTCTTGAAAGCTGTGAATGTTCCCTCAGAGTTTCGGACTGGAGCCATTTCGCAAACCACATTTGTCAGTTCCCGACGAGGCACGATCATGCCTGGCGGATGTCGGCGGAGTAAGATCGCAATCTGGCGCATGTTACTGCTCGAGAAGCGACAGTTTAGGATCGCAGTGAGTAGCATAGGATCCTCCTCGTTTTCGATTGCCGGAAGACGGATGCGGAGGCCTTTGTTGTGTAGCGAGAAGGAATCGTCAAGCCAATCAAAGGACCAGGACAAGATATCGTGAGCGTTTCGAAAACCAAATGGTGAGGGTGAGAGAAGCATAGAAGCTTGAGATTGCTCCCACGCTTGCCAAGCAAATATTGATGGGTCTTCGTAGGTCTTGATGATCTCTTCTTGTAGACGTGCGAAAGCTTTAGGTCCTTCGCCATAGATCATTGGCATATTGACGTCGAAGATACCCATAAGTGAGTAGGCGACATCTTCGATCCTCGCTGTTTGTCGACCTGAGGCCCATGCCATTCGAGATGCGACGCTTTTGGTCTGGAGCTTGGTACGATCCTTCAGAACCTCAACATCGATTCTTGTAATAGCACTCAGCTCGGGAAGCTTTTCGAACTTCGTGCCGATCCTGTTCCAGGCGCCATCGTAGAACTCCAGATAGCCGGGTGCGATGAGCTCTTGCAATGTCCACCCGCGAGTAAACCACTTAGATCTCGTAAAGTCCACAGTAGGTACGTCGGGTAGGAAGGCATAGCAGACTTTGGCCTCGTAGTACCATCGGTACATGCTATTGATTGCCTGGCTCAATTCGGCACTGCTGGTCTTATCGATACAGCAAGTGTCAATCCAGCAATAGTCGAGCTTCTCAGAGAGGGCCTGCTTGCAAGCCGAATCGATCTTGGCGTAGCCGCGCTTGGAAATGGCAGATCCATTGCGGATTTCCTGGAACGTCACCTCTTCTTCTTCCCACACATGGCTGAGTATAGCGTAGCGTCCATATATCTTCGGCTCATCCTCAAATTCTACGAGGTTCCGACTTTTGACATCAAGGAGCCACATAGCGTGTTAGTCCACGGCACGACAGCCGGTCTTGCGGAGCATGGCCAGCAGCAGGAGGCAGTCAGCAAAGTGAGAGGCAAAGGCAGAGAGTAGAAGGAAAGTCGAAGATGAAGACACCTTGTGACACCCGATGACTGTCCATGCAGGATCGCAAGGTCGCCTGTGGCTGAGTGCCTGAGGACATCGGGAATGGAGGAGGCCGCCGCCTCACTGACATCCTGCATTAGGCTTGCCTCGGTTGCGCGAGTGGAGACTTCCAGCGCATGAGTATTGCATGCAGATGGTTCTGCATCCTGAGAGCTGCATGTTGTGCATGAGAAGCGTTCCGGTGCCTGGGCGTTGCAGCAGAGGGAGAGAGGAGGAGCTGACAACCTGGTCGGAGGCTGGGTGTGATTGCTTGGCGTGGGCTGCGCCGACTTCACTTCATGGTACAACGCGCTTTCCCACGCTACGTACTTTGTAGCAACGCAGTTCGTTCGATCTTGTATCGAATATGCGTCATGCTGGGAGGTCTAGCTGATGGTGCTCGCATCGTAGTAGTCCGGCTGCGTTGGTGTGAGGAAGACAAGCACCTTCGCGTCCGGGATGCTTGCCTCCTGATTCAAGAGCATTTTACCGAGCTCGTGTATCGACAAGAGTGAGCGCCTGAGAGCTCGACTGATTCGTATAGAGGCTGCGTGTGCTGTTCACCCATGGACGAATACTTCGCAGTCGTAGACGACTCATAAGCATGAGCAGACCTGCGGTCAGCCTGGGAACCGAGTTGCAGTCAAGAGCAGAGCATCATGGTCGACGCGGTTGTTTTTACAAGTCCAATCGACAGCTGCCTGTCCAGTGACGAGCGTACTACAGACCGTCGAAGAGAAAGACTAGCAAGAGAATGGTAGAAATGGAAGCAAATTGGAGAAGAGCTGTGCATTGCGGTTGAAGAGGGCACCTTTGTGTGCGCGTGGGACACATATCTTTGGCTCATAGAGATTGGCTGAGATGCTGGGTATAAGACTTATGATATCGCGAGCTGGAGGTACATCCGACCGGTCCTTGTGCCAGCGTCGAGCAGAGCTGCACGACTCTGGCCATACGCGCTGTGCTGGTCGTACCTGGAAGCGATTGCTTCAGGAGGAGTCGAGACACTGCCCGAACTCACGATTCATCAACAACTTGGGACCAATGACTTGTCTTGGCGGCATATCACGTTGCAGCGGTGTCAGCGGATGAGCACTCCCAAACTCGAGCGTGTGTTTGTGCACACCTTGCGTTCTACCTCACGAGACCGGCGCATCCTCAGTAAGACGGACGAAGATCTCGATACCTGACGCCGCGATGCTGCTGCAGTTGTCTGCGCGCCATCTTCGTGTGGTAATGTGCACATCTGGGTTGGTGCTATCCATGCTGAGGACTCTTGGTTGCGTACAAGCGAAGCCATGGTTGTCGTCCTCACCTTCGAGCCCGGACCAATCTCAACGAAGTCGAAAAAATTGTTTTTGTGATTAGAGTGCGGACGCTCCCGTTCGACTGCCCACAGTCGCCTGCCTATATAAGAGTTTTCCGCCCACCCACCAAACTTCGACTTTCCACCAACCTTCGGGTGACCAAACCGCGCTTCTTCTTCGTTTGCAGCTTCTCAACAAGCTTCACCGCTGTTGCCTCCACACCTGGCACAGTGCAATGTGGCAAGACTGACCGAGCAGGAGGCATTCCGAACCTGATGGCGTCCTCCGCCATGCAGCTCAACCTGTCTCTGGCGGCGCGGCACAACCGAAAGAAGCCACAAAAACAGTATCGAAGACCGGATACATGACCGCCCCAACGAACGGTGCAAGAAGCCACAAGAGCAGAGGCAAACAGCAGCCTGAAAAAGCGCGGAGGCAAGAACCCACAAAAGCAAGTCGACGTCGTTAGAAAGAGGCACAGAAAAAACAAAAAGCGCAGAGAAACGAGGTCGTGACGCCCATCGGGGATGGGCAGTTAAAACCCCACAGAAAAAAAAATAAACAAGACACCGGCTCCAGTGTCAGAAAGAGGAGGGCATCAGTCGTTCGCCTATTGGCGGCGCCTGGAGCCTTTTGTGCGAGTAGCTTGTTGTGTAAGTAGTCCCATTCATCTTTTTGCCATTGATGTTGCTGCCGCCGCCGCCGCCACCACTGCCGCTGTCCATAATGCTGTCGCTGACCGATCTCCCTCACGGCCTTTGCGGTGATTCAGAAACCCCATACCACCACCAGACTTCATCGTCGCCGACGCTGTCGGCTCTCGGCAGCGCGCAGACCCTGGCTCTCGTCGCTGCCCGCCAAGCTTTCACAAGCCAGAGTCACAAGCCAGAATCACAAGCTAGTTCCAGAACCTACGAAAGTGAGTCGGACTCGGCCGCATGTGCACAAACTGAGACCGTTGACTCGAATGGTCTTCACTTACAAATGCCGCTAGTGCTTGCTGCCTAAAGTCTAATCCTGGACCTATATCTTGCGCCCTCAAGCTTAGCTTTCTTCCACCACAAACATACACCAGCACCACACCTCGACACCAGCCAAACAAGACCAACACTAAACCAACACACTACAGACATAGCACATACACACAAGATGTCTTCCTACAACTTCAAGCCGACCATGCACAGCCGCCGCGACAGTGACACTCCTGATCCCGAAGCTTTATTTGTGTCTGACAACCGCCGCGAGGTCGATCGCGAGGTCGAGTACTCCGGTCCCGAAGATGATGAGAATGGTCTCGAGCAGGACGACTCCGACGGCGATCCGTTTGCTTCCTCAGCTCATCTCGGAATCCAAGGTACCACTGGAGGTACTGCTGCCGATCACGACGGCTTGCAGTTCCATACTGTAGCTCAAGGTGCTGGACGTCGACCTGTCCCAATCCCCCGTTTCGCATCTCCGGAGCCTGAGTCTGAGATCAAGGTCAAGGCCAAGGACAAGAAGCAGTCAGAATTCATGGTGCCAGATCCAGCAAGCGTTCGTAAGCCTATCCGCGCGCTGGCCGCTAAGCCAGCTAACGCCTTCCGTCGCGAGGAGCAGCGCCGTTGGAGATGGGATCGATTCGGCCACCGAATCGGCGACTTCCAGAAGCAGACTGAGAAGAGCCGAATGTGGTACCAGCACCAGCAGGCACAAAAGAAAGTCTGGGACCTCGAGCGTGCTCGTCTCAATGCTCTAGTCCCCAAGCTTAAGGCTGAGATTGCAAAGGTAAGATCCTCCTCGATTCCCGCACTCGACTTCGAGTAAAGCTGACAATTTCTAGGCCGAGCAAGACTTCGTCAACATGGCTGCTGCTCAGGGTCAGCTGGAGGAGGACCACGGAGATGAAATCGAAAATGGTCGCATCAATCACGAGAAGCTGGAGATGTGGAGCGGGTTCCTGCACATGGAAAACGATGAATATCCATACGAGCTCGAGGGATACGAGGAAGGCGATGCGGAGGAGGAGCTCGAGGCCTTTCAAAGAGATGCTGCGAAGGAGGGAAATGAGGATTTGTTGGACGAGGTCGAGGATGTCGAGGGTCAGGCTGAGAATGTGGAGGACGAGGCTGAGAACATGATGGAGGAGTAAAATCAGAATCAAAAAGGAGTAGAAGACTGGGATTGGAGGATCAAAAGCGATTTGTTTCAAGGAGACACCTGCGGACTGAGCAGTCTGGGTATCAACACTAAGCATAAATTCAGGAAAGAATCCTGAGCGATCTGGAAGGTAAGCTACTAGATAGCTCACAACATACAATTAAAAGTTACAAACAAAAGCGATTTGACTCCAAAGCATGCCTTTGGACCAAGCATTCCAGGTTCCAACCACAAGTCCCATTTCAGGATAGAATCCTGAGCGGTTTGAAAGGTGAGATACTAGACAGCTTCACAATACTAATAAAAGTCATGATCAAAACGATTTGTTCCCAAAGGAGAGCTATGTACCAAGCTGCCTGAGTATCAACCACAGGCATGAATTCAAGATAGAACGCTGAGCGAACTGAAGGGCGAGCTACTAAACAGCTCACGCGATACGAATAAAAGTCATGATTAGAAGCAATGTGTTCCAAAGGCTATGTATGCACCAAGCAGTCTGGATATCAACCATCGGCGTAAATTTAGGATTGAATCCTGAGCGATGAAACAAGTAGGCTGGTAGACAGCTCACACGTTGAGGATAAAAGTTATGATTACAGGCAATTGTTTCCAAAGAGCACCTACACATCAAGCCGTCCAGGTTCTAACCACGAGAATGAATGGGAAATGGTTTGCTGAGCGATTAGACAGGTGGACCGTCAGAGAGCTCACAGTATACGAAGATCACAAGCGATTCATTTCAAGAACTACATATGGACAAAGCAATTTAGGTTTCAACTATGAGCATGAATAGCTGATGCATAGCTGAACGAGTTGGCTGGTGAGCTAGTTGAGAGCTCACAGCATACGAAGATTAAAAGCGATCTGTTTCGAGACTCCCCTGGGAACTGAGCATACCAGGTATCCAGCATAAAACTTCAAGGACCAGAGATTCCAGAGCGACATGACAAGTGAGCTGCTAGAGATTTCACAGTATACGAATAAAAGTCTTGTTTGAGAACGAGGTTCCCTATCGAGTTTGGCAGATTGACCGAGGAGAACGGAGGACTGGATCAGAGAGGTCAGAGAAGCAGATTGAGGATCAATAGCGATCCAATGCGAGACGAGCCCTATGCACCAAGCATATAAGGGACCCAGCAGGATATTACGTGGATAGCAGAATCCGGAGCGACTAGACAAGTGAGCTGGTAGAAAGCTCACGCAATGCGGTGGAAAGTCCTGATCTCGGAGGAATCGATAAGAGTAATGGAGGACCAGATTGAGGAACGGGAGGACCATATCAAGAGACTGGAGGATGAAAGGGAACAGGTTAGAGGATTGATCAAGAGAGGATGCATGACGAGTCCAGAGAGGATGAAGGATCGAAAGCGGTTTATCTCGAGAGGGTAGTCTTGTACTAAGCGTTTAGGATATCTAGCCCAAGCATACATCATGAGATGGAATCTTAAGCTATCGGCGAAGTGAGCTGACGCTGTACGAATAGAGTCTTGTTCGGATCCAAATTTGCACTTCTATCTCGGGAGAAATACATGCAGTGAGGACTCGGGGTATCGAGCATATGTAGGAGTCGAGGATAGAATCCGGAAGGATATGGAAGGCGAGCCGTTGGGTGGCTTACCCATTGCGATGAAGAGTCTCGCTGTGATAGATTTGTCTATTGTTCTCAAAAGGGTATAGATGTGCGAAGTGCACCAGGTATAGATTATGGTGTCGAGAAGAGGATGCGGTCCGGAGCCGACTCATACAGGGAGCTCACGAGACACGAACAGAAGTCTTGTTTCAACACGATTTTGCCATCGATCTCGCACGGATGGCCATGTACCAAGCAAAGCAGGTATCGATCGTGGCACTCTCGAAACACTGGGATCTTGAATGTCGTAGGGGTGAGCCGTCAGAGCGCTTCTTTCTTGCGGATCAACATTTTGCTTTGATACGAATTCGGTCCCGGATCTCGGAAAGATGGCCATGTACCAGGCCCATCGGTATTTGAGCAGGAGCTTTGACGAAGCAGAGATTTCGAGCTGGGTAAGAAGCGTTCGGAGGTGAGCTACTGGATCGCTCACAGTCTGCGAATGAAGTTTCGGTGCAATGCGATCTGCTGCTCGATCTCAAAAGGATGACCAGGTACCTCTTCGCGAGTCGATGCCAGGCTCTTTGAGAAACAGGGTGGGGCCTTCCATGTTGAGTGATGACGAGTGAGGTCCAATCGTTATGCTGTGTCTCACATAGGCTGTTTTGACTCTGCCTGTTGGACGTCGAGATCGCTCGCGAGGTCGCGAGTGGCGCTGCTGTTGAAGGTCTCTATTTTGGAGAGCTTCCTACCCTCCTTCCAATTTTATAGCTAATTCTCAATATCTCCATCATCTGGGCTCTTATCATTCCTCTCTAATACTGGGTATCTTTTTCTTTATAACAAGCTCCAAGATTTCGAAACATATCGCCCTGTACCACCAAAACGCCAGCGCTTACCGATCGGCACCAATCTACGTGTATTGCTCTTCAAACATTTTTCAGCACATCCATGATCCAATCCACGGCCTGTACACTCTCCTTCAGCTTGTACGCGAAAGCCAAAGGAAAGACATGCATCTGCTTGTCCCAATCCAGCCATTCACCCTGCACCCAAGCCTGATTCAACTTTTCTCGGAAGAGCACGCCGTCGGGTGATAGAATATCATAGCGCCCGGTTACACCATGCACCTTGACACCTCTTTTCGCCAAAGGGGTCACATCTCCATAAAGAGGCGAGACTCGCACATCGCAAGGCTCAAAGTCTCCTCGCCAAGCTGTTGCGGTCTGGTTGACGAACGCGATTCGAAGTATTGGGTCTTTCTTCTCGATGAGTGGCATGTCGGGATTCGCTCGCCGCAGGTCGGTGGAGGGAGATATGGCGAGGATCGCAGTAGGACATGGGCTTTCCGGTTCTTCTTGCAAAGCATTGACTACCAAGCTGAGGACAATGTTGCCACCTGCGGAGTCGCCAGCCAGGATGACTTTCTCGCCTGTTTCCTGTGCCTGGAGCATGAGAGTGCGATACAATCGCATGAGCATTGGAAACGCGGTCGGCGCAGAGCTCTTCGGCGCCAACGGGTAGCTGACGAGCGTTACAGCAGTATCTGGAAGCCTGTGTGCCATTTCTGCAACGAACGACCAGTGCTCAGATGCGGCTGGAGACTGCCATCCTCCGCCCGAAAAGTAGTAAATTCTCTTTGCTGGTGTCTTCTCTGATATTGTCCCTTTCGGCCGCACGTCGTATAGGTAGATGTCCTCCACTTTGCGCTCTGAGATATCGCAACGCTTCTTCGCCTTCTTGTGCGGATCAAGTTGGGGTGATCCAGCTGGGAAAGGGTCTTTGGGAGGCTTGATGAGCTTGGGACCTATGGGCCTGAGTATCGTGTGCAGGGCGAGCATCAAGGTGCTCCGGTCGCTTCGTTTGGTGACATGGATCGAGGGCTTCTGATGCGGCTCCAGATGTGAGGTGTTCTCGATCGCCATGTCGTCCCGCAAGGCGCGTCTCGCGCGGTAAGCTATGAGTGAATGTTGTACACAAAGCTATGAGTGGTATAGAGAACAATGGCAGTAGTTGACTCCATACCTACCTTACCCGCTGAAGATCATGAAGAAATGCATTACGACGCAGCGGCGGTGCTCATCATTGATGTCGGCCTGGAACAGAACAGGCGTATCAGGGTGCTTGAGTGTCCAGACTGCACCAAACCCAATTCTTGGGGCGGTAGAAAATGATCCGCGTCATGATCCTGGACCACGTTCTTGAGCTTGAGATCGGACCCACCTTGGCGATCTCCTGCAGGCCAGTGGAGATTGCGGCCTTGGCAGTCTCCTGCAGTCCGACCTCAGGTGAGTGAATGCTAATTCTCTCAATGTTCTGATGCGACCATAACACCCACCTTCCGAGTGGCGATGAGTTCTGGTAGTGCTTGATTTTTGATTCCTGTACACCCGGGATGATTTGCTGAGCCAAGAGCAGCTGACGTTGACCTGCGAGCATTCCTCGGACCACGCAAAGAAAGCCAACCGGAGGCGCCAGAAATGACCGGCAGATGTGTGATGCGATATACGAAGATGGCAGCACGGAGCGCACGGAGCGCACTGCTGACCACGGCGATATGATGGTGTATTTTGAAGCAGAATGAAGTGGCCTCCGTAACATATGGCAGCATTCGAAAGTGCTGCAGGACGACCAAGGGATGCTCCTTCTGGACACCTGAGGACTCTTCCTGCGTCAATGGTAGCGAAGTCTCCTTACGGCAGCACTTTTGCAAAACAACCAGTCTTACCAGCTTGGAGGTGTAGCTTGTGTTAGAAAATATCAGGTAAGTTGTGCTGCAAAGCTACAATGTCTCATCGCCAATAGGTTGCAGATTCAAGGTAAGGCTTGGCACGAAGCTGGTCAGCTCCTGCTCATAAAATCATCTCCTTCCGGACTTGCTTCCTTCTCCAATCTCAGATAAATATGTAATTTGGAAGGGGCAAAAAACCACACGAAGATCAGAGTAGAAGCAGACAACAACGTCTCAATGAATTCTCGTCTGTCTACCACATCTACGACAAGAAAGCCACAGCACACCAAGACATCTCCGCGACGCCAGCTCGACCACCGAACTCCATCCCACCGACATAGCCGAATCTGGTTGTGCGGAGGATTGAGCTGAAGCTTCGGAGCATATGCGATTCGGAGTCGATCGATGCGAACCTGTATGAACCCGCACGTCAGCCGGAGCTGTGGAGGCGGGGTGTCGCTCAGAAGGGTTATGTGATATCAGATAAAAATCAAATAAATATGTAAATGGGTAGTGCAGTCATCAACACGACTTCACCTCCCTTCTGGCCTGGCAATGATGGGACATAGCCGATCCTGGTTGTGCCCGTCGAGGACGTGGTCGCGAGATGCAGCCGACTCTGGTTGCGCTCGTCGGAGACGTGCTGGCAGTCGATTCGCAGGTTGTCGACAGAAGAATCTGAGAAGCAGGACATCAGCCATGAAGACTGGTACAGGTCCACGACAGGCTCAGGGGGGCGGCAGTTTCATCATTGCATGAAGCTCAGACAGGCGCGCCGGATATCCATCATTCGCCAGGAACCTGCCTTTTGGAAACTCTCCTGTCGCAATCTTGTGCCTTGCGATTCGATCGAGGTCGATGTGGTTGGCCATGCCGTTGTGGGACAATCAGAGGAAAGGGTTGTACGAGGGTATTGCTGCTCTCGTTGCTGGGCTTGTGAAGGCGAGATCGAAAGCCAGAGACGGATTGTTCACTGAACCAGGTCGATGATGAGGCGTGAGTCGGAGATCGATCGGTATCAGGAGACTGGTGTCGGTTCTCTCGCGGCTGCAACAGAAGCTCTGAGACCATCGTCGGATCAATGGGAAAACCTGCCCTCCCCGAAGGGTCAGCCGAAGCTGAGTACGGGGGCCAGTTGGCTCAGTAAAAATGCGTTGGAAAATATGGTCACCACCCCGAAAGGGATTACCATGATTGTTCACTAAAAATGCTCATCAAACGCCTTAACCGTACCTTTTTGAGAAGACCGAGTCGGGGAGGGCATGCAAGCAGGTCAATGATGAGATCGAAGGTAGTGGATCTGTCGGTGTCGGGAGACTGGTGCCGGCGTCCTGCCTGAATTGTGCTGAGACCTCGCGCAATGGAACTCAATGTCGATAGGGCTGCACCCCGAGGCAGTGTGGAATGACCGGAGGCTCAGGCTCAGGACTGAACTTTGGGGAGGGCGAGTGGCCATTGCACTATCGACAAGAGCAGAGATCAGGTCGAACAAGCTCAGGTGCGGAAGCAGAGAGAAGTTTTGTGCAAGATGGGGAGAATGATTCGAAACAGGAGAAGAAGATGAGAGACATGCGAGGCCGCAGGGTGGCATATGAGCTTCCCTCTGGCAACGAGGCGCAGTCACTGTTTACACTACTGGGAAGCAAGATCTAGTGGCTTTGCGGCAAGTTCAAATGCAACGAAGGTAGTCACATTGACAATCGCAGTAGGATCATCCGGCTCAAGACTTGCAAGCAGCATAAGCAAAGGCACCTGCAGAGTACATGTGCATGCACCTCTGCCTGACGTTTCATCAACAGGAACCAGCTTGCTTTGCGCGGCTACAACATCTCTCGAGACAATGCAAGTGTAACGCGACAGCCGGACAGAAGGCATGAAGGGCCACAGATTCGCCAGAACGGAGGCACGATTGACGAGCTCGACGGAGCCGCAACTCACAGTGGTAGGACTATCAGCAGGACGGCGAAGTCGCTACAGGGTCGATGCAAGCGTACCCTCTTCATGCTTTACTTCATTCTACATTGCCTACACAGCTCAGCTCGACGCCGCATCGAATCCCATCGCCCTTGGTTTACACCAGAAATATGCCGCAAAACCAAGTCAGCAGCGCAATACCTCCAGCAATGCCACCTTCGTCAGTAAACATCTTCTTCCAGTCTGTTCCTCGCTTGCTAGTATACATTGTCGTGAGCAAAGATGACAACACCAATCGCACGTCGCCATGGCAGTATCCAGAGTCAGGATCGCTTGTGCTACAATGCGTCGGACTTCCAAAGTCAACGAGCGGACTCGTGCTTGTCCGAAAAGCAGTATAACTCCGGAATAGAGAGTCGCAGTTGTCCTTCGAAGATCGATGCATAGCGTTCAAATCGTCTGTAATCTGGTATGGCTCGGCTGTGATGTACAGAGTACCTCCTGCTTGGAACAAAGTCGGGTTGATGATGCGGCAGTCTAGAGCGGATTGGAAGTCTGAGAGTAGGGCTGAGTCGAAGACTGCTATGCTCAAGATTGGATCGGTTGTCTCGTTGTCATCTACGAGTTATCAGCGAGCCATACGAGGAATGGTCTGGCTTGGCTTAACTCACATTTGAAGTTGTATCCGATATCAAATATGCTCGAGGTATTCATCACTGGCGAAAGCACCGACATGTCGAAAGTGAGATAACTGATATTCCTGGCTAATCGACTGGAGAAATACTGCTCGTGATCGCGAAAACAGCCTCTGGATCCATTTGATGTTACACCTGTGGTACACCACGTATCGAGATGTGTTGCGTTCCCGTCAAGAGTCGCTTGACGTCTAATTTGCGTATATTGAAGAACCGCAATGGCGGGTGATGAGATGTTCTCCGCAGCATTGAAGTCGATGGACCATTGCAGATCTTTGGCGGAAGGTACAGCGACTGCATTCATCCAGACGAATTCGCACATGACGATCGTGCCTAATACCGTGGCCACGACGCCGACTCGGGCGACGTAGGTTGACCAAGACGTATGCCATGCTTGCTTCTGGGCAGCTTTGCTAGAGTACTAAGGCGAGAAGACGGTCTGCCAACAACCTCCTGTAGTCACATAGACCACAGTGTATGCTAGAAAGCCCACGAAGACCAGTGCCGGGCAAAGAGCAATCCAATAAACATTCTGAGTTTCGCTAATCAGGCTGATCTGCAAGATATTGATCACGAAGAGGGCCATGAACATTGCCGTAAGGATGAGATACAGGCTACGAGGCGAATCAGTTGATATTTATGGGTGCTGAGAAGCCAATAACGTACTGTCGCCATGCTTTGGTCCTGATCTTCTCATTCCTGCATTTACAATCTCGTTGTTGTTCTCGTTCAGCATCGGATCTTTCGTCGAAATAGCATGAGCCGCATTCGTCTCTGCTATGCCAGCGTTTTATCAATCCAATCTCCGCATCTTTGCCGTTCAAGAGGTTGTCCGGCGTGGCCATTGAGCATGGTCAATTAGGAATTTCTTACAAGAAGTTGGGTGTTACGCTGAAAGCTTCTGAGTGTTTGTGAAGACTCTATAGGAGAATTGCTCTTGTCTATCTCTGAAGCTGCTATGACGTTTTGGGGCAGCTGAGGCTGTCGTCTCTGCCAGCAGCTGCGATGATCGCGACTGTTTTAGGCAATTTGTGTCACCTGAGGCTGAAAGCTATGCTGAGGCTGAAATATGAGCTTGCATGATCTTTTCATAGCACGTGTGGAGACAGACTGCTTGCACAAGCCACGTCGCAAACCCATTGTATGAACTGAGATATGGTGACGCTCTTCCAACTGAATGCGTGATGAGAAGGGTCTCGTGCTTGGCAGTCGCTCGTCGGAGTTTTCTGCGAAGAATGTGCATCAGAAAATATATCGATATGTGAGGTGCTTTTGCGAACTCTTACCTCTCCATATACATGTGCGAGTCGAGAAGATGAATTACAATTTCTGGTTGCGCAAAAAGAATCTGGCTGCCAAGTAAGGCACCATTGCTCTGCGCACCAGCCCGCTGTAACACGACAACGAGTCGCCAAAGGCTGAGCTCCCCAACGACGTGTAGCGATATGCTCCGGAACACACCAGCCCAAGGGTCGCGTTCAAAACTCTGTACTTTGAGCAACCAGTGTCGGATGCTCGAATATGGTTACTCCGCTGACGAATGTAGGAGAGCGATTGCGGCAAGGCCAGGCAGTACGGAAATAGAGTTCCGAAGAGATATCAAGTCAACTGTAATACCTGTCGACAGCGCCCCAAAATCCTTGGAACTTCGCGGATCCAAGGTCGTATGCTGGTGCGAAGTGCTGTAGAATCAAGTCATGTTCGATTTCACAGCAGGCCGGACTTCAGCTGCTCTCAGAACCGTACATATCGCGTTGATATGCCAGCTCTTACTGATAGCAGGCGCCAGTGTATGTAAACTCAGTATTCTCGAGCAGAAGCAGATAGTCAATCGAAGCATGCCACTGACTTTGCATCGTGTCAAGTATTCGTCGCAAGCCGTTCAGCTTATCAAGATGCCCTTGATTGCCTGTCTCCCGATAGTACCATGCCCAGGTGCCCGCTGCCGAGTACAGCGCATTCAAGACCATTGGACTGATTGAGGATGACCCATGTGCCAACAAATGTGCCTCCAACTCTTCCGCAAAGCCAACACACTCGGCTGCGGCGGTCTTTGATCCGTCGATAGCCAGTTGTTGCAATTCAAGACGAAGACCTTTGTTGCCGCCACCGGAGTCGACATGATCTGACTCAATGCAGGAATGGACATCGAAAAGCAACTGTTGAGTCGACAGGCAAAGTGCTCGAGCTGTAAAGAGTCGCGATGGTTTGTCCGAGACAGCAGAATCTTGCTCGATCAGCGTCTTGAGCGCGTGCGTTGCTCTGGCAATCTGGACAGCTTCCTCGAGATGCAGCTCTGCATCATTCGCGGTTGGGACCTCATTAACATGGTGACATGCTTTGCCCAGTATATGAGCCGCTTGACAAGTCCTTGCAAATGGTGTTACAGCAGTATTGGCTTCGATGCTCATCACAAGAAGTGCATTCACTGTTAGCTCACCGCCATCCCAGGCGTCATCGTTGGCGGGTATTATCTCATCTGCAGGTATATGCTGCACTGACAACGGCCGAAATCTGAACAAGATATGGGCATAACGGTCGAGAGTGATAGCGGCCCACCACAACCTTCTTCGCTCTTCTGTCTCCACCCAGGTGTCACATGAACCGAACAGTTGGGTCGCCTTCTTCTTGTCATGAGTACCAAGTGCATAGAAGATTCGCGTGCAATGTGCTATGCTCAGATATGCAGTCGGGAACATCGCATGCCCAAGCTCGAATGTAGCGATCAGGATATAAGCGCCACTATAGTTGGTGGTCATTTGATTGACTTGCTCGCAGGCTGCTAAAGCTGCCTTCGTGGCATGGTAAGCCTCTTGAGACGCTTCGGATCCGGAGGTTGAGATGAGTTGCATAGCGAAGATGAGTGCAACAAAATCTGCAGAAGCTACCTCAGAAGTAGCCTCCATCTCTCGTGTGATTCTCCGGCATGATATGACGGGAGACCACTCGTGCGTGGTTGCGTAGAAATGTCTGATGATGTCTTCAGCTTCCGTCCTCGAAGGCGCAATCGGCTCAACGACCACGTCTGACCATAGCAGCTCTCTTGGAACAGTCATCTCCGACCCCCGTGTGGCGACCGAGTCCAGGTACCATCTGCCAGGACGTTCATGAGCTCCAGTGAAGAACGGTAAGACTGCGACGTTGCTACCATTCCCTGAATGGTCTTTATTTGGCCTGTTCGCCGCTCGTGTCGATGCTAATGAGAAGCCCTGACCACTGCGCGCTTTGCGGGCATGAGGAATACCACCGTTCGATAGACTGTGACCGCTAGAAGGATCCTGATAATCGCAAGGCCGCCCTACCCGCGAACACAGAGAGCACGAAGGCAAGGCTTTGTTGCATTTTCGCTTGAGCTTGCGGCATGCCACACATGCATATTCTGCTAGCTCGTTTGGCATGATGTGCAACCAGATGATGTGCGCGTCCGCTCGTACGCTTTCGAGGCCGCACTGGTAGTGTAGCCCTCGCGGTGTGGTGCCGGATTCGTCGACGACGTTTCGCAAATGCGGTCATGGCCGCGGTCGTCCATTGAGGATATGGGCAGTCTTGAGGGCGACACATCTATGTGCGGCCGCTCTGTGTCCGCGGCCGCGCGAAGGGCTTCCAAAGGCGGCTCCACATTTCTGACACATCATCCTGGGGAACCTCGCATTGAGCTCGAATTCTGTTTCTCGTACGTATCCAGGTAAAATTTGGCGATACTATCATCCCAAAGGAAATTTTCGCGCGGACAATACTGCCATCTTCGTTATCGCGGTGGACACTCTTGACCCTATCAGTGGTAGCACTGCCTCGAGATCGTATATCGTCAGCGCCAATTCCCTCTGGTTGAGAGCGAGACTCCGACAGCGTCTTGCGGTGTAGAGCTGCTCCGAAGATAAACGGAGCGATAAAGTATATGGGCCGGCATTACTTCGACCAAGCCTCTGGGCCCGGGCATGGCTGCTCTGCAACCTTGCGTGATACTGAGGCTCCTGACAAATGTTCACAACATAATCCTTATGCAGATGAGCATTATCATGGCCTAGCCCTGCTCATCATACCAGATGCTCCCGCAAAAGCCGCCAGTTTCGATCACGCCAATGGCACCGATATCCTTCGAGCGAGTTCGCGCAATCACGCTTCCTGCGACAAGTCGAGCATACTGAGGCCTAACCATATCCAAGGGCTGTCTGCGCTGAACATGGATCTGCTGTCTTTGCCGGCAGATTAAGTGCTTCGGTGCGGCCGCCTGAATGCAGCGGCCCAGTATCGCATTCATGCCCAGTGCAGAATGTCTCGAAACATTGCTGGATTCGGCAAAATTGCGACATGTGGTCGCCATCGAAGAGTAAGGGAAAAGCCAGCTGTGTCCATCTCGTCCTCGATAGGAATCTCTTGATGTAATATACAGCTTGGTCGGGCGGCATCAGAATATCGAAGGGCTCGATAAAATCGTTGGATCAAAGAGTATTCGGATACTTCATTGCCTCGCTGGATCAAGGGCATCCAAGATGTGCTTAGCTGTCACTCCAATTGCTGCACAGCAGCAATGAGGCTTAAGCAAGCAGTCTGAAAGATTCCTTGAGCAGTGACATAGCATCAGACCAGGCCTGACGGAGTGCGGACTGCAGGCGTCCAGAGGCCCCAGCGCGAGGCTTTTCAAGCATGCAATTTCAGGATGACCGGCAATCATTTGGTGTCCATACGAGCCAGTATGTCCGCAGACTTGATCGCGCATGTACTGCCTCCACGAACATCAATCTCCCGCGAAGGGAAACGCTATCTTGCTGGGCTTTCACCAGGGCGATATGTTCCGCTTGCCTAAGACGATGATGGCTTCAGCTGAGCGCACTTCCTCTCCATCTTTGCTTTGTGTAAGTCGTGCTGCAATCCCAGGAAGAGCGCTTCTTTTGAATTCGCATTGGCGCATGCGATATGTATGGCCATTCCTGCTGAGTATGGTTGACAATCCCGCTAGTGCTAGGCGCCGTGTGTAATATGCGTCGCTTTGCGCTTTTCACAATAATGTTAATCTGCCCGCAGAAGCTTGCAACATATTTGAAAGAGATCTGAAGAAGGAGGAGGTATGAACAAGACCTAGACCTAGATGTACATTCCTTGTCGCTTACTTTCGTCCACTTCGCGTGAATACGAAGTTCGGCTTGAGCTGCCCACATGAGCCGACGATCTCAAAGGGCTCGCATATCGTTCAAAAGCTGGTATGGTTGTGTTCACTAAATATTTTCCCATCGATATAGGGTTTGCGGAGGCCAACAATCTCCTCTATTGTTCTATTGCTGGCCTCTTGTAGTACGTTGACGATGAAAGTGTACGCCGAGGACGCAGCATTACTCGGCACGAGCGCGAGTCACTTCCCACTCTGCTTGGAGAACATCACCTCAGATTCTGCTGCAGCGTCAGTGCGCCTTTGCATTACACAGGGCTGAGATATATGGCTCCGTCCGATGAGCGCCAATGGCAGAGTCAAGCACGAAGCCGATGAGCACCAATGTAGTCGCGAATTGAGCTCTGAGGTTTGAGCGTACAACTGCGTAGCTTTACAAGGCCACAGGTACCATTCATCTCAGCAAAAGGAAGACGGGAGGAACTCTGGGTAGGTCGGTTCCGTGGCTTTGCTGGAGACGTATTGACGTCTGGTTTCGAGTGTCCCTGCTAACAGTTCTCGCTGCACGTCGAGATGTTGCAGCGTACTGAGGCGATGCAGTAGGATCTGGAATGACCGCGACAGTGTCTTTACATTCTCAAAGTGTCTGATCTGGTGATACAGCGACCACTTCCACGGACAGTCGACGACATGGCGCGTTTGGTAGAAGCGTCAAGCGTCGTCGGCAGATTTGAGATGCTGGAAGGAGATGTGGTTGTTTTGTGCCAAGCGCTTGGCAGTCCGACTGTCCGACATCATTGACGACCGCTCCATGTTAACTTCACCTTTGTAACCCCCATCAATCTGGATCATCTGGCCATCAGGAAATATTGGCTCACTGTATTTCATGTCAATTCCGATGTCTGCGCGGGCGTCGGCCCAAGTTCCATGCTAGGCTCAATTGATCTTTGAACGCGAACGGAGCCCATCGACGCGTCGGAGTCGGGTCAACATGCTACCTTAAACCCGTGCCATGCAGTCATCGACGCGTGCTTCATATCGCGCCCTTGAACCGAGAATTCCAGCGAGCAAGATCATTTCGACTTTGGTATGTGCCAGGAACATGTCGACGCCGAACAATATCACCGTCACGCAGTTACAAGATCGCAATCCAGAGCCCAGCAAAGCAAAAGCTCACCATGTTGGAGAACCGCCCACCGCCTTTCACAATCCTTGGCCATCATTCAAGGAACATGGCAGCAAGGCAGAACTTTTCAGACTCCGCTTCGGCAGCCATCCTGAGAAGAACTTCGTTCCTGTGCCAGAAGGACCAAATGGTTCCCGGTCCGATCAGCTTGTCAAAGTCTTGAGACCGCAATGGGGAGCAGCGCAACGGGACAAATTGCGAGTGACCTGGATCGGTCATGCTTCGTTCCTCGTTGAGACTCCAGCAGCGCCCGGTCAAGATCGCGGTGTTCGCGTTTTGTTCGACCCGGTATTCAGTGAAAGAACTTCTCCACTCACATGGCTCGGACCCAAACGTTATACGCCAACACCATGTTCCCTGGAAGAGCTTCCAGATCCTGATGTAGTCTGCATTTCGCACGATCACTACGACCACCTAGATTTTGATGTTGTTTCGAGACTGTACAACAAGCTCAAAGGTCGGCTACATTTCTTCGTGGGTCTGAACATCAAAAAGTGGTTCTTACAGCATGTCGGGTGTGCTGATGGGGACGTGACCGAAATGGACTGGTGGCAAAGTTGCGAAGCAGCCGTGCTCGATATCGGCCAAGCTCGTTTGACTTGTTGTCCGACGCAGCATTTCTCTGGTCGTACGCCTTTCAACGGAGGCTCTACGCTCTGGTGCTCATGGGCTCTGGAAAGCGCCGGTAAAAAGCTATATTTCGCTGGCGACACAGCATACCAAGCAAGAGATGCCCCGAGTCCTTGTCCGGTATTCGCCCAGATCGGCGACCATATTGGTCCATTCGACTTGGCTTTGATTCCGATTGGCTTGTACAGCCCGACGTACATCGCGGCTTCAGTGCATGTCCATCCTGAACAGTCTCTGGAAATACACAAATCCATCAAATCACGGCTGAGCATCGGTATGCATTATGGAACAGTCCGCGGCGGATTAAGCGCTGCGTACGAGCCTGTCACTGATCCTCCAAGGAGATGGCGAGAAGCTGCAGAAAAAGAAGGTATCTGGAATGGTGGCGGGGTTGAGGGTGATGGATCTTCAATTGATCTATCGAAGCCAGGTGTAGGCCTTTGCCATGTCGGGGAGACTGTTGCTGTGTGAAAGCGTCTTTGTTACATGCTGACCTCTTGCTCGCTAAAGTACCTCTCCAGTGTCTTGAGTGGGAACTGGAGCGCCACGATGCCTTCAAGCGTCGACGAAGGCCACGTCGATGCCTCGAGAGCCAGTAGTGCAGCTTCCTGCGCAGCAGCCTTCGACGACAGCAGTCTCATTGAGGTCACCTCGCGACTTTCGTTGGGAAGGTTGAGATTTGTGTCGATCAGCATCTGTCGTAAGGAGATGTTGCACATATGCAGCTCCAAGATGTGGCACTACCAAAACCGAAGGGTACGAGGTGAGCAAGTGTCTTAGACATGGCGCATGCCTTGAACCCATCAGACTTACCCAATAGTGCAAGAAAAGCCCAGCCGCCGGCACATTTGGGAACTGGACCCTATAGTCCCCACCGTCGAACGACCCTACAGAGCTGGGAGTATTCGACAGAGTGCTTTGCATCGTGCTCGAGCCAGTACCGTCGTAATGCACAGCAATGCCACCATACTCCAGACTTGCGTGCGCAAACCACGACTTGAGCTGTCGCAACAACTCGTCAATGTCTTGCAGCTGCTGTCCAACTTCGATTCTAAAGCTTTGTTCTCGAGGACCAGATCCGTGAACCAATACATCTGTCTCGCCGAGACGCTCAGGAATAAGCACCGCAATGTCTGCAAGGCGATCTCTCACACTCTTCCTTCTCCCGATGAATGGCATGAGCAACCAATCTGGCTGGTGCAGAAACGACGGCCGCCTACGAGGTATGCTATACCCAGCCTAGAAGACTCAGTTTGAGCGTCGTGAACGCGGCATCAGCTCTTGGAACTTACTAGGATGTTGCGGAAGCTGCTGAAAATGTTCTGGAACGCCGATGATGTGAAGGCGGAAGGTCCGCATTCTTGGATGAGCTCTATCGCGCCTTCAATGTGGGCTTCAAAGGCGACACTGGAAATATCCACTTGGTCAATGAGCTACATTCCGTCAGTGGGCAGCTGGTATCGGCACTGCAAATCCACTCACCTCATACAGCTGTAATGCAATAGATACGCATGCGAGTATTTTGACGCGATTCGGAGCGCTTCGAGCCTCAACTTCATCAATGCAAGCAGTGCCAAGAGCTACGTGGAACAGTCCCAACGCATCCGCGTACGAGAGTTTGGCTACCTGAATGAGCCTAGCGTCTGAACGAAGCCTTCCTAGATACAGCGTCAAAACGCTACAGAGAGCCAGATCGAATGTCCTCCCACTTTGTCGCGCTAGCGGGAGCAGTCCGCGGATGCATAGTGCAGCGGTCGAATAATCTGCATTATATGCCGGTCCAGGTACCCGATCTCCGCAGAAGATCCTCACGCCGCTGTGTGGCTGAAAGTCCTGCAGGACGGTTAGGTAAACATTGTCGATTTCATGGTTCGACAGCTGTGGAGTGGCTAGCATTGTGACAGTCGTCGACGACTGCATGTAAGCCTGGCGAACTAGCTGGTTCCGGTAACAGACTGTCTCCCAACGCTCGCGAGGTGTTTGTTCATGACCGCTATGGACATCTGGTGCTACATTACCACGCATGCTGTAATGATCTTGGTTTTCCATGGTCGGCACTCTTTGGTGGTCATTCGCAAAACTCTATCCCTTCTGACGAAGCCACTGGGGTTTGATCAGTCATACTCTTATATACTGGATCAAAACTTGGTTTCATATCTGCAAATGCACATCTGGTTTCTCGTTTGCATCTCGATTGCACGTCACATCTGCGCGAGATGGCGTCCTGGCTGCTTGACGCAGCTCCAATCGCCACTGGCTACCAGCACACTACATGTTGTTGAGAGCATATTGCGCATAAAGACCTGAATACCTGTCTCGATTCGTCTGGTATTGAGCGTGGAACGATCGCGGAATCAAGTGAAGAAGATGATTAATCACACCAAACCAAGTGACAGCACTAGGGCTGCGGTCAAGGGTGGCGAAAACACCAAGAGTATCTGCATATGACCCATGTTAGGGCAAGCAACGAAGCGAATATGCAGTGTAACTGTGGCTTCGACGACACTGAAGACATTGGTAAGCGCTGGAGCCGAATTCCGAGGCTCTGTGAAATCAATACTAATACAAGCTTGGCCCTCGAAAAAGATACATTTGTCCCTGTGCACATCTACTAGTACAACCCTGAACTCTTTAGCCTTTGATCAAGTATAACTCAAGACGACATACCTTAATGAACGCACACGTTCCGCAAGCAAATGCCAAAACAGGCACGCCTCTTCTACGCAACCAAAGCTGTCGAACGCATCAGTCAAGAATGCTCGAGAAGAAGATTGACTAGACACTTACTGATTCGAAAATGCTAAACGCATCCACATGGGATGACCGGATGATTGCACTCAGATCCAGAGACACAAGTGCCGCTCGTGCTTGGTGAGCATACCCAGCATCCTTCACCACTTCCGGTACAGTCCTTCTGGAGTCAGCAATCAACACCTCCAGAAAGCAGTGGAAATCCTCCGTAACCCACGTTTGCAGAGGTGCAGCCGACGGCAGTCGAAGAGAAGAATGCAAGTAGCGTCAGAGCTGAGAGGACGACTTTGCTGAACAGCTCCATGATACCAGAGTCGCCAAGGCTCACAGGAACAAGGTCGGATATCTGATTGACGATAAGTTCAAGAAGCTTTGGACGGCGTGTCGAAATCAAAGGACATATGTATGGAAGGCACTCTCGGTCAGCTAGCCTCTGCTCGATCAGTGATTGCAGGATATTTCCCGATCGGCAAATGATGCGCCGGCCGAGAAACCACTTAAGACGAAGAGATTTGATACACGCCCTACAAAGCTATCGAAGATGCGAACATTCGATCTCAGCAGCACCCACAGCTTCATCGCCTAGCTCATGTCGATCATCAGCTGGCATCTGGTGGACATGGTCCGTCTTTACAGAAAACCCGGAAATTTGCCGGGCCGCTCGTCCTGGATCTGCTTGGTCTTCTCCCGAGCTCACTGCGTTGCTCTACCTGACCTGCTGACTTCTCATTCACTGTATGAGTCTCCAAGAAAGAAATCTAGCACCGTCTATCCGTCGTTGAGTGTAGAGCCGTACTTCAGCTACCGTACATGCTACCACCACACAAATGTCCCGGACATGATCAACGTCACAATACTGGCCACGAACACTCCTGCGATCGTTGCCATGCCAGGATTGGCAGAGCGTTGGCCGCCAGAAGCACGTGGTGGCAGAATTGCTGTGATATCTGACGGTGATGGGAGCGTTGATGGGAACAAGGTCTGCCCGATTGTGAAGTTGCCTCGGTCATAATCAGCGATCACATAAGCCTCTTGCAAGAACACTCTTCCCAAAGTGTACTGCCATGCATCCTGCGCTCGTTTGATCGGAAAGTAGCGCTGACTCTGACTATAGTTTTGAGGACTACTGATATTCAGATCAAAGGCCGCGTAAGGGAGAGCGATTTCGGTGTTGTTAGTGCCGTGGTCTTTCGAAGCCCCAATCGTGAAGGTGAATTTGGGATTCAGCACCACGAGGTTCTCATGAATATCGTCGTCCACTAGGTACAGCTCGGTCTCGTTGTCCCATCGAAGTCCAAAGGCTGCCTCGAATGCGTCGCATACCTCCACCGGCAACCACATCTGTGCGATTAAAGAGTCGATGATGGCGTATATGCCATCCGTAAGCAGTGGAGAACTATTGGACCCATTGTACGTGATAGATAGGAGCCCAAGGACCAGATCTCGTGATGAATCGTTGTTGAATGGTATGCTGATACTTTTGGAATCATTTAGATCAATCCTGTTGGGATCATAGCCGCCAAGAATGACGCTGCCCAGGAAGTACTCGCTTCTGTAGTATGCGCCAGCAGTATAGCCCCACGTCGTACTTGGAATAACACTATTGTTCACAGTTCGCAGTTTTCCCAGCAAACTTGGCACAGGCCCATCGGTGTTGAAAGTGAAGTTCAGAGGACTGAGAGGAAACGATCCCAAGAAAATGTCGTCTGTACTTATGCCTTCGATGATGTGGTGCTGCAACGTAGGCAGATAGGAACCATAGGGTCCAAGCGAGATAGTATCGAAGCCGTAGGAAGCATTCGTAGATAATTCCAGGCCGGCGGTCCATGTTGTTGATTCGTTGCGTTGGAACACATACCCTCGAATGAAATTGCAGGCAAAGGTATCAAAGTCCGGATTAGCTTTTAGACAGCCTTCGATGGCTTCAGCCGTGATGGCCCGGGTCAAATTCGCAGTGGAAGCAGAAGTTCCTGGTAGTAGTCGAACGAGCTGAGCTGAGGGGGCTATGAGCTGAGAATCGAGATGGTTGAGACTTGACTCACGTGGAGTACCAATCTGCATCCAGAATGTCGACCATTTACCATCATTACCATCCCTGTGCATGTTCTGAGCCTTGAGAACGCGTTGGCTTTGGGCCAAGACTTACCAGTACCCGCTCGGCGCAAGAGGCAATGGATGCCCAGGACCTTCCCAGAAAGCGAAAGCTGACCTGATGAGCCCGAATCCGCAGTATATTGCCAAGATCTTGCGCATGATGATCAACTTCAACAGTAATGCTCTTTGAGCGTTTCGTCGACGACGCAAAGGTTCAGGTGGGCACTTCGTGAGATACCTGAGCTGCAAGCTCTTGCCTGAGGATACCCGTGACCTTCATGTGGCTGGCATTGGCGCAAAGCTTATGGTCACCATGCATAATGCACTTGCCTCGGACACTTCTTTTCGCGGGACAAGTCAAATGTGAATCCACGGCCTATGCGAATCGCTGCATAATAACATCCAGCTCATCTTGACCGACACTAATGTCGACCTCGATATCGCCACGCAGAGAAAGAATTGTTGTGCTTTGCAGCTCTCCACTAGTGTAGACAGCCCATCCACCAGGCGTGCAGTTCTTGACAACCAGCTTTAGAGGCTTTGCTTCTCCCGTCCAACTCTTCAGTGTTACAATCATGGCCTCTGCCTCCGCGTCCCATTGTCCTCGCAGGAAGTCAACATCGTCGGCATATGTCACGCCCTCGATCCAAGGCCTGCTAGCGAGCAGCTCCCTTGTCCAAGGCTTCTCCCACATGGTCTTCTGCCCGTTCGGGACATTGAGCCTGGCGTAGCCAATGCCTGAGTTCCCGGAATGAGGTTCGACAGCTGTAAGGTTCCAATTCTCGTCCACAAGCTGCTCATTCCGCGGGTAGTATAGACCGCCGTTCTCCCACGTTGGCTGAAGGTATTCATCGGCTTGTTGCAGGACATCATCAAGCTCTTTCTGCTTCCCGAGTTCCGATAGCTGCATCGTGAAGCTCAGCCAATTTATACTCTCGAATGGAATCTTGGGCACAAAAGCCTTCGAGTTGGCTCTGGCAAGGCGAAGTGTTTCCTCATCGCTTGCATCATGGTCTTGTTCCAGGACGAGTTGACGGAATGCTTTCGCGACCTGCGTTGGTTGGAGTCGTGTCTTGCCGTTGCACTGGGTGAGGAAGCCAAGATTCTGCTTGTCGTAGGATGAGCGCACAAATTCCGAGTTCCACGAGTTCATGAACGCATTTGCCCATGCCGTATGAGCGCCTTGCATGGCTGCTACACTTTTGTTCTGCTTCACAGCGAAGTACAAGGCATAAAGGCCATCATCTCCTATCATGCCTTTCTTGGTGAGCGCAGCCTTGTACTTGGGGAGAATTTCGTCTTCGACATGATTAGTACCGTCGCGAACGTCGTTGTATCTCATTGCAATGAGCTGCTCAGCTCGTCAGTAATAGTGATCGACCACATGGAGGGAGGCACTAACTGGAAACTGATTGCAAACAACAAAGACCGCGTTCGGCTCACAGCACACTCCAACCCACTCATTCTCTTCCATCTGCTTCAATATTACTTTCTGTAAGGTTCGATTGTCGTATCGGAACTCTTCGCTCCCCATCCCCCAGAATAATGGATTGAATTTGAAGGTAATTCCACCTTCTTTCTCGAATTCGTCATCGTCGAAGAGCATGGCATAGAGGCTCGTCATCAGCAATAGGTGGCCTGAATACATGATGTTCTCCTTCACGACAGGGTCCGCCCACGGTCTTCGGAGCTCGTTCAGATCCGGATCTATGACCTTGCCTCCCTGACTTGCTACGTACCAGTAACTCCAGACTTCGCGCAGCATTATCTTGTGAATCATCTGGCGCATGAGAGCCTTGAATGGGCCACGAAGAGCTGGAAGACGATGGTAGTGTGCCAGTCCGGAAGCATAGCACATCGTGGCGAGCTGGTAGCGGCGGGCATCGTCGAATTCTTCATGGCTATCCGCGGCGTCGAAGTGATTCCAATAGCCGTCTTTCTGAGATACGACTGCGGTTCGCGGAAGACGTCGGATTAGCATATATGCCATCTACTGACCACTTCGAGTTCTACACTCACGATTGTAGTAATGGCGCAAGTGTCCGGCCTGTTTCGGGTCGAGTTTGGGGTATGCTGAAATGTCAAGAAGGACAGTTTTTGGAGGATATTGTTCTATTGAGCCCATGTTCTCTGTGTATGAGAAAATGAAGAGTCTTGAAGAGGCTATGCTCGTACTGAGAGCGGAGTGGGGATCTTACTTAGCTATATGTATACTGTACAGCATAGTGTCTGCTCACACGGCCCCATGCTTTCGCAGAACGTCGTGCGCGGAGCCTGTCATGGCCACCTGTCTCGCTCAGAAGCCCAGGTTCGCACAAGGATAGCCGTGATGCCGTTTCTGAGGATCTACGGATCGTGCTTAGGGCTCGCACATTTTGGTCGTGACAGCGCGTGCTTGGAACAGTGGAAGTGTTGGAGACCTGTACTTCGACGTGAAAATGTATCGCAGATCCCTGCGATTTCGCGTGCCATTCGCTTTGGCATCTCAAGGGACCGGAGCAGAGTGGTCGCCGGTCCAGCCGAGAGACGTGTATTGGGTCATCGCCATTATGAAGCCCATCGGCACTTCATCACGGTATTCAGCCATACTTGAAAAAGACTACAAGCCTCCATTGCTGAACAAGATGAAGTCTTGCTCGTCTCGTGGAGCGTGAAAGGAGAAGAACTGCAAATGGCACTGGGCAGTGACGCGACAGTGCACGGTCGCTGACTACGGCGGGATATAGGCACGCGCCGCCTAAAATTCATTTCGCAATCAGGGTGTCATTGATCTTGTGCTGTACATCCGATCGTCTTTACACACTGCTGATTATACACGCGCGGAGCTGATTTCGCAACGGCATTCCATCACAGGAGCATCTACAATTGTCTGGATTCGGGCAGATCTGCCAAATGCAGTGATCCACTCAAGCCAAAATGTTCCCTGGACCGAATATCACGCGGCGGAGGACATGTATCTCCAATAGTGGTCTCCTCTCTGCACTCGGACTCTTCCATGATGTGGTCTAGCGATTGTCGAGCATATCCTGCTCGGCTTGAAGATACATTCCCACAATGGTGTCATAAAGCAGGAATGATGATCTGGATGTGGAAAGCGACATCGCAGAACTCCCTGCAGAAGTCCTGGTTAACAACACCCATTGTATATAGGCAAACCCCCTTTCGCCCTTGTGCTTACGTTGGCCTCCCTCATCTGAGAAGACCTCTTGCACTATCATAGGGATAGTGAAACTGACTTAGCTTCGAAAGGCGGCAGTCCGAATCTGGTCATTGATCTTGCGACAAGAAGACCGTGGTAAAAAGAGGAAGGTGGAAGCTCAAATGTGTACGACAGGCATGCATAAAGGCTATCTGCTCCAGGTACCTCCCAGTCATATCGTTTGCCAGGATCGGAGAAGACAGCCGACATACGATCACGAGAAGATGCGATCGCAATCTCCGAGTCTTTGCTCGATGGCTTTTCCGTATTCTTTTGGCCAAACATGCTGATCAGGCTATGGCTGTGGAGCTCGGTGCTGCATGCATGCCTCGCGCAGTTCCCAGCAGAGCCATCAGGGATTACCACTATCCGGTCCAGATTCAATGATAAAGTGACCATAAGCTACAAGGAGGTAATTTGCCGCGACGATGATCTTGGGCGTATTCTGACAGCGATACTAGACTCACATCTGTGAGACCACGCCAGGAGTTCGATCATTCAGCGGCTATGTACATCTGCCTCCGGGAATACTGGACGACCTCGATGGACAAAACAACACATTCCCGATGAATACGTTTTTCTGGTTCTTCGAGGCTCGCAAAGATCCTGCAAATGCGCCCTTGAGTCTATGGATGAATGGTGGACCTGGCGCCTCATCAATGCTCGGTCTGCTCGTGGAAAATGGTCCCTGTTATGTAAATTCAGACAGCAATTCCACCAGGCTCAGTGAATGGTCGTGGAACAATGAAGTCAACATGCTGTACCTTGATCAGCCGGTACAGACTGGATTCTCGTACGACAGTCTAGCCAACGGCATCAAAGATCTTGTGGAGGACGAAGCTACACTACTCAATGCTACCAATATTATCCCCACGCAGAATGCCACACTAATGGCTGGGACGTATCCTAGTATGAATAGCAACCACACTTTGCTTGGCTCCATCAATGCTGCTCATGCTGTATGGCACTTTGCGCAAGCTTGGTTCCAAGAGTTTCCCGAGCATCGCCCCAATAACAGCAAAATTTCCATCGCGACTGAATCATATGGTGGGCGTTATGGACCGGCTTTCGCCTCATTCTTTCAGGAGCAGAACGAGCGCATCTTGAGTGGTGAGTTGAAGCGTAATCTTGTGGATTTGACGACTTGACATCCTGACTATACATAGATACGTGGACTGTCGAAGGCGAGCAGTATCTGCTTGATCTCGATACCCTTTTCATCATCAACGGCTGCATAGATCGATTGGTGATGTATCCTTCCTTCCCGCATATCGCGTATGCTTGCCAGTATCAGCTCTTAGGTAGCCCATTGTTGACCATTTCCAGGTACAATAATACGTATGGCATCGAGGCTGTGAACAAAACAGTCTATGACTCGATGATAGATGCACTCTACCGGGAAGGTGGCTGCAACGACCAGATCTACCATTGTCAAAATCTCTCCTCGGAATACGATCCCGAAAACCTTGGTATCAACGCCAGCGTCAATTCAGCTTGCCAAAACGCTGAAGAATTCTGCGCTAAACGCGTTCGAGGACTATATCAAGACTACAGCGGACGTAATTACTACGACTTTGGCACGCTTGATCCAGACCCCGAGACTTCGCCGTTCTTTGCTGGCTACTTGAATCAGCCTCACGTCCAGGCCGCCTTGGGGGTTCCATTGAACTGGACGCGAAATCACCGTGTCGCGAGCAATACGTTTCGCAGGATTGGTGACTACGTTCGTCCTGGTTGGCTTGAAGACCTAGCGTATCTTCTCGAACGAGGAATCAAAGTACACTTGGCCTATGGCGATCGAGATTATGCGTGTAATTGGATCGGAGGAGAAGCAGTCTCGTTGGCGATTAATTGGACGAACAGCACTGCCTTTGCCAATGCAGGCTATACCGCGCTCATGACGAACAACACCCACGAGGGCGGCCAAGTAAGACAATACCGCAATCTCTCGTTCACTCGAGTCTATCAGGCCGGCCATGAAGTGCCCTGGTATCAGCCTGAGACAGCCTACAAGATCTTCATGCGAGCGCTCAATAACCTTGATATCGCTACAGGAACTCAGAATGTCACAGCTCAAGATGGGACGCTTTACGGCTCAGTCGGGACGGCAGATACTTGGCACATCAAGAACGAGGATCCGCCTGAGCCTTTGCAATTCTGCTATGTGCTTGATCTCGACGACAGATGCACCGATGATCAGATCAATGCGATTCTGAATCATACTGCGGAGATCCAGCATTACATTGTGTGCGATACGAATTCAACACGGCTCTTCCCCGAGCTGATGGCGAATTGTAGCATGAGCGGCGTGGCTTACGGCGGCAATTCCAATGCTACTGGTGGCTACGCTCTACCTGGATATGGCGATAACCTTACTATCAATCCTGGTCCCCCTCAGTTTGGTAACACTTCTACATCAAACACGACTGGGCCAAGTGGTGGCGGACCAGGGACGTACACTGGAGGGACTAATGGAGGAAGCAAGGTGTTTATAAACGCGTCTCTTGCTTTGGCTAGCCGAACTGTGCTAGCCGTAATAATCATAGCACTATTGTGATCGCTGCAAAGAATGTGTAGCAATGAGCAGTGAAGGCTTCGCACGCATCCATTGCTGCAGTGCAAGTCCAAAATGCGCCACCTATGAATCGGAACGAGGGCTGCAGCCTCAAAACTCTTCGAATCTTGCCCATGATTCAACATCTCCAAGATGATAGGAGACTGTGTGATCCTCGTTATCCTCGAATTCGAACCAATTCTGACCCTCCTGATTTAGAAGCATTGCGATGTAGTTATCCCGACGAGGAGAATCAGTGGTTTGCATGCCTTGCACGTAGATATGCTTCAGTTGAACCTCCCGTCCTATCCAAGAAAGAATCTGAAGGCAATCATCTTCCGGACCATCCACAAGGACGTCATCAAGTCGAAGATCTTCCAAAGTGTTCTTGTAAGCATCCTGAATATCATGAAGTTCGTCTGCAGACAGCCGTGCCTGTCCGATACCGATGTGTTGTAAATTGAGATGAGCCACCTCGACGAAGATCTATGCTGTAGGTCGCCATCGGTCGTCAGTATCTCAAGGCTAGTGAGATTCTGAGTGGCAGCCAAGAGCCTCAAGATATCTTGGTGAACGATATGTGGATAATTGCTGGTTGAACGTTTCAGACCGAGCCTTAGAGTGGTAAGATTGCTCCAGGCTAAACACATCTTGAGCAATTGTGTTTCAGGTATAGATTCGAAAGAGTCTAGATCGATCGACCAGCGATGGGCATGGCTAATGCCGATATCGAGTTGCTGGATCAGACGCGGATGGTCTGCCAGAATGAACAAGAAATCTCGAACTATGTGGTTGATGTCCCCCCCTTCAATACCTGTGCTGGACGCCCACAATAGTGTCTTGACATGAGGCTTGTTGCACTCTGTCTTCAGTCCGTGTAGATGCCGGAACCGAAGCCATGGATCCCAGCCTCGCTCGATCTCGTCTTCACCGGAGAAGTCAAGTAGTGGTGTGCAGAGATTCTTGCGCCAGTCCAGATTCGAATTGATGCGGAATATCGGAGACAACTGAAGCTCGTCAAGATTCTTGATAATCTCTGGCAGCAGCGCAAGTACTTCCTCGGTTGCTGTCTCCTGACTTTCTGTGTGGTAAGCACTCGCCGCTTGGAACTTTGCTTGGAGCTGTCTGGATAGCCTTGGCCATCTCTGTGGGCCTCGATCTGGTAGCGTGATGACGACCAATTCAACGTCTCTGATATGACGTGCGAAAGTAGGCTCTGCTGAAATGTCGCGCAGTGCTCGCAGCGACTCTACTGTCACTATGTGCCGCCGCACCGCGAAGAAGCGCTGAGCGAATGTATCGACGCTATTCTTCTCGAGTGTACGACACACTTGGTGGAAAGACAAGAGTTCTGCGTTGTCGAGGCGCTCAGCGATGCTCACGTGAAGCTCTGCGGCGAGACTGAGTATGCCTGTTTTGGTTGGCGTCGAGTCCTGTCGATTCATGGCTCCGCGACTACTCGCGAGTTCGGCATTGCTTGCTTCGGCGGCTGGTACGGGTGCAGAAGCCGCAGCTGCAATGAGCACATCGCTTGACGATGAAGACAGTGCCATTTTGTGGTGGTACTTTCACTGTTAGTGATGGAAAGCCAGCGCTGTAAGGTTTGCAAGATTTAAAATAAGGGAAGCACGGACTTCATCCGAGAGTCACATGCCTTGCATGAAGTGAAGGTAACGCCACAGCGGCTCTGCAGCCATCATTCACAGTCTTATCTGCAATGTTATCCCGCCCGTTTGCACCGCAAACGCTCGCTTCACCAATAAAACCCTCGCTCTTGCAACTTTGCTCATGCTTTACACTATTAAGCCTCAGCAGAAGCCTCAAAAGGAGTCAGAAGAAGCCTCAGAAGAAGCCTCAGAAGAGGCCTCGGAAGAGGCCTCAGAAATAGTCTCATCAGGATACTCGGCGTCGACGTAAGCCCAGTGTTCAGCGTTCTTCAACTTGTCGGAGACTGTTCCATCCTCGTCACTAACCAGCACGAACGACGATTCGCGATCTCCATTGAGTATTTCTGGGTTCGGGATGTCCCATGCGTGCGCGTCGGGAATGCGAGCATAGCAGTGGCGCATACTGAATTGTTTCAAGTTCAGGTTCCCGCCCATCCATGACAGCAATCTCGCAGGTTCAGGGGGACTTTCGGTGAAGCCTACATGGTACAGACGCAGAGCTTCTAGTGTACTCTGGTGCTGAGAAAGTATCTCAGTGAGTGACTGATAGTCTCCCTCGCATCGTCCAATTCCCATGCTTCGCAATTTCAAGTGCGCGACCTCCGCCCAGATCTTGCGCACATCAGCTGGTGTGCTGACCATAATGTCGAGAGTGGTGACATTGATTGCAGCGTGGAGAATACACAGCACGGCAGAAGTCTGGGGATTCAATTGACCGTACCGCTCGCCACTCCAAGTATGTCCATTAAACCCAATTTTCAGGGTTGTGATGGTCGCTAGAGCCAAGCGTAGCTTTCCCAATTGCGTGTTTGTGAAGCGAGCAAGGTCCATTTTCCAGTCCAAGCTGTAGAAGATGGATCGAGTCCCTAGCTCGAGATGCTTGACCACCTGTGGATGATCCGCGAGCGCAAGCATGAAGTCTTGAGCTGTACCGGTAACATTTGAGCCATCAAGACAAAGAGCTTGGTGTGTTCCGGACAAAGGGCACAATGAGCGCACACTGGTATATAGATAATGCAGGCCATAAATCTCCAAAGATCTTGTCGTTGGCCGTCCTCCCTGTGACTCACTTGGAGAATATCGTCCATGGAGAGTATTCACTTTGACAACCGGACCCAAGCTCAGGCGAGCGAGATTATTTAACAAGCCGTTACACAGCGCGAAACGCTGAGTGTCGAACCGGTTTGCCTCTTCCAAGAACCAGTGCCTGGTCTCTTCCGTGTAATCAAAACCATCGAAGGCTCGGAATGTAAGAAGCTCAATCTCCTGGATATGACGCGCAAAGGCTGGCGTAGCAGATATCTCGACGAGGATTTGCATGGAATGCATCGTAAGAAGGTGACACCGCTTTTTGAAGAAGCGGTCGAGGAACACGTCGTTACTGTTCTTTTCGAGTTTGCGAGAGACTTGACGAAAGGAGAGCAGACTCTCATTGTCGAGCACCTCGGCAATGCTCGCGTGCAACTCTGCGGCCAGGTCAAGCAGAAATGTCTTGCATGCTGTCGAGTCGGCAGTGGAGTTGTTAAACTCAGCGTCATCGTCTTGAAGAGTGATAAGAGCGACGGCGGACAGAGGGTCATTGGCGCCAAGCGCGCAGTCGCTTGCAGGTGTTGGAGACATGTCGCGTTCGCAGCGCTGAAGTTGTTGATGGTGCGGACGAGGTTGAAGTCGCTCAAGAAGTCAGTCGAAGCGAGCGGCAGCCAGCGGCACTTCCCGAGCAGAATCCGCGAAGTGAGGTGAGGGACCTGAAACAGACGGACCCACGACAGCTTTCACCAAGCACCCCAGTTCCTCGAATGCATTCTGCCAGCACCAAATTCCATTCCCCATCACAACTTCGTAGGCGGATACTTTCCCCTCGCCCACCTCTTCACCACCTCCTCCCTCTCCCCTTCCGTCTTACATTTCAACACATCCTCATAAACCCCCAACTGCTCCCAAAATCCAAAATTCGGAAAACACCTCTCCCTACCTTCCCTCAACCACTCCAACGCCTGATCCCTATCCTTCCCAAATTTCCACATCAGATACGCGCAAACCACAGTCGTAGATCTACTGACACCCATAGCGCAATGGACAAATACAGCGCCTACAAATCTGTCAGCCAAGTCCAAAACATTCATCGAGATGTCGAGAAGCTCTTTTCCGAACGAAAGCACATCAGCTCATGCGACCTACCTCCCCCTTCAATTCCCTCATCAATAAACTCATTCGTCCTCTCAAACCATTTCAATAAATTCTCCTCAGGACTATCCTCAAGTCTCACATGTAAATGCTTTATTCCCTGCTTTCCCCATTCTTTCGCTGCGTCTCCGATCTCGAAATCTAAGACACTCAAAACATGCGTTATCCCATTCTCTTTCAAAGGATTAGGTTCTTTGTATAGAGCTGCTAGACCACCAATGAACAGTCTTCCAGATTTCGATCCATTCTTCGCTGTGATTCGAGGAACTTCGTCAAAGAAAGATGTACCTCTCCATTCGTCGGAGAGTTGTTGGAATTCCCAGAATCGGGCCATGATTGAGGTGGAGAAGACCAAGATGCCAGAATGGATAAGATGTCGTGAGAGGAAGGAAGAGATGCCGAGGCACAGAACAACCCGGCCGATCACGTGGAAAGTAACAGGGTGGAAACCTCTTGGCAGAGGTGGGTAGAACGGTAATAGTCATCATTTCAGAAAGATACAGTAACAATCTCTTTTGCCATACTCGGCACACTCCAAGACGCCAGCGCTAACGGAAATCCTCCCTGGGTATCCCAGTCTTTTTTCTCTCTCATGCCCAACTCCACGCTAATATCATTTCTCGCCACATTCTCGAATCCCCTTTCTCATCTTTCTACAACCACGGCATCCACAAAAGATCCGTCTGACTCAACTTCTCCGGGTTCGTAGCCTTAGCCACAAGATCCAAAACACTCTGACTCGCAGGCAGATTGTGTCCTGTAGGCTCTCTCGCCAGACCCACGGCCTTGCCGACTATAGCCTCAGAGTTTCTCTGCACGTGTTCCCGCATCTCACCTTCCTTGACGTTTTGGCGATGAGATGACATATACCAGAACGCGATCTCGTCTCGGATGAAGATTGAGAGATGATGTTCGAGCTCGGAGTTCGAGGACTCGGAAGCACCATTCGTCTGAGCAGCGCCGTTCGTAGCAGGAGTTGCGGAGGAAGTGGTGCTGGATGAGGCATCAGATGTCAAGCATCTAGCGATAGCCATGAGAGCGCACGTGAAGATGCCCTCAGTATGGATCGGACCCATCAAGACTTGCAAGTTTGGCGTAAGACGGAAAGGTACCGGCTCTGGTTGGTGGAAGAGAGGTCGATTTGCCAGCATGAATGGCAACAACTCCGAGCCCCAGATGTTGCCGTTGCTTCTGGAGATGTGCATCTTGTTGGGGTAGCGCACAGTCATAAACATCGTGAAAGTGATGTACGTCAGTGCTGCGAGCTGGTATGAGAACTGTCGGCGGAACAACCAGAAAGAGTCGTAGGATGGGAATGTAGCAGCGAAGTAGTCGCGCGCCAGGTCCTTTGGCACATAGTGCTCTTGGACATAGTTGAGTGACTCGATGCGCATGTTGAGCCACTGCTCTTGTCTCTGGTTCGGCGTGATCGAACGCATCTTCTCCATCGTGAACATGATCGGTTGGTCCTTGTCGGTCTCATTGCGGCGACAGTAGTCCTCCCAAACAGCTTGCAGCGACGTGTAAGACGGATCGTCCTGGATAATTCGAATCTGCGGACTGAGAGGAACCATGACTGGTAGGTGAAATTGCAGGTTGCGACGTCTGCTTTCCTTCTTCTTCGACAATGTGCTGTTGAAGATCCGGAAGAGCTGCAGGATTCTCTCCTCTCGCCTGCTGTGTCTAGGCGCCGGGTGCTGGATTGCGAATGGATGCACGCTTCCATCATGTCCACGAATCTTGAGACGTCGATGACAGCTCGCAACGCCTCGAACCAGATCGACGTTAGGCAGGAACCGCTCAATCCTCACAAAATCTTGGTTCTTATCCTTGTGTTGTAGGTATTGGCCAGGAATCTCAACCTCATCAAACCAGACGAACCTAAAGCCTGCCAAGTGAGTGTTTTCAGCCAGATGGAAGGTGGTCGATCGGCGGTCAAGTCGTTCTGCAAGCTTGTCTCGCCATCTGCGCAGCTTGCCAATGTACTCCAGCATGGTCGGCTTCTTGGTCACAAAGTCCTGCTCGAACGACTTTCTTATATGCGGCGGCAGAATGCTCTCAGCGAAGCGAGTAATGTTGGCTTCAGTTTGAGGAGGCAATTTGTTGTCCTGGGAGAAAGACTGTGGTGAACGTCCCACGTAGCTCAGGGCATCGTTGAGCAGGGCAACAATAAGTCGATACGCATCCTCGTCTGGTGGACACTTGAAGTGGCGCTGGATCTGCTCAACCATAGCTTCCATCGAGGCGTACAGCAGAGGGAATGCAGTCCGCAATGTGATGACCAGGGCTTCTGTGTGCTCCCAGGACTTTCTTGGCTTCGGTGCCTCACCTTCTTTCTTCTCTTCGCCCTCGCCTTCCTTCTTTTCATCCGTCTTAGTATCGCCATTGGTAGTGGGCTGTGATGTCTCGCCAGCAGATGTCGTTGGTCTCGACTGTCCAGCTGAACTATCAGGTCTCGCAGGCGACTCACTCTTGACATTGTCACTGCTGGCAGCACTACCGGCTTGCTTGGCTTTCATTGCCTTCTCCTTCTGCTCCCTGAGCATCAACGACTTGCGAATAGCCTGATGATCTTCGTGACTCGTACGTAGGGAGAAGTGCAGCGCTTGAGGATATGTCTTCGCCAGACTGGTCAAGATCTGATGTGCGATGTTGGCCTCGCTCTCGGTCCGTGACAAATTGGCAATCAACTGTGGAATGAATGTCACCCAGTACCACCAAGGATGATCGCCGTGGTAGTCGTAAAACTTCTGGGATAGCTGACCGTCCGCATCATCCAAGCTGAGCAGCCAAAGAATGCGACTGAGCAGTTTTCGAGACTTCGCGCTCTTGTACTGACCTGCGGCCTCCAAGTAGCAACTAAGAGCGTTGGAGCCGGTCTCCAGATTTGTCGGATCCTCCTTGAAGAGCTTGTCATTGTAGCGACCCCATTCAGCCCAAGCCTTGGGTAGCTTGATGTCGAAGAACAGGGCGGTGCCGAAGGCGTCGCTCGCCTCGTCCTTCTGGTTTAGCTTGCTCAAGAACATGCCCTTCAGAGTGTAGAACTCTGCTTTTTGCTGTTGACCAAAGTAGTTGAGGTTGGTGTTGTTGATCACATCCAGGCCGTTGGTGAGCTCCGCGCGATTTTGGTAGTGACACTTTGCTTGCTCGCGAAGCTTCAAGAACGCCTCTTGAATCTCAATGTTGGGAAGAGTGTAGATCTTGCTCAATTGTGTGATGCAAACTTCCGGCATTTGGTGCTTTCGTGCCACGTGAGCGAAGCGATTGATAATCCAAGCCGTCTCGTGGTATCCGCGGTAAGCATAGCTGTTGCCAGTCGCGGCTCCTTGACCGCTCGGGATGAGATTGAGATATGTCCCGTTGATCAATTGGAAGATGTGTTGGCGCCACGTCACAAGGTCTTGCCAGGCATTGATGTCATCCCAGAGGTTGGGCAATCGATCCCGCCACGTAGACAGGAGAACCTTCAGCTCTTGAGATTTGACATCCAGATTCGTTGCATTCGTCTGTGCCAAGCTTTGGCAGATGACGCTCGCATCATGCAACTCGACAAGCTGCTGGAAGTTCTGCAGAAGCCCGATATGCGCGTTGGTGATGCGGCGGGGCAGCTTGTGCCAGTTCTTGATCGACAACTGAATGTTCTCGTCACAAGTTCGATTGAACTCTTGCGGCTGCTCGGTCTTGTTGTGCAGCTTCAGCAGTGACATGAATGCCTGGAAGAACATTCTGCGAGGAGTCGGCGCGTCCGAAACGGCCTTGATCACAGTCTCAAGATGGTCGCGGTTTTCGGCATTCTGCCATGTTTCGTAATTTCTCCACATCGCCTCGAGATAGAGGTCATTGATGTTCTCGTGCTTTGCAAATTCTCCAAGTATGTCCCACTGCTGCAGCTTCTGGGCGCAAAGAACCCATTGATCTTCCCACAGCATGTATTCACCCTGCGAGTATGGCAGAGATCCGGTCCTAGCCTTGACCTGTGCCTGCTCGTACATGTTCTGTGCCTTGTCCCAGACTCCGTTCTGCTCATACGACAAGGCCGCATTCGTCTCCACGTATGCAGCGCGTCGCCGCCAAGTGCCGTAGAACAAGTCGCTCTCTTCAAGGCCAGCGTATGTCTCGACCAGGGCGTCAAGATTGCTCTCCCGAACATTGGTAGTGTCGACGGTCGGCTTCATCGCCAGGTCTTCCATGTAGGTTGCAGCGACATACCAGGCGTCGTAAGATTTGGCCAAATACTTCATCACGTGTGGTGCAAATTTGACGGGAGGTCTGGCACCAGCAATGCCCTCCAGCAACGTTGCGACACAGTTCGGCCGCCTGTCGATCTGACGCTGATGGAAGTCTTTGGTGAGGAGAGCGACGAGTCCTTGTTCGATGTCGTCTCGATCGTCCTTTGGAAGTATAGACCAGCACATCTTGAAGTACGCGACCCAAATATCATGCGCAAGCGTCCAGTCGGTGTGCTGAATCTCTGCGAGAGGCACCAGGACCTCCCTCGCGCGAACAGTGCTGATCTCCATCATGAAGCGCTTTTCATCAACCATCAATTCCTCAAGACTGTCGTCGACCATGATGTCGTTCACCCTCGTGTCACTAATGTACGTGCTGACAGCCTTGGACTCTGGAAGGCATTTGAAGTCGTCCTGATGCAAATGGATGGGTGCATGCTGGTCAAACGAGCCGAACATGAGCTGGATGACCTGGCTCAACCAGAATGAATCACCAAGCACGTCCCACTGCTGCTCGCTAATCAGCTTGTAGAAGCGATTGCTGGTGGAGCGACTCAAAGCTTTGTCGTATATGCCCATGAACCGTGTCCGCATGTCAATATCAGGGCTTCTGAGACCGATGAGGAATGCGTGCTCCATCCGTACGGCGAGCTCTGATCGGGTGATCTTGGGATCTTCGTAGATGCGAATCACCAAATTCATGAACTTGGTGTACAGAGTCTGATCTGGTCTGCTTTCGAAGAGTAACATCTTCTGGAGGACAGCCGTCTTCTCCTTCAGCGTTGGCACTGGCTCCGGCGAGTTGAACACCCAGTTCTCGACTTGACTCAAGATCTTCTCACAGAGTGCATTGTTGGTTGATCGCTCCACAAGACTGGCGAGAACGCTGAGATACGGCCGACGGCTCTCGCCAAGAGTGCTGATGCGGGCCGACAACATTTCAATCACCTTGATGATCATGTCCACGGTGATCTGAGCTTCCTGAGGCGTCGGCTGCGCATTCTGCATTCCTTGTGCCATCATCTGCTGCGGGTGCATCAGAGAAGCCAAGTGATCCTTGGCAAGCTTGGTCTGCAACGTCTTCAGCAGAGCTGCAGTATGCGTGTCGATGTCCTCCGGCTTGCGCTGCGCCATGATCCATAGTATATTGATACCTGCAACATGGCTGCCATTGTTGAGCAGATTTCCAGCTTCAGTCGTCAAGAATCCTGTAAACTCTTCTGTTGGGCTGTCTGCGTCTGGGAGCTCATCATCGGGTGCCTGCACTGGGATAGGATCGAGAGCGCGCTTCAATATTGGCGGAAGCTTCGGCACAACATGCTCTTGGAAGTCGGCATTGTGCAGCGCATCTTGAATCTCTGGAGTCTCACTCTTGAGAGGCTTGGCCAAAAGCTTTTGAAGTTGTGGCAAGCGGGCGATGACCCACTCGTCCGGCCTCGAATTGAGCAGAGCCTTCAGGATTTGAATTGTGTTCACGACTCTGGTCGTCCAGATCTCCACTTTCTCCTCCTGCTTGTGATCAGTGCACAGAATCTGCTCCGTCACCTTCGGAAACATGGTGTCGATGTCCAAGTCATCCCAACATGGCGGCGAAAGTAGTTTTGACAGCAAGTCGAGGGATTTTGTCACAGTCTCGTGGGGCTGCTGTTGACTGCTGCTTGTTGGAGTGTCCTTGCTCTTTGGCGGCGATACCGGGAATCGCTCTGGAAGGGTCGCAATGAACTGCACCATGTACTTGATGAAGACCAACCGCAGAGCGCTGTTCGCAACAGCAGCCTTCTTTGGGTTCTGCTTGCCATCGGCTGTGGATTCGCCACCACCAAGAGAGCCGTGCCCACGGACAGTGCGCTCCTCCCACTGCCAAATTAATGTAAAGAGATTGAGAGCTAGTCTCCTGCTGTCAGCACTCGGATTCGGAAGCTGCACGACTTTGCTTATGGATGGAATGATGATCTGGGCGAAGCCGTCTCTGGCCTCGTAGAAAAGATCAGGATGTCGAACGAGGAAGTGGTAGATGCTGGTAAGCTGAGGCACATTGCTGATCTCCTCACTTAATATCTTGCGTGGTAGTCTAGCCCAGATGCTTTGACGACCCTCTGGCCCTCCAAGGCGCTTCTTGAGCACAGGCTCTAGAATCTCGAGTGACTGCGAAACCAAATTTCGACCCTCAGCTTGGTGCGCGCGAAGGAGGCTGTTGTATACTTGCATCGCAATCTTCGGCGGTGTGTCGTAGTTGTTGATGAAATAAGTGATCAGGCAGTAGGACGCAAACTTGTTGATGTGGTCCTCAAGTCGGATGTAGTTCCAGCCAAACTTGATGAGATCCTTCCTCGTCTCTTGCAGCATGGAATGATGGTACTTGATCAAGAATGCAGAAGTCTGGAGCAGCTCCATCCTGCTGTGGTCCACTCCTTGCGTGTTGTCATCAGAGATATCGGCAACCGATTGCGGTCTCCAAAGCTTGTTGTGGACAGCATTGGCCATAGCTTTGTCAAAAAGCGCGGTCCCGTTGTTGTCAGGCTCCATGAGCGAGTCCCAATTCCGTGAGACATCATTCGCCAGGATTGGGTTCGAGACGTTGTGGAACACGAACCATTTCAACTTCTGCGGCGTATCCTTGGACGTGTAGATGTCAATGCAGCGATTGACGATAGAGCGCTGATATTCGACGTCGTCCACGGTGATAACGTTCTTGTAGAGATACGCGAGTAGAGTGGGTGTCGCCTGAAGCTCGTCTTGGACACAGGACTCGAAAATGCCGAACAGGCACTCAAGGTCGTCCTTGTGATCGCCAAGATAGACGGTCATGATATGCATGATCTGCTCGGCGGCTTGCATTACCGCAAGTCGCAGATTCTCAGGTAAGGTGTGGTCGTGCAACTTCTTCTGTAATTGCTTTGTTGCCTCGAGGAGAGCCTTGCGAGTGGTCTCATTGCTGAGGAGCTGCTTGGCGTGCTCTGGGAAATGACAGATAGCATACGCGATATGGATGGCGTTGACTGCTGCATGAGCCTTGTCAGAGTCCAGACTATCTGCTTTGAAGGTCCCAACAAGACCTTCAGCTTCCTTGATAACCTTCTCCCTCAGAGTTGCGCTCTCAGGATCCTCAAGGATTTGAGCGAAGAAACGACCCTTCGCGTCGTTCTTCATCTCATCGCGAAAGTAGGTCCACGACTCATTTGGATAGTGGTTGAGGTACTTGATGAGCGGTTCGCGGAAAGGGCTGCTTCTCGTCCTCCTGAGAGCTTCTTCGAGTTTCAGCACGCGCTTGACGAGGTCATCCAAGAATTGAGCGGCCTGGCTTGGCAGTAGATGGAAGACGCTAAAGATCGCAGTGACGACCTTCATCTTAGGTTGAGCTTCAATGAGTTGAAAGGACACCTTCTGAAGCGTCGGACCATCGGCAATTTTCTCCATATGGTCCAGCAAGCGCGTGCCAATTTCGACTTTGAAGTAATTGTGCAGCAGTTGCAGCAATGTCCTCAAGCCTTCCAGACCCTCTACGCTCAGCTTTCTAGGATCCTGCACGTTCATCAAGATAGGTCGTAATCCATTTTGCAGAAGGTCCTTGGGAAGCTTCGACGTGGATTGAAGGACAATCTTGAGCCCAGCATTGGCAGCGCCAGCAACATCTTTGTTTTTGCTGTACAGACTCTTGAAGAATATGCTTATTACTCTTGCACGGTGCTGTCCACTCTGTGGCTGACCTTGCTGATTCTGTTGGCCAGGAGTTGCATTTGCACTAAAGCCTGGCAGCTTGATGGCGGTTGCTAACAGCTTCAATCCGGCAACACGCAATCGAACGATGTTTTCAGCGGTCCTGATCTCGTATGGCTTTGGCGCCAGGCTTTCGTCATCCGCATCAACCAGCGCCAAGGTCTCGAAGAGCAGGCGATTCAGATTGTCATCGAATGGCAGGATCTCCTTGTCGAGGGGCACATCGAGGAGGAAGTTGATAGCATCGATGTAGCCGATTTGTGCAGCAAATGGTAATGCTCTCAGAGGCTTGATGAAGATGCCGAAAGTGAGTGCCTCCTTTACAGGCGCGAGCAGCTCGTGGTGCGGTAGATCGAACGAGGCGGCAAGAGCGCGCAGGGCAGATTGAGCAGCCTCACGCACGTGTCGATTCATGTGGTTGACTTCCGAGATCAAGTACTTTGCATGTCCGTGAAGCTTGCTTTCCTTCTTTTCGAGGTCGTCCTTCTTCTCTGCTCCACTGCTGCCGAACCTCTTGACAAGAGCAACGATAGTGTCCTTGGCCTGGACCCTGATGTTGGCAGGCAGATCTTGAGGCATGTCCTTGATCACAAAGAGCAGTGCCTTCAGCATCTCCGACAAGCGATCATTGGTGAATGTGTCCGAAAACTGCATCCTCTGCTTATCGGCCAGGATGGTGATGCCCAGAGCGCCAGAATTCTTGGTGAACCACTCCTCTTCATAACAGGCGTGGCAGAAAGCTTCGGACAACCGGCTGAAGAATGGTAGACATTCCGCCTTGACCGAGGAGCCGAAGATAGTTGATGCAAACTTGAGACAAGACTGCATGGCCTTCTCAGTGGTCTCCCTGACAGTCTTCTGGTCGGACGCCAGACTTTCGCAGAACGCATCCGCGAGTGTTGATGTCTCCACAAACACAGGACCCTCTCCAGAATGCACGTTGAAAGGCCGACGGTTGTGCTTCTCTCTGGCGACAGCGACTCCGAGCTCAACAAGCATAAAGTGTCGGCAGATGCCAAGCAAGAATTGATCGGCATCATCCTTCAGCTGCTCGATGCTCGTGGCATATATTACTGCCTTCAGCAACTTAAGAAGTGTCTTCTGCTGCTCGTCGCGTTTGATTGTCGACTTTGATCGCTCAGATGCAGAAAAGAGATCTGAGCCAAAATCGAAGTCTTTCGATGCCAAGTCATTGGCCTGCAGCCGCACTAATCTTGCAAGGTCATCAGGAAGGTTGTCGGATCCGATGAGCAGCTTGATATGAGATGTGATAAACTTGAATGATTGCCGCTTGTGGTGCTCGTCTGAGGCTTTCTGTGCAGCAGTCTTGGGAGTCTCCCAAAGCTTGTCAATGGCAGAGTCGATACCCAGTCGAGCAGGCATAGCACGCGCACCGCCACTGCTAATAGCACCAATGAATCGAAGGTCGTAGCTAGCTTCATCGTCAGAGTACTGCTTCCAGTCGAGCTCAGGTGGGTTGACGAGGAACTTCCTATTCCTGCCTCCCAACTTGCCAAGAATGCGAACAGCTGTGTGAGCGCCTTGGTGACCGGTTCCAATGGTCACAGGGCCATTCGGACCAGTTATGCTACCACCTGTCAGACTTGCAGGCTTAAGCATGCGCCACAAGCTTCCCATGATTTCTTCCATCCAAGGCTGCATGATTGGGTCCAGGTAGTCGGCGGTGAGATTGTCAACACAGAGCTCCAAAGTACGAAGGCCCTGGGCTGTGAGCTCACTCGATCCTCCACCACGGTTGTCGTTGGACGATCGGTCGTTAGAAGATGGTCGCTGACTAGATGCGGAGAGAGGTTCGCCGGAGCGTAGTGCTACAGTCAGAGGCCGCATTAAGTACGACAAATGCGGCAAAAGGTGACTAAGTCGAGCCGGCACCGTAAGTGACAGCTCAACGAATAGATCGCGAGTGCTGCCATCTGGCGCCGCTGCAAGTTGAGTATTCAGAACCTCAAGAAGCATCTCCAGTAGCGGCAGAATCTCCTTGTAAAGGTGCTCGAAGCGTCCGCCTCCGATACTTCTGAACAGACTTCGCAGGAGCAAGAAGTAGTTTGTAGGCTCTGCAGCGGTTATGGAGAGCTCGATTGATCTGGTGATGAGCTCGCGCACGTGAGGTAGCAACACACCTTCGTTGTGTTGAGAGAAGAGTGTGACAGCCATGAAGGAGAGCTTGAATAGCCTCAGCAGGACGGATGTCTTCGAAGTATCAGCCTCGCCGACCTCATCAAGCTTGCTCATCAGGAACTTGAGCAACATGCCGCAAAATGCAGGACTTGTTGCTTCACTAGCCAACAAGAATTGCGGGATGTGCAACAAAGCAGAATGCTTGAAGCTCTGTGAGTAAAGAAAAGCTATTCCAGACGGGTTTCCAGATGTGAAGATCTCGTGGAAGGTGGCGGGATCGAGGTGGTGGAAGATCGTCGCAAACGTCTCTAGCAGGTCCTTTTCTTCCTTGCTGTTAGCAGTGGTGGCCATGCTCGAGCTCGGTTCGCTAGGCAAACTGTTGTCTGCCGCAGTGTCTAAAGGCGCATAATATTGGAAGCATTTTGCACCTTCTCGGAACAGCTTGATCAACACCTCAACCTCCTCTGCTTCAAACCCAGAGGAAAGCTCATTCCAGTGAGGCGGCGCACTTGCGGTATCAATCTCCTCCTTGATCTTTGGAGGATTACTGTTCCGCAACTGATAGAAGAACTGCTTCAAACCTTGCAGAAGGTTCTTGAAGAGAAACTTGTTCTCAGTGACTGGGTCTGTGGCTCTATCCTTGGGGTTTACAGCCTTGATAGGCATGGCATTGAAAATGTCAGTCTCGTCCCAGTCAGGCTTGGCATCTTTCGTGGCAAGATAGTTCTCGGGCGCAGCCTCGGACTGTCCATGCTCGTGCAGCTGGCGGTAGAGCTTAACAGCATTAGGATAGGCGCGATTCATAGCAGCGAACTTATCCGCGATGCCATTGAGGACGCTCATCATCAGAAATCGGGCGTTCTTCTTGTCTTCCACCTTCGACATGCATTCTGCCATATTGAGCAAGAGCTTGGCAGACATGGTCTGGTAGCTTGTTCCTGGCACTTCAACTCCATCGTCACCCGTAAGATGGCCAACGTACACTTGCACAACACGCGCAATCTGCTTTGCGTTAAGCTGCTCTCGAACATGATGTATGAGATCCGCAAGCATTGTGTAGGCTAGAGGTCGTAAGGTGATGTCTGCCGTGAGAGAATCACCAACCAAGGTATTGGGGTCGAGGAGCGGCAAGATCACCGGAAGGAAGACTGCCCGGAAATTGAAGTTGATGATGTGCCTTATCGCAACAAGAAGCTCTTTCCGTGTGGCAGTTGAGCTACGCGGGACATCGCGAAGTAATCGTACTGTGAGCTCGGGAAGATGTGAGAGGAAGTCGGTCAGTGACGAAGAATACGCTCTGAGAAGATATGCCAGAAACGACATCGTCTTGACCTGAGCAGTGACAAGATCGCCAAAAGCGCCAGACTGCCCCTTCGCTTTGATCTCCTTGGCAATGCCAGTGAAGATGGTGCCGTTCGCCTTGGCCTCCTCATGTGCCCTCTTCTGAGGACCGGCCTCAAGGAGAAGCGTTTGCTTGATGCGAGGCGTGAATTTGCCGACATTCTTTCCTGATAGGGCACGGTGGGCTTGGAATATCGAGACCACTATTATCGGACATTCGGCGACCACTTTGAAGCTGTGCATACCCTTGACCAACTGCCTCGTGGTGTTCTGCTCGGCACCTGGATCTGCACCCAGAGCATGGCTCGTAGACGCGACAGGCGACCCAGGAGTTCCTGTGTTGTCTGGAGTGCCAGATAGACCGGCTGTGGCAGGAACAGGCGATTGCGACTCGAAGGTGTCCTTGACAGTCTGTTCCATGCTATCGAAGATCTCGAGAATGAGATCCAGAAAGGGCTGTGCCTTCTCTGCAACGCCTGCAGTCTTGGTATGGTAGCGGCAGATGTCCATAACGATCTTCAAGCAAAGCACTGCATTGTCTTCGTTCTCCACCTTGACCAATTCCAGACACTTGTCGACGATTTTCTCGGCATGAGGCTCCATGGCTGCGCCGTCCGAAGACATGGGCAGCCGATGGAGGATCTCGAGCACACATTGCCGCACCCTCTGCTCGTACGACGTCGATGTGAATACCGGCGACCCCGACAAGATGGTCAGGAATATGGGTACGAATTTGGACAGGAAAGTCGCATATGTCGGCGCTTGGCAAAGACCATCGAGCTGGTCGCGAAGCTCAGTCAGGATGGGGAGCTTGGCCTTGAAATCGAGAGAAGCATCTTGCAGCTTGTTCTCGTAGGCCTCCATCGTCCGCTCGGCCATGATTGCGGCGTATATGTGCAGGCTCTGCGGCCTGGATGCAAGTGTTGTCACTCAGTCGGCAGAGTCTTGCACCATGGCAGTACCAATTTTGCCTTGTGCGAACCTCTCGCGGGTCGTCCCTTTATGTGGTATGATGATCGGGTCGGCGTGTCGTCGTTGCAGGCGTGCAGTATTCGTAATGCGTGGAATTCGTCAATCGAGAATCTGGCTTCAGTCTGCAGCACGCGAGGCAGACGTGATGCGTTGCGCGCGTTCGTTTGTAATGATGTTATTACAAGAAATTAATCTTGATGGTTCGAATCAATCCGTAGTTGTATGTACCACGCCAAAATATGGTGGCGCAGATGTGTAGTTGTTGTGGTGCAGACAAGGCTGCAATCTGGCCTGGAGGTCGACTTGGATGCTGTGAAAGCAGTGCTTCGCGCAGAATCTCAAAGTCGGGGCGCGAGCTCCAGCGAACACCGTCGATCACTGCCCAATTGAGCTTGCACACGGTCCGCGCCTTTGCAGTAGCTCCCGCGCAATCCTGGTCTATTCTTTTCACGTTCCCCTCGCGCGTCTGCTCTAGGAAGTCCTCCTACTCTTCTACAGAGACACATATGGCATTATGGATAGTAGACTCCTTCTTCGGCTACATATCGCCAGCTGTGCTCTGCACAAGTATATATTCGTGTTGCTAAACCTGTCTTGAGTCTCCTCCATGCTCATGCATCGTCAAGGAAGCCCGAGTTCACTCCATCCCGTGTTTAGGATGGTCTACATCATGGGAGACCAAAAGGATTGGCAGACGCTAGCGCAGACGACTTCAACCTGGTTGTGAAACCCAGAATGAGCATCTCATCAGCACTGATGGCCGACGTGATGACCATACACATTACTACGTTTTGCGTTTTGGAGAAGGACCAAAAGTGAGGATACAATGAGTGCATTTACTCGCTACTGACCACTTACCTTAGACTACACAAGTTACAACGCTCGGGGAAGATATCATTTAATTGACTTACAGCAGGTGTTGCTTCGAGAAGCATAGCATTCTTTCCAGACCTTGCGTGATGGCCTACTGAAAGAGAAAGCGGCTCCACTTTTAAAAACGTCTCGGCATCTGCCTCCAGCACGCGCTGCAGCCATGACAGAAACAATTTCCCAAGACAACTTCGTCAATACACTGCCAGACATGGAAGCCATACGCCAGTCCCTGATCACCAAGGTCCGAGGCAAGCCTCGCAATGAGGCAATGCTACCGCAGAAAAGTCGAGATGCTCTTCTTCAGCAGATGACCAGCCCTGCAAAGGAAGGCGCCATACATATGGTCATTGACCAACCTTACCAACCATGCCTCAAGCTTGCCCACGAACTAAAGCCGATAACAATCGCAGAGCTCAAACTGGAGACACATCACCACGACCGCATACTCCGGGCAACACGAGTTGGCACTTCTGTATCGCGCCATGGTTCAGCGCACTACATCATTGAGGATGCTACAGGAGTTGAGATGCTGGTGTTGGAGTTTCTCGCATTTCCAGATGATTACTACTTGCCACCTGACGCTCCAGTGCTCATTAGCGAGCCATACCTCAAAATCGGCCAGGACAGAACTGCACGCCTAAGTGTTGCTCATCCGGACGACATCAGTGAGTATGACTTTGGCGCTTGATAGTCGCCGAGATCGCCACGCATCTGATCTGGCAGTGCCTGCTACGAAATGCGACAAAAGCTGGCTATCGCTCTTGACATGTGCTGACAATATTCGCTTCAGGTGCCGTTCCCCTTCAGTGCCTTCCGCATGAGCAGACTCAGAAAAGCACCGATTCAACAACTCTCAAAGAATGCGGAAATATTGAGTTCAAAGCAAGTCGTTATGGTAGTGCTTTCCACGCCTACACGGCAGCGCTGAGTGGACTAGACCCTGCCGCTCCACTCAAAGCTGATGTACTTCGCAACCGAGCTCTGACGAATTTCAAGCTGGGTCGATTCGACCTCGCCATTCTTGACGCCTCCCGTGCTCTGAAAAAGGAGGACGCAAAGGATCATGCCAAGCGCGGCAAGACTTTACTGTGCAAAGGTCTGGCGGAGTACGCCCTCGAAAATTTTCTTGGTGCAGTGGAGTCCTTGGAACGATCCACGAAGGCGAATGGGACTAAAGAAGCATTCGAGACGCTCATTCGCGCTTTGGCCAGGTGCAGCGAGGCCGAGACGGGACAATTCGATTTCTATGCTCTAGCCGACGAGCTGAGTCCAGAGAACCCATACTTGGATGTTGCCAGTTTTGTCGAAAGAGTTGACGTACAGCAGACAGCAGATCACGGCCGCGGGCTATTCGCATCAGAGGATATTGCTTTTGGCGATCTCGTGCTGGTCGAGAAGTCCTTCTGCAGTGTCTTCTCTAATCAAGATGGCGGTTTTGATGCCACGAGGTATGTCATATCCGCCAGAACACCGTATGTGTTTGCGAAGTGCTTTTGCTAAGCCGTACATCGTTACTGCAGGTATGAGCCTGGTCGTTTCGCTCCCTATCACATGGAGCGTGCAGCATTCTTCAAGGCCGTGCTTCTGAAGATGCATGGCAATCCTTCGCTGGCAGCTCGCGTGTCGGAACTTCACGCCGATTTACCTAAGCCGTCAACGCCTGGGACTCTAGACTACTTCCATATCGAGCGACTGACAGCTCTCAATTCCCTCGGCTGCCGCGTGCCAATGCAACTCAATGCGGAGCCATATCCCTTCAGCCGCTCGTATGCTGGAGAAGCTGTTGGCAGTAGTGGCCTATGGATCAAGACCGCATACACCAACCACTCCTGCATCCCGAACGCCGAGCCGAGTGTCATTGGCGATCTCATGGTCATCAAAGCTACTCGAGATATCAAGCAGGGCGAGGAGATCACGATCTCGTATTTCAACGATATCGACCACAAGACGAGAACCAGGAAGATCAAATCTTCTTGGGGCTTCGATTGCACCTGCGAGCTCTGTACTGCCGAAGCGGCTACTTCGCCCGAGGACATGGAAGAGCGCATACATCTCGGCGATCTGATTACCGAGCAACAGATGAGCGACTCCTCTCTCAACGGCTCGCTCGAAGCTGCGGAAAGCGACGTCGACGATGTGGAGGCAACGTATGATGAGGACTTGTATGCTGATCTGCCACGCGAGGATCTGGTGAGTTGACATGCCTGTTACCTTAGCTCCGCTTAATGCCATTAGCAAAGCCTGTTGCAGCGGACATAGCCTGTATGACCGACAGTCCTGCTAACGCTCTGCGTCAGGCTCATGCATACGTGCGCCTTCATCGAATGCATCTGCGGCAATGTAACTTTGCTGAAGCGGGCGATGCCCTGAAAATGGCGCTCGAAGCGCAAAACATCAAGCTCGTGATTCGCGATCAAGAGGTCAGTAACTGCACTTCTGTGATCGCCAAGACATAATTTGTGATGCACGAGACGTCCGTATGCTGATGCTTGCTTTTCTGACAATCAGGTCCGGCTACTCAACAGCAGACGTCAAGTCAACAACGTTGCGGTAGAGTGCCTTCTTGGGCTTGCCAATTACTATCAAATGACTGCCAAAGAACCCACAGTTGCTGAACAGCTTCGGGAGCTAGCAAAGATGTTCTACTTTGTGCTCAATGCTACGCTACACGGTTTCGATAAGATCACTCCTTCGTGATTGTTTCGAGACACAGATGCGAGAACAGGATAGAGTGATAAGGTCATTTTCAAGGGGTCGGTAGCTGTGATACAACTACTTCTACACTAGCTGCCACTAACATTCTGACTTTCCAAAGCTGTCTAACATAGGACTTTTCGTTATCATACCCATACCGCCTCTTTCGCCCCTTTCTCGGAACTTACGATGTCGTCACCTAAGCAGCCATAACAATTGACCTCGTGGCCGTCGCCTTACAAGCCTGGTGACGTCCAGTACACTCAGGCTCATAAGGAAACCAACAAGACCATTGACCACCTGGACCGCACGGCCCTTCATAGCCATGTGGGACTGTCATTGTTGCCAAGTCGATATGAGAGTAAGTTGAAGTAGGAAGACAAGAATCGTCGTCGCAGAGATGTATGTACTTTGAAAGAGTAGTCGTGCAGCTCGATGTAGGCTTCAGCATACATCTGGCCCCATCGGGGCATTCAAAGTAGGTAGAAGAAGTCTTTGTTGCCGAATGCTTGGAAGCGTAAGAAGAGAAACAATGACGATCATCGCAAGGGTGTTCGTAAAGCGTCGTGGATACAGGCTCCGGGCAAGGAGCATCTCGGCAATGAAGGATTTTGGTTTTGGTCTTGAATGTAGTTGGAGTTGGAGTTGAAGGGAATGGATCGCACCACTCTTCAGCGCCTTCGCATGGAGGTTTCGTCATACCCGTTGGAACGATGAGTTGAGCCTCTCTCTTCTCGTCTGCTGCGACGGTGTAGTGGTGATGAGAAGTCGGGTACGAGCTTTTAGGTGGTAGGTATGAAGAGTAGGAAGTCCATGGAGCGGAGTCCGTGGTTGGTGGATTCCACGCCTTAGTGGATGGGAGGCAGGAGTGTGGGTGGCAGCCTTGTGTCCAGGGTTGTTTGGTCTCTGTGAGGACTGAAGCGAGGGAGAGGGTTGCGGGGGTTGGAGTGAGGAGCACGATGGAGGACTTCATGATGGCGGTCTGGATGGTGATATGTTCTGAAGGAGAGAACGAAGAGGGAGAGTAGAAGACTGGATTGTGGACTTATCTTTGCTTGACTGTGAAAGGCAAGGCTATTGGACTGCCAGCTGTTGCTACCGTGAATTGGCACGGTACGGCGGGTACTGGTCGGAACGCAATGCTGATGCCCATCCAAAGTTTCGTTGCCTTGAAAAGCATCCACTGGGATGCGGGAGCCGCGAAATGTTGAAGATGATTTGGTTGCCGATAATGGATCGGCTTGCCGATGGACGGGCCGGATTTTGCGTGTGGTCGGTCCTGCTTTAGGTGGCCTGCGATCCAGAATTGTTTTCGCAGAGCCATTAATTACTCAATTTTAGGGCTCCCCAACATAACATGTCTGTACCACAGGTTCTACAGTAATGTACTCTGAACATGTGAACAGTCCTCTGGCTTGGCACTTCACGAGGAACATTTCTTCGGTGTCGGCAGAACTTTGCACCGACCTCTTTCGTTCTCGCGTCGTAGACTTGCGACCGTAAATTCTCGACATCGCTACTCATGTTTACGAAAGCTCGGCGAACAGATGATAGACAATGTCAAGTAGACTTACGATACAGGTGGATGCAACCTGCGCGTGCAGAGTCCTGCGAAAGATCAATGATCGCCAAGCGTCGCCTTATCCTGCTAACATTCCAGACCCAACAGGAGTGGACGAGATGCATATGTATACAGGCCAGTATGAGTTCCTGTACGCGTGCGAAAGATCTCTCTTCAGCGGCTGCGGATGACTCGTTGGGCGTAACCAGAAGAACAGGATTCGATGCCTTGGCTACTGGTTTTGACATGCTTGCTTCTGGGCTGTGAAGCACAATCATCTAGTGAGTCTGCTTTCATCGCCTTGGCGACCAATACTTACAGAAGCGCGACCAGTAGGTGTTCAGATCATTACTGAGACCGTCCGCAAGTCATGCTCTACTACTGTTGCCAGCTTGCCTTCGTCCGGGTGGGTATACACTAATGGCTCTACGGTCCCATTCACCTTCTCGTCCATGCCTTCAAGCCCGAGCCCGACTCCAATACCCACTGGCTCAACGACAAGAATAACGATTCTTGGCGGAAGCGTCGCTACGGCCACATTCTCTGGAGGCCTCACAACTACATACACCTCCGGTGGCACAACACAAACAATCACAGAGGCTGTCAGACCTTCTTCCACCGCTGTCGCAGATGCCGTGATCGGGCCGTGTCCCGTCTACGATGGAAGGACGTATCAGTACAGTGCAGGAAATGTGCTCGTCGTGGCCTGCGGTGTCACCTTCGATGGCGCTGTGATAGCCAGGCTGCAAGGCCGCTCTCTTTCGAGGCGCGAGGTTGCGAACGACTGCAGCATACAATGCAATGACCTTGTCAATTGTGTGGCCTTCACATTTCAGGACTCTGCTTGCAGCTTCTACAGCACGGTAAGTGGGCAGCGAATTTCCGATGTGCCTGCATTCTCTGCACTGCGTCTACAGGCCGAAGACAGCATTGGTAATTCAACGCTGCCATCAAGCTCCACTGCGGAAGCTCTCGTGCCAGTCTCAACGACTACGATTGTCTCGACGCCACCCGTGGAGACTTCCTTGGTCCTGGTCACTCTTTCAGCGAGCAGCTACACCTACACGACAACGGCGACATCGACGCTCTTGAGCACTATGCGTGTGACCGAAACTCAGACAACGACTCAAGCAGGAACTACCGTTGTCTCGCTCCGCGAGATTACTTCGACTTTGCCAGCCTCTCTATCAGTCAGCACTCGGGTGGTAACCACTACTATCGAGCCCTCCGTGCAGACCAGCACTATTTTGATCACACAACCCGCCATCACCCTAATCTCGACTTTATACCAGTCAGTCACTGCAACACTCCCAGCATCAACCAATTTCATCGTCAGCACAATCGTATCACTTCTGCCGCAGTCCACAGTAACGACCACATACGCAATTACCTATCCTGCGTCTACGATTCTGCTTACTACCACGATGCAAGGAAGCCCAGTTGTGATCACAACCACGCAACCTGCATCAACTGTCTCAGTTACGTCCACCAGCACACTGCCTGCTTCGACAACCACATATGAACTTACACGAACCGAGACTGCTTTGATACCCACAGTATCGGTCAGCACGCTGCTTTCCATACTTCCGCAAGCAACTACAACGCACGAGGTCACACGAACCGAGACGAGCCTAATCACCTCACTGTCTGTCAGCACTCTGCTTTCAGTGCTACCACAAGCAACGTCAACCATCATATTCACCACTACGGAGTCAGCTTCTACAGTATACTTGACCAGCTATTCAGTACTGCCTGCCTCCACACTTACATCAGAGATTACATACACCTCGATCCAGACATCAATCATTCTTGAGCCGACGACTATCCTACAGCCTACAACGATTGTCTCTACGGAAGTTTCGGTCAGCCCATCGCTCAGTGTTGTGCCTGCTTCGACCATAACTCAGACCTACGAGACCACATATCCAGCAGAGACGTCCATAGTCGTAAGCTCTGCTCCGGGCGTGACGACTACCGAAACTTACACCACATGGCAAGCTGCGAGCACGGGTACAGTCACAACAACGAGCATCCAGCCAGCTCATACTGTCACCCAGAATCTCACCATAGTCACGCCAACTATTCTCGCAATAACTCCTACGCAGCCAACGACCATCGTATCCACAGAGCAGTATACCACGACTGAGCCGACTATCGTTGTCACAACACAGCCTCCAACAACTATCATCTCCACGCAAAATGTGACCTCGACTGAGCCGACTGTCTTGATCAGCACGGTGGTCAGCACATTCCCTGCCAGCACGGTCGTGTCAACATATATTACTACAGCCTCAGGGCCGACCGTGGTGTCAATCAGCTCTGCTCCTGGACAAACGACAACCGAGACATTCACGACTATTGCGCCAGCCTCTTCTGTGACAACAACACAGGTATCAGTGCAGCCAGCTTCTACCGTTACCTACACACTGAGCATTTTCCCAACTCCTACACTTTGTGGCAATCAAGGTGTACAATTCGCACAATTCATCGATAATCAAAACCCGCAGTTTGTCAGACCAAGCGTGGCACCGATTCAAGCTTACTCCGGCACGAATGTGTACATAAGCGACTCTACCACAGGTATAATTGGTGGATTCGGTTGGGGAGGAACGTCAGGCACTGAGATGATCTATGGCCAAGCTCGACGCTCGACATACATGGCGCTTGACCATCGTGGATACTTCTACGCTACATTTGACGGCTTCTATACCTTTTCTTTCACGTTCGTGGACGATGCCGCCATCTTGTGGACCGGCTCAAAAGCAATCTCGGGCTGGAACGACACCAACTTCGACTTCGCCACTGGCTATGGCGGTGGCAGCACCACGATTTACATCACAGGAGGACAATACTTTCCGATCCGTGTCGTCTACTGGAACGGCGGTGGACCTGGTGGGTTGAGTTGGACAGTCGCCAATCCCGATGGAGTCATTGTTGTCGATTCGTCCTCTGCATCGCCCTTGTTAGTACAAAGCTCTTGCGACCTTGTGGCTGCGCCGCCTTACACTGAAGTCTTCGGACAAGAGCTATGCGGCAATCAAGGCTTCGAGCTAGGCCTCTTCCGCAGTGGTCCACCAGAGACATATAACCCTGCTGACGTTCTGCCACCTTCGGGAGCAGTGAACTTTCAAAGCCAAACCGTTGCGAACATTATCGGATATCCTAACTACAATGCTCCGCAGACTTACACTGCGTATAATTATCGTAAGAATCTTCGTCAGTACCCAGTCTGAAACTCATGCTGACGTGCTATGCAGGTGGATACTTCTACGCCAAGACCACAGGCATATACACCTTCTGGACCACCCAGGTCGATGATTACATATACCTTTGGGCTGGAGACACGGCGCGAGCAGGCTGGAATGCTAATAACGCCAATTGCAAATCTACACCTGGTATAAATGAGTGCACCTTCACCTTTGCGATCGCTGCTGGGACTTATCTGCCAGTTCGAGCCTTGTTCTTCAATGGACCTGGGGGTGGAACATGGGGTCTTGTGGTTGTGGATCCGGGCGGTAACACCATTGTCGACCCATCTGTGGAATCGCCGCTTATGGTGCGATACTCTTGTGATGGCACCTCTGCGCCGCCGTACACGACAAGCTTTGGACAAGAGTCTTAGCCTTGTAAATGAAGCGGTTCCAATCCTTGCAGCTGTCTTGTCATTCTTGGACCTATGTCCTGCAGTGATAATACAATTCAATCCTACATACATACATACATCGTTGAGTCGTGTGCCTCATTTCTACTTCTATTAGTGCTGTATTCCTTTGTCACCCTGCCTCTCAACCTCACGACTCTGCGAACTTGCTTCGCTTTCTAAGGTTTGCGCCAAAGAAGAAAAGAACGTAAATGCCGACCGCGCACGCGACAGTCAAGAAGCCCAGCAGACTGACGCCCCAGTCGACACCCAGATTCTCGAACATTGGGATCGAGAATAAAATAGCTGCAGCAGCCAGCAGAGCTCTCGAGAGACCATTCGCTGCAAAGAGCGAGCCCACGTAGCGTGGATAGCAGAACGGCAAGTAGATCAACACGCATTGCGCGATGACAAAGTTGCCCATCATCGATATGGTAACCCCAATCATGGGTACAATCCAGTGGATTGATGCACGAGATGTCCATGCTGAAGACCAAGTCAGTTGTAACATCATCAATTTAGCAGCGTGCTCGACTCACCAAAGATGAACAATCCCGCAGGAATCGTCCAAGTAAACAGCAATCCAGGAGCCAGACGTGCTTCAGGCGGCACATTTTCCAATGATATTTTGGCCATCTGCTTATCGGCATAGAAGTAGAAGTATCCGCACCAGACGATGACTGCCAACAAGCATCCGACAGCGATACAGAGGAAGGCTGCACCCATGATGCCGAAGCTGAAATGGTAGATCTCGCCGAAGACGATCGGGAAAGATTCGAAGAAAGAATAGTAGATGCCGTAGACGAGGCTATGGGATGTCAGTGTACGTATACATGTTGGTCTGAGGCTGAGAGGATACTTACCCAAGATATATCGTTGTATACAAGACGGCGGGATCTTTCATATTGATCTCCCACGGCTTGACTAGAGCTGCGAACAGGACTTCTCTGGTTTGCTTCGTCTTAGCTTTAATTTCTGACTCGGCCATGAGATCATTGCGACCAGTCAATTTGCGGAGGCGTTGAGCTCGACGGAGCAGGATTTGGTCGTTCGATGTCTCGGGAAGGAAGAAGAACATCGCCAGCCAAGTTGGTACAGCGATAAGCAGGGTCTCGTAGAATGGCCAGCGCCAATTCGCTCCTGCTGCGAAATTGCTGATGAGTGGACCGAGTGACTAGAATGCAGAGAGTCAGCACGGCCTACTGTGATATGTTAGGTAGTATTGTCACTCACAGGCCCAGCAGAAGCACCGCCCGCCCAAATAGCGATCGCATACGGCATCTGCATCCCATTACAAAAGTCACCATAACTCGCACCACCCGTCGCCAGCGCCGGCGAGCCCGCAACACCCAGAAAGAATCTCAGCACCAGCATTCCAGCGAAGTTATCGACGAATGCGATTGGTATCGCAATGATGCAGAACAGGAAGAAGCCGATGACATATGGCGGGTTTCTTCCGATCCAAGGAATCTCTGAAAGTGGTGACATGATGAGTGGACCGGTGCCGTATCCGATGACATAGATCGATAGACCGACAGAAGCAGCTACTCGTCCGAGGTTCCATCGCTCCATCATTTCGGGAATGGCTGCTGTGTAGAGAGATGCTGCGATGTAGATTGCTAGAGTGTATTGTAGGATGATCCAGCCGACCCATAGCTTCTTGCTATTAGGCCAGTTGTGGGGATTTTCTGGATCGGTATCTTTGAGGCGATGGGTTAGCAAAAAGGAAATATCGAACACAAGATGATGTATTACCTGAATACCATGTTACAGTCGTGACTCCAGACTGAGTTCGTTGCGGAGAGACATGCTCACGTCTCCCACTCTCGACAGCTTGATCTCCATCCCAAGCTAGTGATGCCTTTTCAAGATCGTCGTCGTCTTCAGGAGGCTTATCATCACTGATAGCTTCGCTGGGTACTCCCGATATGACTTCTGATCGTCGCTTGCTGCGTTCTTCGGGTAGTAGATATTCCTCAGGAATCTGGAAGCCGGGCTCTTCTTCTGCATACTTGAAGTACTTGTTGCCAGATACGTATCGTACAATCTGTCCAAAGAAAGAGTCACGAAATACCTGCTTCATCGTGAGTGTAGAAGAAGAAGTGGACAAACTTGGCTCGAGCAAGGAAAGACTTCTGGGCAGACGGCAGCCAGATGCTTCATATGAACAGCCATGGCTTGAAGGAAGGAAGCTTTCTAACGGCGTTCGGAGACGGATAGTATGCAGGCTATTCGTTCCGTTGCTGTGTAGTAAGCTTTGGAATATGATGATAGAGGACGGTGACCTTTTCGGAAAGCCTTGGCATCGAACTCATACTGAGCAATAGTAGACGAGACCGTTGTAGGGATGCAGTTCGGATGAGTCCTGATGTGACCTGCATGGCCAACAGCCCTCAACGAGGACGATCTTTCTCGGATTGGTACGGAATGCAAATCCTGGCCTGTTCGCACGCGAATGCGGCGTGACTGCAGGGCTGAATAGCACGGTCATCGTGATAAGCAGGAGGCTTTCCAGGTGTGTGTTACCGGTATATTTGGTCTGCAATGCGATCGGCTTTAGATGTCCAGTATCCGAAGTATACAGGCAAGCACAAGTCGCACAAATCTCACAAATCTTGGCGGCGTCAGCATACAATGTAAGCCTTGTGCAGTATATGCAAGGATCTGCACTCGAAGGATTAGTCAAACTGCCACTATCTCTCACCCGCGCCCGCGTCATCACTGCATTTGGGTCTTTGTGTCGATCCAAGTAAAGTTTGCGGTGAAGATGCACGGTGTGCATGCCTGGGAAAGTCTCCGGCGTCTATCTCCTGGTACGTGGTGAGGAGAACTGCACGATTATGGCGATACCAGATCTTGAGTCCGAGTGACAGGTTCAGAAATAGATTGTACGAACAGTTCGTACCATAGGTCCTTGTCGACCAGGAGAAATGCCGCTGTTCAGTCGTCACGAGTCCTTGAACACCGGATGTGTCCAACGCTTGATTCCATCACAAGTCTGCCGCATGAACGGAGCATCTGTGCGGCACAAGCGCTAAGATCCTTTGGTTCTTATGTTCTTGACGAGGTCGTAGTCTGTGCGCTTAAAGCCGTGTCTCATCCGGCATCACCACATTCGCGAGGCTCTGCAGCCGCACATTGGCGTCTGTGCCTGCTGGTGCTTCTTGGGCAAGAATGCGAGTGCGAATGTCGATGAATAATCTTGTTAATTATGCATGATCAAAGCGCTATCATAAATCTAAAGCTTAGCTTGAATCTCGCTCGCAGGCTTGCCTCTAATATCTGGTTCGGGTTGCCTGTCAACGATTAAGCTGGATGCTTTCTGCAGGCTCTCGATGGCCTCTTTTTCGATGCGGGACACGAGTTCTTGACAGGTGGGAATGTCGTGGATAAGACCAATGACCTGACCGGCAGTCCAGACCTAGTTCGAATGTCAGTATCTCAAACCTTTTCCATGAAGTGCACAATCTCGACTTACGCCATAGTCGGGGTCACCATTCAGGAAGACTTGTCGACCTCGCTGTCCACTGACATAAGGTCCAACTGCTTGGAATTCCTTGGTCTCAGGCTTGTTCTCAATAGTGTATGCTTCAGTGGAGACTTTGTTCTTGAACAATCTCGAAGTATTCCTCCACTTCCTGAGGACAAGCTGTGTGTCTGTCTCTGTCGCCTTTACGATCGCCTCTTTGATATTGTTGTGGATTGGAGCTTCGATGGTGCACATAAACCGCGTGCCCATGTTGATGCCTTCAGCTCCGAGGTTGAGTGCAGCTGCAAGACCTTGTCCATCGCAGAAACCTCCAGATGCGATGAACGGGATTGGCATGACTTGCCGCGATCGGCTCAGCAGGATCAAGTTTGTGATGTCCGTCTCGCCTACGTGTCCGGCGCACTCGAAGCCATCGATTGAGAGGAAGTCAACACCCAGCTTGACCGCACTGAGCGCATGTCTTATGCTTGTACACTTGTGTAGAATCACACACGGTGGATCTGCCTCTTTCAGTTGCTTAATTATGGGGCCTGGGCTATTGCCGGCTGTTTCTACAATTCGAATGCCTTCATCGAGGATTGCCTGGGCGTATCCGGGGTAATCTGGTGGGTTCATGGACGGGAGGAGTGTCAAGTTGACACCGAAAGGGTTCTTGGTCATCGATTTGCACTTGCGGATCTCTTTGCGAAGGTCATCGGGCGAGGGTTGGGTGAGGGCGGTGATTATGCCGAGGCCACCTGCGTTTGAGACGGCGGAGGCCATCTCAGCGTATCCGACCCATTGCATGCCACCTTGAACTACAGGTACTACAACAGCATGTCAGAAATGTCTAAATTCGAGGGGCCATATAACTGTATACCCTTGATACCGAGTTTCCTCGTAAGTGCTGTATTGAAAGGCATGGCTGCTGTGATGTGTATGTTCTATCCCAATACCGTAGCTTGTAGTCGCAAAGAACAATGAGAATGACGACGGAAGACTAGAAAGAAGGAAGTAGGTCGTGTCTACTAATCAGAGTCAGGAATCGGCTATGCATTCACTCACATTCGTCTTGATGAACCTCGCGATCTCCACGCTTCTGGTACTAAGCCGAGGTCATCAGCTGCCTGTTTGCTCGTAGCAAAATCATTGGCCACGGAACTCACTCCGGCATGCCATGTGACGGCAATCACGGTAGTTTCTTTTGTTGTCTCGGCCGGCTTTCATATGCGTCCAACTTCGGATCGGCTTCGCTCATCATCGAGACGATTTCTGTTCGTACAATCGACCTGTTCATGGACACGTATTGATATGATATCCAGTCTCATCTAATATTGGCAAGTTCAAACGCTCCACCGTGTCAGAAGTGGCGGTAGCAGTGTTCGAACTAGAAGCAAGACTTCTGACATGGGAAGCACGACTCAAGAAGATCCGGCCGTAGCGGGCACCGAGAAATCGCCGTGAGAGCAACAACAACATCATTCTACAGCACTCCTGGCACGGTTTCGGAAAGCCACTAGGCCTTTGACTTGATGGCAAAGACTAAGCAGTGTGTCGAAGAATTGGGAGAGTATGGACAGTGGACAATGGCAATCACACTATACTTGCAACACGCCGAATTCTACCTGCCAGAATATCAAAGCTCAGAAGTAAGAAAATGCTTACAACAAAGCCGCGTCGTTGAGCGTAACAAATGCATTATACTACTCCTTGTTTCATCGTGGCCCAAAGAGGCAGTCCCCTTTCCTGAGATACTGCTGTGGCTCAATACGAAGAGATCGATCGCTTCTTTTCCATTGGAAAACGTAAAAGAATCAAAGGATCCTCGATTTCTTGCTCACGACTCATACGCTCAAAGCCCTCCCAGAAGTCCTCCTGGAAAAGCTTCGCAAGGTGGTCGAAATCGACCGGCCAAATTTCGTAAGACTCTGGAATGGAGTAACCTTCTCGAACAGTATTTGGCAAGGCGGCACCTTCATATCCTCGCATGTGATCAGGGTTTGGCCAATCGTGAACGTAAAGAGGTCCTTCTATGAAACTTGGCCTTCCTGCGAAATGATAGACCATGCTGCCCAGCTTAGGAAGAGGTTCAAGAAGGCCATCGAAGAGTCTCTTCTCAAGCTCAAGGCCGATTTCTGAACATTTCGCAGATCCCAGGAAGCCTTCGTCCGCACTGCGCTCTGGAAAGTAGGTGTAGCCAGAGAGGCCTACTTCTGATCGTTTTGCAGCGTAAATGACGCAATGGGTTAGTTCATGAACCAACACGGTGGCCAGGCGCAGAGAAAGCCACAGGTAGAGTGGTAGATCGTTGATATCATATGCATCTCTCAGTCGATCAAGATTGAATTTATTGATCGCGATTTCGCAGCGGAATGGAACTGTGCCACGGTCTTCAAACAGGCCTTCGGCTGTGGACATGCCCTTTGTTGATCCCTTGACTTCATCGGATGACACAATGTCTAGATTTGCGACAATGTAAAAGAGCAGAAACCCACCTACCATATTCCTCTGGGCCCTTGTTAGTGTTAGAAGGGGCTCTGGGTACGATAGAAGAGATTTACCAGACTTGCCTTGTTCCGATTCTTGATGCTTAAGCATCGAAGCTTGGGTGATGATTGCATGGAACACAGGAAATGCGGCCTCGGAGAGACGAGAGGCAAGTTGAAGCGCCAGAAGTATTGGTTCGGGATTCTGTTGTTTCGCAAGAAAGGCATGAAACATTGGGTCAATTGCGTTCCTCAGATCCGGCTGAGGAATCTGGTCCAGATCCTGGCGAGGTGAGGGCATACTGGGCAGGGCAGACCGTTGAAATGTAACTTACCTGTAAGTTCTCGGCGTGACCGGCACACTGATTAAGCGATGTTTGACGTGATGGTGAGGTTGGAGATTGCGGCCGGAGAGCATTTGGCGAGCCGAAGGAGCTTTTAACAATGTACCATAATGATATCATGCTCGGGCTCGAGTATGGCCAAAGACGAAAAATAGCTACAAGACAAAGAAAGCTTTTCGAAAGCCTTTCTATCGAAGGATAGCATTGTTGCGGCTTTGTCCAGTCCTGGCGGATCCAGATGGAAAGCGCCATCAAACCATGCCGGTGGTCGAAATCAAGACCAATGCCGTCGAGAAAGTTTAAGAAATACTCGCAGCCTGTGTCAAGTCTTTCCCGAGGACAACAATCTCCAGTCCGTCCGCGAGAATTTCACGTCCTCTGTCGCCATAGGGGAAATCTCGTTTTGCTCCAGTTTCTTGATACCCACAGCGGCCATACTAGAAGCAATAATTGGAAGATCAGCGAATATCTCAGACACTGGAAATTTTCACGGAATTGCTGCCCTACCCATGCGCGAAGCTCAGTGCGTGCATTTACGTAGTCCATCTCCAGGCGTTTGACGTGCCAATTTTGCTGCACAAATTCTTCTGCCTGAGAAAGCATGGCCAGGCCGTATCCTCGATAGTGATACTTTGGTAGTACAGCAAGTAGGCCAAACCAAGCAGCACCATTCGTCATATGGGCTTGTGCGGGATTGGAAGGCCTTCGCAAGAAGCAACATGCAACTGGCTGGGATTCGTCTGGAATGTTGCCTGTGAGCATGACTGTATCAGGGCCTGCAATCATATTGGCGGTGTCGTTCGCCGACACGATATCGACTCTCCGCGACTGATCATCGAAAAGCCAAGTCTGTCCAGTCTTCTCGCTGCGGAATCCGGCATTGATGATAAAAGCCAGGTGGCTTGCGTCTGCAGAAACAGCGGTCCGAAAGGTGAGCTTCGGAGGCTCAAGAACTCCAGGCATATTGTGTTTATCGGATATGTCAGATCTGTATGGTTAGTACCTTTATAGAATCTACTCGAGCTCGCCCTACGCCCTGGTGTCTACTTTAATGTTAGGCAAGCGGTCCCGAATTCCACCGAAAGGATCGAGCGGGCCCGATGCAGCTTTGGCAGGCTCTGCGGACTCCTCGACAGCGTAGATATGGCGTCCGACTTGGTATTGTGTCCGGTTTATCCTGGTACATTCCATCAGTCTCGAGCGGACGATGCTTACACTGGAGCATAGAGAGCTTTCTGCTTGTGCACGCCCGCCCGCCTGGAAGACCGCATTGTTCGTTTCATCTCTTCAAGCACTTTCTCGAGATGCTTGACGAGTCTAGTCCCGACATGTCTTCATCCGTGGATTCGATATACACTCGTATGCCCGACAGCAACAGTAAAATTTCGCGTTCGTACGTTTGTTTTTTCACTGTGAGAAATGTCGGTAGAAGTTAACAAGGTGGGCGAGGGGAAGGAGGAAAGGAGATGCTTGGCAGCGGGAACAGCTCGCCTCGCTCAGTTCTCTTCGCGTCTCTGCCTCGCTCACTATTTCGCTGGCGAACGCGTCTCACTGACAGCGTGTCGATATTATTATTCAAGAAGCCGACGTTGCAATGCGAGCCGATACTATCAGTCCGTCGGGGGAGTAAGTATAGCATTGATGGATCTTCTCCCGAAACCGCATTCGTTCCACGAGACACTCAACTCCATTGGCAGCGAGAACGAGCACCAAGTCGATGATACAGCAAGAGACGGATCATGGCAAGATCAGACCTGTAGTTTCGACCAGATCGATAAGTCGTTCGGAATCACAAGGTCATCGAGATAGGATGTGGCTCTTTTATAGCAAGTGATAGGGACAATGGCTAGGAGATGAGCAAGGACCCGCCAGTGTTGTACTGCCGCAGGAGAGATGGCATTTCGCACATGCAAGCAAACTCTGCCGCGCTTTTGGCATCGCTATTCGAAACTGGCTATGTCCGCAACGTGGATTGTTCGAGCATACAACAAGACGACCGGTCAAACCTATATCTCGTTCTGATTGGCTGACACAACGGTGGGGAGGTCGTGGAATCAGTGGAAAGCTATCTACGAGCAGCCTCCTAACTCTTCATCCCTTCTCGACTCCTTTAAATCGTTTGAAGGCTACCCGCCATATGTCTGAATGTGGTCACTGAGCTAGCACACACTCCAGCCGGAACTATGACAGCGTCCATGTCATCGTGCGAGGCGGCTGAAAGCGACAAGCAGCTGTTCTCGAAGTCGGCGGAAGTTCAAGCTTTCGAGGCATATTCATACCAGCCTTTGCGAGAGACTGACCTCGAAATACGATTATTAGATGTATTCCCTCTTACGAGTTACATCGTAGCTCTGGGTTGCAGGCAGCAGGAACATTGTGGTACCAATACTTACGAACTCCAAGCGCATCGAAGCTTTTAGTTGCATCTGGGCTGGTGATGACTCTTGGTCTAGGAGTGACTGATAATCGGGATCGGGTCTATGGTGTGCTGGGAATGACACATCGCGATAAGGACATCCCTCGCCTCCTCTATCCTGATTATGCAAAATCAGCTCCACATACCTTCCGAGATGCGATCAGATATATCTTCGCATACGAGGCCGAACCTGGAATCCTGCAACGCTTGTTCCATCGCGATAACGACGAGCTGTTAGACACCGCTTGGCCGTCATGGGTTCCACGCTTCGATCGAAATCATGACAGCCGCTTCGATCCTGGGCCACTAAGCAACAGTTACAATCAGCGGAATCGGCGGACCATCAAGCAATCATCTGACGATCCTGACCCAGTACCCGAACCAGAAAGCAACATACTGAGTCTCACAGGAGCCCTTCCTCTTGCTGTCACGAATATCTCGGCCACAGAGATATACGACGAGTGTCCATGGGCGACTATGAAGCAATGGCTGATGGAAGTAGTCGACATGGCTCCATCAGTCACTGCAGATGAGCCCTCGTCCATCTCTCCCATAATTCAGCTTGCACGAACCCTCATGACAGGGTACACCTTTCAAGGCCAACGCGCGAAAGACAAAGACTGTCAAGAACTCCTGGCTTTCTGGGAGTTGTTCGCAGAGAATCGAGGAGGATGGCGAGATATTAAGGATATTGGCGAGATAAACAGCACAGCCGAGGACCCAATCTCGAAAGCTAGTCGATTCTACTACGCGATGAAAGGACCATGCAGTCTCCGCAAGTTCGCAGTCATGTCGACAGACTGTCTAGCTCTTGTACCAAGAGTTTGCCGAGAAGGCGATGTCATTGCCATCATGCACACTTGTATCAAGCCGCTGGCACTGAGACCATTGAAAGGAGGCAACTTCCAGCTTCTTGGTGAGTGCTATCTGGATGGATACATGTGGGCCGAGGAACGCGATATGCTGGATCAGCGAGGTCATAAAGACATTGTCTTCAATATTGAGTGATCCAAGATTGACCGGCGCATGCAGGGCTCCAGAATGATCGCCTGTGGTCGAAGAATGTGCGATCGCGCGATGCTCTGCTTACTCTTCTTACTGCAACATGCTCAAGCAGTGTATCAGAGATACGAGAATTGTACTCAACAGCCAGCACTTGCGAGCTTCTTCGCCTCCTCAAAGGGCCACAAACAGAAGTCTTGAAGGTCAACTCCGCACCACAGCATTTCCGACGATCATTGCTAGGGCTGGACATTTACAAGGTATGTCACGCCAAATTCGGCAGGTGGAATAGCTAAGACTTATAGACAGCCTTGGCATCCTATAGCACTATACTGCAGACATCGAAGCTAAGCTCGCTACGCGAATGTGTCGGGTTTTGTTACACCGAAACAGAGCCGCGCCGCCGAGATGTTTCATTCGCCTCCATTTAATATATTCAAGCGCACTACTCTTCCACTCGGAGAAGCACATGTTTAGAGACCTGACCGGCGCGGCACATTCTTGGAGATGCACTACTCCAGCCAAGGCCAATACTGCTGCCACAGCCTTGGAGTACATGTGCTCAAGATGCAGCGCCAAGTCGTCTTAGTAGGTCACCCCTTGAATCTTCACATTCATCCGCTCGGAGTATACAAGTTTGATCTTCCTCAAATGAGAGCATTCATGTAGGGCATTGACGCTGCGTCGGTACGTCAACGTCATGTCACAGCAGTAAGATATAAAGGTCCATTGCACACCATATCTTCAGAGCTGCCAAACTATACCACCAAAGTCCGTCTGTGACAATGGCTCGCCACTTAATTACCACAGTCCTCGCTGCCATTATCTCTTTGGCATCAGCACAATGTGGATCAGGCACACCTGATGCTGAAGTCACCGGCTCATCCGGCTCCTACGTCGCCACTGTTGGCTCTTCTAGCGTCTACTCTGGCAGCGACTATCAAGCAGCGATTCAAACAGCCATCGACTCAATCAGCAGCGGTCAACGAGTCGTCGTAACGGCATCAGGCTCCATTGGCGCCACAACCATCACCATCGATAGCGGCAAGACTTTCGAAGGCTGCGGAACCATCGATGTCGGCACCAGAAGCGGCCGTGGAGCCATCGAAGTGACAGACGCATCTGGAGTCTCAATCCCATACTTGACAATGACCGGCAACCCATACTTCGGACTACGCTTCTTCGGCACAACTGATCTCGTCCTCGGAGAAATCACCATGAACCTCAGCGGCGGTATTGGTATCCGTTTTGATCGCGACGAAGCTTCGAACTCCAATGTTCAGATGGGCACGATCAGTGTCACCGGAGCTGGAAGCCACGCTGTCGAAACCTGGAACATCGATGGCCTTACTATCGACTCCGTTATAGCACGAGATTGTGGAGAGTGCGGTCTACTCCTACAAAACACCCGCAACGCAGAAGTCGGTCTCGTCGATGGCGATAATGTCGGAACTGGCACTGGCTACGCAACCCTGCGATTCGCAAACACGAACGGACTTCTAGCTGATGGTAGCTATGACACAAACGTCTTCATCGACTCAGTCGTTTCGAGCGGTGGTGGTCGAGGTATCTTCTGCGTCTCGGAATCTGGAGGTGCACAGATTGGTAACATCGATCTCTCTGACAATGGCAACAATGCAATCCTGATTGAGAATTGCTACAATGTCAATATTCAGGGCGGAACTGTGAATGGTGGTGGAGAAGTGAGACTTGCTGCGAGAAGTGAGTTTGCGAATAATCGTGATATCTCGATCACGGCGGAGGTCAATGATAATACCGTGACGGAGAATCCATGTGGTGAGAACTCGAGTATCAGCATTACTGGTAATGCTGCTGTCAATATTTGTTGAGTGGCAATCGCTGGCGATCTCGAAGTCATCATATCCTTTCGCTCTCTCCATCCGAGACCAATTTTCTTGAAACCCTGTCCAAGACTAGAGCACTATAAAGCTATTTCAGAGCACGTTTTCACTGTCTAGCGATCTGCAATCCAATATCAGCAGCAGCACGAACCGCCTTCGGATGTCAGGTACTGACAAGAACCAAATCGTCATCCTCCGTCTGCTTCACCTTCTCCTCCCTGTCTTTACTAGCCTCCTTCGAATTCTTTATCCTCCACGTAAGAAACCGCACCTCGATAGCTTCAATCCCTACACAAACGCACACGACACAAAGCAGGAACAAATGGGTAAGCGCCTCAACAATGAAAACCTGATATCCCAATAGTGCCCAGCCTGGAAAATATCCTCTAGTGGAGTAGTACTGATACATTGCATAGAACGCACTCAGATACCCAAGCACGGCGAGAGAGATCCAGGTTCGCGTGACGTGCAACTCGTTGGATTGCAATATGTAAGCCGCGAGACGTGAAGATATTTTGGCCATCATTATTGTGCCGATGAGAGTGAAGAGCAAGGCTGCGCCATAGTTGAAGTAGAGAAGGCCGATATGGAAGAAATCCCAGGCGTGGATAGTGGCCGTTTTGAGGACGTGTGGAGTGATTTGGCAGCCCATTTTGTTGATGGTCGCTCGAGCAGGTTGATGTGGACAAAGCTGCTGGGGTTGTTCGTGGTGTAACGATGTCGCTGGTTGTGGTGTGAGTCGGTCGCAAGAATATTGTACAAAATACGTAGAAAAAATTGAGGAGGCGGCATTAAAATTCAATTCTGTGCGCGGTACATGCATATCGTAAGCATATTTGGCAGCTCTACGACAGGTAAAGGTAGGTAAACAACTCGGCACTCCAGCTTCAGCAGTAGACGGTATGGTCTTAGTAGCTCCTCGAGTGCCTTGGAATGCAACGCACGGTCGAAGGCTTCCTTCAGCCTGATCTCTTCTCAACTCCTGCATTCTCAGTGTCAGTATCACGCCACTCCTAAGCTCTACAGAACAGATGGCGTGACTCACCATTTTGAACGCCCTTCTTCGTTCTCATTCTGGTTTCGTATGCCCTCCAGCCATTCGCTGCCACGGCAACCACGCCAACTGCGAGGGCATGAAGTATGATCTCGCCAAGATACGCTTGAAAGCATAACACCAGCCAACCTTTGTGCGCGCTTCGATTGTACTCTGGGTCCGAGCCGAATAGCAGGGCAAAGATGTGCGCCATCATGCCGATGAAGCCAAAGAGGGGGAAGAGGAGGACGAAGGGCTCTGTTTCTTTCTTGATGTCTGAGGCCCTGATTGCCAGTAGAGCTGCACAGATGGAGATCAATCCAGCGGGGATGCAGCTGCCTGCTACGATGAGGACCGGAGTGATAGCGCGCCATACGTCGACCACGGCGGCGATGAGGCTTTCCTGCGGAAGTTGAGGTGACGGGTTGTCCATGTTGGAGGTAGAACTGCTTCCGGGATATGTCGCGGCTGAGAGTCTACGGTCTTTGAGATGGTGACCTTGGAAGTGTTGTTTGGAGAGAGAGAGAGTCAGGGAGCTTGATGAATTTTCCCGACTAGATTGGAAGCGACTACCTCCTTCTCAATCATTCTAGGTGTGACTTCCATCCTGCATCAACATGCCTTCCCAATATGATTTCACCGGTTGTCAAGTGAGCCGTTGCACAACAACTATCGCAGCAACGGAAGCTTCTCAGTCTCGTCGATCTCAATATTATTGTGCAGATACTGAGGATTTGAAAGGCCAGAGTTCATGGTTCTGACGCTCGTATACTTGAATGGTAAGCGACGTACTCAGGAAACCTGATGGGCATGTTGCCTGTGGTTTTCGGCTCGTGCCCATGCCTCTGCCCCGGCCCGGATGCTGACAATATCCTCACACGAGCAGCCTCCTGTCTCCAAGCATTTCTCGGGCTTCATGACATAAATCAGCTATACCTCTATCGCCGCACACTCGGAGTAATCACTGACCTCAACCAAGTCCTCTTCCCGCTGTCCCATCCCGCGAAATAGCCTCCTTGGACCAACAAACACAGCTACAACAAATACAGCGAATAAGTTGAACAGAAATTCCCCGAAGAAGATCTGAAACAAGATCATCATCTCGCCAGGATGTGGATCGCTTCCCTCGTAGTTCTTGCGCACGTGGACGAGTGCTACGAAGTGGTAGGATATGACTACGCCAAGCCAGAGATAACACACTATGGCGTCCGGGTTGATCTCTCGCAGACGAAGCAATTTGCAGCTTGTTCTTGCTGCAACCCATGCGATCATTCCCGCAGGGACAAATGTGAGCAGAAAGCCCACGACTGTAAGGAAGACCTGGAAGACATTGTTGATCGCGGTAGGGTAGTCGAGAGGTGCCTGCAAATCGAATATAAGCGGGTATTCCACATTGTGAGTATTTGCAGTCCTGAGCGAGAGGGACCAGTAACGGGAGGAAGAGTCGTGGTTGTGCTAGGATTGAGGAGAATGCGGTCCACTTACGATGGGAACACTGGCGTTGCTCATGTTGATGTTGATGCGTAATGAAGCTGAATGCCCTGCGAGACTTGGATGCAGGTCGTGAAGAATTAAGTCATGAGTTTAAGATACTTCTTTCCATAGAGTAAGAATACATACCAACAACTTGGTCGAGTGCGGCCCCAAGCTTTACCAGTACCCTGGCTTATGTCACTACTGCCCATGGAAAAGTGGAAGGTAAGCAATTGATAGCCTCCGACTCTGAGAGTCAGTCACTTTACATGACTGTGTGCTGCTGTGTCACGCCAGATTCGGTGGTCTTGACTTGATACGTGGGTAAGAGAAAGGTACTTGATAAAAGCTATTAGCTTCGAAAATCATTTGTACGACTGAGCACTGCTGCGCCACGTTGATACCACTAATATCAGATCAAACCCCAGAAGTGGTCATTCGAGGCAGGATGCATCAATGCGGCGGTAGCGACACTGTTGAATGCCCAGGATGTTGGGAAAGAAGCTAGAGCGGCGTCTGTCAGTCAAAGTGCTCTTGATACAAGTGCTAGCTAGTCGATCCTCACCATGCGCAAATGTTATCGCAGTCACTATACCTCCACCAGCTCCGTCTGGGATTCGCCGTCCGAGCTACCGTCTTCCTTTTTAGCAGCTTTGTGGTCCTCGTCTCGCTTGAGCGCCGCGACACGATTTCGTTCATTCTGTTTTCGGATACGATCCACTAACCCCAGAATCTGAGCCATTCCAACCAGTATAATCAAGGTGAGCGCAACAATGAGCTCACTTGCCAAGACCGCAGGCCCGAGAAGTGCAAATCGAGTCAATGTCAAGTTTTTCCAGCCCCCAATGACTAAGATTGCGAACATGATTATGAAGTAAGCGTAGCCGATGGCCGCAAAGCATATCGTGGCGCGTTCCTTATCTTCATGCTTCGGGCAGGCGCGTACGCGGCTTAGGATGTATCGTTCCGTGAGACGGATGGCCCACACAGATATCCCGGTCGCTGCGAATGTGCAGGCAATGAACAGGAGCAAGAGGCCCATAAAGATTCCAGCGCACGCGAGGAGCGCAAGCGGGAAAGCGAACAAATTCACGACGAAGTGAAGGTCGCCGGACAGAGAGGCTGCAGGAAGGTGCGTGCTTGTTGTGATATTTTCGAGCGTCGGGGCGATCGCCTGATCAATCATGGTGGAGGTGCTCGTCATTGTCGGAGTGTTGTCCGTATTATGTTGGGTAACCGGTGCGACTCCGAGATGTTGTTAGTTGCCGTGGTTTCGTGAAGGAAGACAGGTTCATGACAGGGAGTCGAAGAGCGAGAAGGCAGGTAAAGGGTGGTCGCGGGACTAGCAGCGGTGGAAGTCACCAAGAACATCTGCAGTTCTGAGCTTTCCACAGGCCCCTTCCTGCAAATGAGGAAATCTGATGTCGCGAGCAGTGTTTGCTGCTTCTCGATTGATGGATGCCAGGTGGAAGCTACTGTTGCATTGCCCGCACAGTGCGCTGATGATTTGTGTTGCTGGCATCGGATAGTATTAGCACTTCTTACTGACTTGCCATACCACCAACCCTCTCCTGCCAACCACTCGCTGCAGTGTCGGCTTCACGCCATCGTCTCCGAAATCAAGATCGTCCAGACCAAGGTGCTTTCTGTATTGCCACATCTTCAGGAAGGTGAGATCCTTGCTTTCTGTCGAAGGCCATGTGTACGCATCCAGGAACGTCGCACTGTCTGGTGCGACCAGGAGTGTTTTATTGGCTGCGCTTTCGCATTGAGCACTTTGTTTGAGCTGCGCAATCATCTTGTCACCAGACATTCCCATCAAATCCGAGGTTTCCATGTAGTGGTTCCGTCCGTCAAGTAGCCATCTTGGCGGGCTGTATGTTTTCCACCAGAATGCTTGACTGACAGCCTCCTGCTGCGCGATCCAGTTCTGCGCCGGGACAACACCGCCTTGGTGGTACTGGCCAAACAGAATACCAGCCAGGACATTGAAGAACACCCAAACAGCTACCCAGTAACGAGCTCCTCGCGGCGGCAAGGTAATGGTAGCGAGCAGAAGAGGGACAGCTGGTAGGAGGAATCGAGGCTCTTGGTGCGGAAAGAGAGACAGAGCAATAGTTCCAGACACTGCTGACCACAGAAGCATGTCCTTCCTGCTCCAGTGAAATAGCAACGGAATGGCTGGACCGATCAGTTGCGGAAGATTGGCTACAAAATGTTGCCAGAAAGGATGTAGACCGTGCTGGGAGAGGTTTGCGACATCCGTGTTGTAAGCCAAATTGTTCCATGGTGTGAACACTGCAGTCTTCAAGAGGTCCCTGACATGAGGTCGATAGCCCTGGTAGAATTCAGTGTCCATTGTGATAGCAATAGCCATCGTCGCCAGTCCACTGAGCAGCATGACTGGGATGCGAAGAGGCCGTTTCAGTAGGCTAGGCAGGAGTTGAAGCAAAGGTAAAAGGAGGTAGGCCGGGAATGTGATGCGATTGAAGACTCCGACCACTCCAAGAAAAGCGAGGCCGGCGCTCGGCTGTGCGAGTAGCTGTTCGGTGTCGTTTGAAAGTCGACGGATCAGGACCAGCGACCAGAGGACAGCGATCGTCTCGATGCTGTTTGAGAATGTATGAGTCTGTAGCGTCCAGGTCACATATGAAGATGCCACGAGCATTATCGCCCTACGTCGCTCGTTCGGTATCGGCACCAGTTCATGAATAGCCCAGTCCCCAAGGATAAAGCTCATTAGAAACATTAGACATCGTAGAGTGTAAAAGGCTACGCTCGGCGGCACCTGGCCATAGCCAAGTCCCTCCCAGATCCATTTAAGCACAGTCAGAGGCCAGCCATACACGAGCCAGAAGGGAAATATGCTTCTTATCGGATGCGTTGATGTGAATTCCCATGTCTTGTAGATTGGGTATCCGAAGACCTCGCCTATTTCGTCTTGTCAACACGATGTCTACGTGACATCTGTGGGAGAGAGCTCACCGGCAATGATCTCAGGCCCTTGGAAGTGTTCATCGGGATGAATGTAGCTCGGCTGCAGGGCAAAGTACAACCTTACCAGCACCAGCAGTAGATAGAGCCTGCGCCACATCGCGCAGCTGTCGGGCGATTATGGCACGCCAGGTCGTATTAGTGTACTGGACAAAGAGTTGTAGACAAGGAGCGATGGAGAAGCGAAGTTCATGATGAGACCATGTCTCGACGAGATGGGGCAAATAGATGTCTTGATAGCAGGATATAGCAGAGTCGCGTGTCGCGTTGCGCAACCAAGACAACACCGCGACTGATGAGCTCGGGCCGCCCAGACATCCCACGACAATGATGGGCCACAGCGACACAGTGGCATCTGATATCAAGCAACGCACTCGCTCTACCAGTGAAGGCCGGCGACCGCAAGTATACTCCTTCACTCACCTCTATTGTATATTGAATCTGCATGTGATTCTCTCGTGCCTGCCTGGGTCAGATCCACCGAAAGTGAGAGCTCCAGCCACTTGGCACTTCCGCTTGCTTGCTCCATGCAGGCATCCGCCCACTGAAGTCACTTTTCGACCCTCCGAAATCATCCACCGCTCTCCGCACAGCCGCCGCATTGACGATTTTACTAGACTCCTTCACCCAGACAAGGCAGCAATCAGGTTCACTTTGAAGCATTGTTTGCTATTTGGGCCTATCAAACTGAGTCACAAGCCACGCAAAGCACCCGCACAAGGCAGGCAGCATTCGGCGCTAAATCGCGGCTCATCCCGCTGGAAAGTGGGCTTCAGTTCTTAAAGCGTCACCTTCGCCCGCACTTGGACTTCTATCCACCACCTCGACAACCGCTTCCGACTTGACAAAGAACACCACCACACCTTCCAACACACATCCACACACAACAACAGCTTCACCAAGAAATCCTTCCATCCGCATCCTCAGATACCATGTCTTCCGCCGAGGGTGAGCAGAGCGTCAAGCTCGTCTCTTCCGACAACGTCGAGATCGTCACCCGTAAGTTCCAAAATCATTTTGGAGGCGCGCGCACCATATACTGACAGTCGCGACAGAGCGCAAGGTGGCTGAGCGCTCAATGCTCATCAAGAATATGATCGAGGACCTTGGCGCTCCGGGTGAAGAGCCAATTCCAATCATGAACGTAAGTCAAACCATACCGCCATCCTTCGCTTCCGAGACAGTGTCTAACAAGCTCCGCAGGTCTCCGAGGCGGTCCTTCGCAAGGTTCTCGAGTGGTGCGAGCACCACAAGAACGACCCAGCTCCATCTCAGGATGACGACGCCGACTCTCGAAAGAAGACCACTGACATTGAGGACTGGGACCAGAAGTTCATGCAGGTCGACCAGGAGATGCTCTTCGAGATCATTCTCGCTGCGAACTACATGGACATCAAGTCACTCCTTGATGTCGGCTGCAAGACTGTGGCCAACATGATCAAGGGCAAGTCTCCAGAGGAGATCCGGAAGACATTCAACATCCAGAATGACTTCACTCCAGAGGAGGAAGACCAGATCCGCCGCGAGAACGAGTGGGCCGAGGACCGCTAAGCGACCATCGGCTATACTATCATCATCTACCGCGACATCCCATTACCCTCATATTTTACTCCATCATCCGAAGGTCGCGACATCCACCCATCGAGCTTTGCATAAGCGGCTGGTCTTTTGGCGGTGGACATGCTATGCTGCAAGGCGTTTGGCGCAATTGGGATGGATACTCATGACATGATACTACGAACATGCGGCACGCGGCTGGTTGCGTCTGGGGGGTTTTCTGCCGGTGGCCATGCGTAAGACGTGCTGCGCTATATAGCGCGGGCGCGCTGAAGCTGTATGCTTAGACAGCTGAATGACAAAAACCTACAAAAACTACTTGATTTCCATTTCCATTTCCATTTCCATGTGCGTGCGTGTGTGAGAGACTTTCTGACTCACTGTGGACCTGTCCTACCAGCAAGTAGAGTGCTTGCTATTGTGCTAACAAGCTTTCCCCTTCCTATCAAGCTCTGAACAGTCGTGCCTCAGCCTCGCGATCTGACAAATGGGCTACAGAGCCATCGCTGAGATCAACCTCGCACGAATGGCTGCACTAGTATCGCCGGCCCATTGATTCCATCATTACTCATTTGTTGCTTTTTGCTCTATGCGTTCATGTCATCGGAGCGCCGAGTCCGCGAAAGAGCTAGAGCTGAGCAACTCAACGATGTCTTAACGGAACGCATCTCAAGGAAATGCAGCAAGCGACATTGTGATCGAATCTCGCGCTCGCGCGAACAATACTTCTATCACAAACTACCTTCCCATGTTTCGTATCCTTCATCGCTGATGCCATCTCGCTTCCTTCCCAAACGGGTATAACCATTAACACCATCTGCCATGCCATGCCATACCATACCATACTATGCAATTTCAAACCCAGCCCGGCACACCGAATACCAATCTCGCCATCTGAGCTCTTTCAACTCAGTATTGAGGTACCTCGCTCGTACTAAGAGCACTCCTCTTCATAGGCGGCGGAGGCGGAGGCTTCTTTGCTCGTGAGGGTGGAGGTGGCGGCGGAGCTTTCTTTCCACCATTCGTCACGCTACCGTCCTGGGCTGCTGTGCTCCAGCTTGCAGTTCTGTGGTGATCGACTAGGTCTCTAGAGTAGTCTGACTGGTCATCTCCAAACACGTCTGGCGGAGGCTGGGAGCTTTCTCTGGACTTCGTGATTCTCAGATTCGAGCGTGCTCCAAGGATGCTGCTTGGTTCTGTGGGCACGCGAGCTAGCCGTGGCATTGGTGCTGGCGAGTGGGTCTCGCTTCTAGAGAGCGACATAGGACCTTCGAAGCCGGGTGTGCTGCTGCTTCGAAGCCCGTTTGTTCGCACTGGTAGATCGAAGCCTGGGAGTTCTTTGCGAGGAGAGTTGGCGCCTGACGGCACTCTGGATCCTATTCGTCGTGGCGGTTCGAGAGGTTCGTCTTCGTCTATTCTAGAGAATCGGTCTGCATTCGAAGATGCTCGCGACCGGGTTCCGTGACGTGCAAGACCATTGACAGGCGAGGCTGTGCCGGATCGACTTAGAGAAGCTTGCCTGATAATTGTTAGCTGCCGTCTCCGAGCATAAAGAGGGAAGACTTACGATGCTGGCCAATCCCGCTTCAATTGCAGAAGTACTTCCCGACATCGGTCGTAGTATGTCAACTCTGCGTCTAGAAAGCTTGTGAGGTCCTGTACTGAGTCGACTTCCGCTTCCTTGATGTCAAGCATTCTCCGATAGACATCCTCGCTGCTCTCCTCATACTTCATCTTCTGATTTCGAAGCTCCTCCTCCATTCTGAAGTCCTCCTTCTTGCTCTTCTGCATCTTCACACCTGCCGTATCGTATGCCAATCGTCTACTGTCCAATTGCTTTCTAGCCTTCTCATACTCTTTCATTTGCACCAAGCTCCGCTCGAGTGATTCCAGCCAGCTGCTAGTAGCATTGGCGCAGTACGTCTCTTGCATGCGAGCAATACGCTCGTTGGCTCGCCCAAGCATAGACAGACATTGTCCAAATTCGGAATCTGGTTCGAAGTCGTCACCGTGTGCTACCATTGTGCTGCCGAAGTAGCCGATTGGAAGTTGTTGGTCCTTGTCCTGATATTTCTCTCGCTTTCCCGTGTGCTGAACGTAGACATCCGCGGACTTCTTCAATCGTTGCATGCCTAGGAATTGGTTAGCTAAATACTCGCGAGAATGGTTAAGCATATGTACCATCGTGTCGCAGCTGCATCTCCATCTCCAATGACTTGAACTCCTCCGTTGTGTCGGTCTTGACTTCGCCTCCCATACGCTCCTTGCCCCATTGCTTCATACGATCGAATTTCTTATTAATGTTCATTTTGACGACTGTTGCTCGCTCCAATCAATTGTGCAGTATCCAGACGCAAGAACAAGAAGTCGAGGGCTTTGTCTCCCTCAGGAGAGTGAGTTAGTGACTTCGTGTCAACAGGTCAGGTCGTCCGATGCCGATGTCGAGGAACCAGGAATCGCCAAGGACCCTTCACTAACTTGTTTCTCAAGGACAAGGAAGGTTGTCTAAGCACGGATCTCCACGGGAAGTCTGACCGTGTCCTTCGTGCTTGCCCTGGAAACTCCAAGAAAGCAGGCAAGATTGCAGTAGTGTGGTTAGATATGTGTTGCCAGCACAGCACAAAGGCGATCGATAGATCGGAGAACTCAAGCGGAAGTCGTCGGTGGTGGATGATGGAATGCAAGCACTGCACGCGCCACGTAAGCGCTCACACGCCAATGGCTGGTGGGAAAGTCAACAATAAGATCATTCAACCAGAAAAAGTGTTTCGGAACAGGAGAAGGATGATGAGGCAGGCGTTTCATGTTATTTTTCTCCTGGCGAGACTGCTACTTACGAATGGTGGTGGGACGCGGAGGACTTTTGGTGGGGAAAAGGGACTGGTTCGCCTTCTGCAGGTCCATCAGCCAGTCGCCGGAGCGAGCCAGCCCTCTCTGGTTGTGCTTCCGGTCGGCTACTAAGGGCGCTTGTTTGACATACGATTTTTGATTACGGTCGCGTGAAACGATTGGGGCTGTGTTGACCATGGCAAGTAGCTGCTTCGGCTAAACATGGAAGAGGCACAATGCAGCGACTACTGTTCCTGTCATGAGAAGTGTCCTCAAATGCAGAGTTCGTCACTTGGGTTGAATGGGCAGAAATTGACACAACTTTCAAAGTTCTGCTGGTACGAAGCTGTGGCTTGCCAATGTGCCTCCATGTGATACTGGACTTTTGTCCAGGCTCGCCACCATGTCTTGCTGGGTACTTCCTCTGGCCACTGGGCTCGACGAACTCTCGAGAGCGATACCGCTTCAACATCTGTTGTGACATTTGTCGTGCATCAACTGAGAAACGGCAGAGGATGGAGGAGCACATGGCTTTTGAACGTAAACTCATTTGGTCTGCACAGGATTCCTGCAGGTAGCTGTATGCCTTCACAGCCTCGCTATAACCCATGAAGCCTTTGCTTTCGATGCAGCGCAAACCCGTGAAACTCCCTCCAACACCGCCAGCCTCAATGATGCGTCTAGTCCTTGGTCTTCTGGGTACCACGGAGCAGACCAGTTCTCCGGGCAGCGATGAGACCAGCCTTTTGACCTTGTGCGGCGTAGCGGGAGATGGTCGAAGCCTTACCAATATGCTGGTGGTTACCACCACCGTGAGGCTACAGAATTTGTTAGCAAATCTCTTGCTATCCGTCCTTGCGGTGCAACATACATGGTCGACTGGGTTCATGGCAACACCACGAGTCTTTGGCCATGAGTTACGCTTGACAGCGAACTTGTGCTTGGCGCGCGAGGCCTTGAGGAGAGGCTTGTCCGTACGTCCACCACCAGCGACGATACCAATCATACCACGGACAGAGCTCTTGACAACCTTCTTAGCACCAGATGGGAGCTTGACACGAGTCTTGCCCTCGTCTGGGTTGTGGCCGATGACAGTGACGTAGTTTCCAGAGGTTCTGCCCAATGCACCACGGTCGCCAATCTTCTCCTCCACGTTGCTGACAACAGTACCTTCTGGGACGGAGCCGAGTGGGAGGACGTTGCCGATGGTGAGAGATGCGTTCTTGCCGGCGTAGATGAATTGGCCAGTGTACATGCCCTCGTTTGCGATGAAGGTCTCGGTGTGGAGCTTGTATCGGTATGGGTCGCGGAAAACGACCTTGGCGAGAGGTGCACCACGTCCAGCGTCGTGGACGATCTCCTTCACCACACCACGAATGTATCCATGGCGTTCTGCGAAGTCGTAGGTTCTGAACTTGGCCGCGGCCTTGTTGAGGCGGGTGTTGGCAGTGAAGATCGAGCCGCGACCCTTTCTCTGGTTGCGAATGACACGACCCTGTGGAAGAATATTGTTAGCCCTGCTGCCATCTCTTTCTCAATGTGCTTTCGGTATAGAGAATGCCGCCTCCAGTGCATGTGGCTCTGCGCATCGCTCGAAGCAATTCTGTAGGCCACATTTCTGGAACGAATAGGGAGAGATCGGATCGGGTTTGCGTACCATCTTGACTTCGCTGGGCGGATGGGTTTCGTGGTATGGATTGTCGACGACGAAGCTGAAGTCTTCGAAGTCTTGGGTGCGCTCGAATTCTAGGAAGGCGCTAGTGCGGCGCCTTCTGTGCGGGATTGCCAAGCTTGCGAAGCCTCAGGCCAGCAGAATTTCTTGCCATAAATCATAGTGGAAGCACTATCGTCTTGCTGCGCATCACATCACAACACTTTTTCGTAACTCCCATACACGATGAAGTGATCTCTCGACTATCGATATGCGGCTCTGGCTCATTTGACTTGTGTAGGAGTGCTGCGCAACGAAAGACTCAATCATGAACATCTTGCGGAAGAGCAGCAGCGGACGTCATTTCTGGCCTGGACGCTCTCACGCGGAGACAACATCGCTTGGTTTCCTACACCTCCACCAAAGTCTCTCACGCGTCTTCTCAACACCACCAGGGCTTACAACTCATCAAACGCGCTGCGATAAATGATAAAACAGTGTCTCACTGAAGTTGCGAAACTTTTGAACTACACAACGCCACATTTGCAGCTCACCCGACCGCGAAAATGCCACGGCAAGTATATGTTACGTTTTGTCTTTCGAATGAGCTCAATACATCTGTAGATGGCTCATGTTCTCGTTTTGGCCGGCTTGGGGCACTTTTGCATGATGAACTTCAGAAGATTTGTGGTCGTCAATGAGCTGAGTGCAGCTTTGCACATTTTGGACAGACTAACTCTGAAAACCCACAAGCCGGCTTCGAACCGCACTATTCATCAAGAACTGTAAGATGCCATCGACAAAGTCATCGACATGTCTGGTGAACACTATCCAGAGACCATACACGGCCATCAGACAACTGGATGAACTCAGTGGACAGCACGAAAGCCTCAGAATCCGCCGAGCATGCTCGAAGGTGTTGATCTGGCAATGACATGCTACGGGGCCGATTCAAAGAATTCCTCAAAATTTGCGGAGCTATCAAGCTCAGCAAAGTGTTTGGGCTTCACAATATCTAGGGCGCACCTGGACGCCGTCTTCGAAAGGACTAGGTCCAACACTCTGAATAGCCATGACCAGGAGCCAATGCTCGCAAGATGTCAACAGAGCCGCTGCGGCCTCAGTCTAGCGAGAGACTCTTTCGTACTCGTCCAGGGGACATCTCCAAGCTCGGTACTTTCAGCGAACACTAAGGACTTCGCGATCGTCTGACAGATGTCGACAAAATCATGACAGATGAGCCCCAGAGGCTTTGCCATGGGTTCTGCTCATTGCATGCGTCACCGCTATCTCCTGTCGATGCTGCCCGAGAATCTGCTGCCAGAGCATGGCCCGGTCGCAATCCTGACACCTCAAATCCAACATTCCTCACGATATCGCGACGATCACAACGAGGAATCCGTCGAGCCACTCGAAAATGGCCAGGCCGGGTCAGGCAACCTTTGTACTTCACCCAGATAGACCAAGTGAATAGCAAATATCGTTTCACCATCCTCATCATCGTCTCCGTGCCGCGCAGCTTAGTCATTGGCTGTTGCTGTCCCCCTAGATTGAATTCTGACGTTGCCCGCCCTTGCTCTCAACTCTCAACTTCGACTCCCGACTTTGCGACTTCCAACCCCGACAACCACATCCTCACCGCACCCACATACGCGCACAACCATGGATTCGGACTCAGATAGCAGCGGTCTATCATCCGCACCAGAAGATGAAGTCAAGAAACTCGCGCCGATTTTTCTGAAAGCAAAGAAGGCCACCAAGTTGGTCGCTCCTCCGCCAAAGGCCTCGCCTCCTCGACCCAAGAGAGAGCCATCACCACCACACGAAGAAGTCCTCGCAGATAATCCAGACATTGCAGTACGTTGGCCACGCTTTGGCGCGAAAGTTCGCGTCTTGAACGCGTATCGACACGCCTGCTAACATTTTCTGTCAGTTTATCGTTATGTTCCGATCGCGCTTCAACGAATGCTTTCCTGGCAAGTGCCCGCAGTTCGGACCGCAAGATATTGAGAGAGGCGTCGTCGACAGTATACCCAGCCCAGAAGTGCAGCATCTGTTGTGCGCCTTGCTGGGATTGGTTCTGAACAGAAAGAAGCCGGTTGAGTAAGTCCGACACAGGCATGAGGATACTGCTGGAAAGATGCCAATAGTGGCAGAGAGCATATCAGAGGTAGTTGGCTGACTGAAAATGGCATAGGCGAACATCATATGGACGCGCGCTGGAGGAAGCGGTCCTCTCGCACAAGACACAATGGCCATACAAGTGGGCTGGTCAGAATCCTCTACATGGCGGCAAAGACTTCAACAACATGAACCCGGCGGAGAGGGTAAGTTTGTCGTCGATGAGAAAGTCATACGAGAAATGCTGATTATATGAACAGCTCAATCTGCTTCGTACGCTCGTCATCTGGGCACTCGGCTCTTCAGAGCTTGTATCTGGAATGATTAGAGACAAGTACAAGCAGCAACGACATCACGATGACGAGAACCAGCCTTTGTCGGTCCAGCCATGGGGCAATGACGGCGACAAGAGACGGTATTTCTTGATTCAAGGACTTGACGATACCGGTTTCAGAGTATACAGAGAAGGCAGCCGGCATACCAAGAACGCACATTGGTACAACCAGGCAGGCACGATTGAAGAGGCAAAGGCTTTGGCAGAGAAGCTTGAAAAGGTGGATGGCAGCCAGGCGGCGAGGAGACTGAGTATACGCATCACCAACGCCATTCCGATGTTTGAGGCGACACTGGAGAAGAGACAGCGTCGCGAGTATCGCCAACAACGTCGTGCGGCTTTCTCCCGACCCGAGCCAGGCTTTGGTATCTACGAAGGACGTACTCGTGGCAAGCGCATGCGATATACCTACGACGAGAACGAGGATGGAGAAGACTCGGATGCCACTTCTACTAGGAGATCGACACGCGGCCAGAGCAATCGCAGCACACCTTTCGAAGCCGGACCAAGCTTCACAGCATCTGGTCGGCAGATTAAGCAGCCTCGTCAAGGTGCTTACGGAGAGAGCCTGCTTAGTACCAACGTCATGACTACAGATGAGTTGGGTCCAGACTACTCTGATACTAGGAGCATGCGATCGGGCACAGCAGACTCGGAACCTCCGCGTTCCAGTGGCCGTCCCTCACGAGCAGCCGCTCGAGGTGTTTCCCATGTATCAGAGAATCCAAGAAAGCGGAAGCACATCGATGGCTACAACGATATTGACGAAATGAGCGACGAAGACGACGCTGCCGATAGCGATGGCGGCTGGGACTCTGAGAAGAATGGTGACGACGAAGACGAGAAGATGGACGATGCAGACGACGCCGATTCAGAGTCCAGCGATGAGGGCGACGAGGACTCCGAGCGGGCGTCTCGCAGCTTGATCGTCACTCTGAAGGTCCCGCAGCACGCATTGGCAGGTGCGCTGACACAGCAGGATACACCACCTACGAGCCCACCTTCACGCGGAGAGGAGCAGCACCCAAAATGCGAGCCTGAAATGGAGATGGACACCAAGCCGGACGTCCCCAGAGACGAGCCAAAGCCAACAGATCCTCAGCCAGGTATGGCTAATGGTATCAAGAATGAGGCTTCGTTCGCATCGAATGGGGCTCTGCCGTCAGTCGCCGAGCACACTATCCCGGCCACGAAATTGCCTTTGTCGCCAAAGGTAGTGGTTCCTTATGGCGAAGCACATCAAACTCAGTACCCGACACCAGTGGCCACGCAGCACGGCTTGCAACAGGCTGGAGCCCAGATTTCTGGCACTGTCGTGAATGGTAGTGGACACTGAGGAAGACAAGCCATTCTAGGACTTCGTTGAAACATCATGCATGGAAGGTGTCTGCAAAGACTGGATGGGAGAGTGGAAAGCATTGCAGCGAACCAAGCGAGTGTTCACGCTGGGCTATGACCCTGTTTGTATCAGAGCTGCTGAGGAGGTGGCAGCTGGTCTCCAGAGTTGAGACGCCATATGAGAAAAAGCAGGCGTGTAGCCTGTGCCTCAATCAGATGAATGACATTACTTGAATGATACTGGGAGCCCAACAACGTCTTTCTACCGTTGAAGCAATCGATATTGACGGAATCTTGTAGCAAGAAATCCAAGAGAGTAGACATTGCTGTAACGTAAATCATTTCAATTTCTGCCTCTCCAAGGCTTGTTTCTCGCAAGTTCTATTTGACACTAAAGAAAAACGAAAAGAGTGTCCAACTTGACGGTCTCGTGATCCCAATCTCCCTAACGCCATTCTTTCTGGGTATCCCGTATAAGCAAATCAAATTCAGTCTGCAATGTATCCTCCGCATCTCAGGTGATGTTGTGGTCGAGGGTGGTAGATCTATTGTGCATCCTTAGAGTCCTCAAGAGAGCCAGATGAGACGGAGCTGGCTGTTCGACTGAAGAGGGATCGAGCGGTTGGGTTCTTGTTGTTGGTTCTGCAGCAACATTAGTATTCAATGGCACTGATAGATTGAGGGGTTTCGAGGTATAGTAGACTCACTGCTTATTGATCTGTCTCTGCTTGAAGCCTGCGAGCTTTTGGCTGGCGGGGCTGAGGATGGCATCGGATGGAGAAACATATGTGCCGTTACCCTTGCTGTGTAACACGCACGTTAGTATCGAGTCCACTATCAATACTTTCACGGATCTCTTCTTACCCATTAAGTCCGGAAACTTGCTTGTGTTGCTCTCCATGCAGCTTGTTCTCCTCACCAGGCGCAACCTGGTTCGAGCCGGCCGAAGTCATCTGGACATTGCTGTCACGGTCGGAGAGCGCTGCAGCGATTGATTGAGACATGGTTGTTTGGTTGTATGCTTCTGTAGAGTGCTTGCGAAATGTGTTGGTTTGTGATTCTGCGTGGTATGTTCTTTGAAAGCCTGTCTTCTATGCTACTCGACTCTTGAAATCTTCGCCGCCGATGACATCGAGCAACAACCAGCTCGTCGGCAGAGCAACCAACCAGACCCTGGAAGAGCTCAGATTTCTGTCAATCGCGACGAACCTGTCCTGTCCCAGGTCTTTTGGCAGAGAAGAGCGCCCACTCTCGGCGGCAGCCGCACCTTGGCACGAAATTCGTCGCTCTCCACGAAGACGACTTTGCGCAGCGAAGACATCACACCCAGCGACAATCGGAGAGGCAACACCGTCAACATGGCTGTGCGTACACACGGAGAGAGAACCAGGAGATGATGGAGCATACTAACGGCGACACAGTCCCACAAGACCTTCCGCATCAAGCAGAAGCTTGCAAAGGCGCAGAAGCAGAACCGCCCAATTCCTCAGTGGATCCGCCTCAGAACTGGCAACACCATCCGGTACGATATCCCAGCGACATGAGAGGGGAGAAGGAGCGACAGTCACCGCGAAGAGTGGAGATGAGCACCGAAGAGCACTCACTAACAAGACCACAGTTACAACGCCAAGAGGAGACACTGGCGCAAGACTCGCATTGGTATCTAAATTACTCGCCACTACCACCGAACATCACTCAGCGACACGAATTGCGACAATGTCACCACCAACCATGGTTACGGCCTCGTGTGCCGCTTGAGCCGGGAGTTTGAGAGAGCATGGAAAGAAAGCACTGCATTACGTTTACGGACATCAGGCGTTGAGAATCGCAAAGAGGCAGGGCGATGGGAAATGCTGCCATGAATTCCAGCTTGTTTGCTGCTGAGAAGATAGTGGGCATGATGCAAATGACAAAGTCTTGAAGAAACATAACATTCTACTGTCGCGCTACATTCCACGTGAAGCTCTATGCACCAATACCACCACAACGCCAACGCTGAAGTCACGAACACATACCGCACAATATCACACTCCCGTCTTCTGCTGCAACAAAAACCCTGCCGCCTTCCCCGTATCAACCACAAGCACCCCCTCCTCCCCTTTCCCAAGCAACCCAACATCCCCCTTCATACTCCCAACATCATGTTCCCACAACTTAACACTCCCCATCTGAAACCTCATAACACAACTACTCCCCGCATAAGCCACCCGATCCCCAAGTTCAATAACCTCCCCATGCTCCATCCTCCTCTCCCCAACCGTACCCCCTTCACTCCCACACCGATTCGCAAAAACCACCACAATCGGCTCCGTCGGCTGAGAATCCACAAAAGGCCAAAACCTCTCTAACCAATACGCCACAGTCTCCATATCCGGTCTCTCAGGATTCGTCAAACATTCCTCGGGAGTTAAACGTGTAAGCCATGCCATGGACAATACAACAAGATGGCATCGATTTCGTAACATATGTGTTGCAAATTCATAATTCGTCCAAGGTGAGGAGAATTGATAGGGGTTTATATCCATACATATCCCATGTCCGACAGGACTATTATTCGGAAGTTTTGGGGATAAAGTTGAGATTGTGGATGCGAAGAAGGGGGTATGGGTTGTTGTTGAAAGAAATCCTTCGGAGGCCCAGGTTTCGTCTGTGTAGTATAGAAAGGATTTTCTGTAGTTTGCGAGGATTTGGCCTGAGGGGCCGACTGTTACTGTGGAGTTGTAGCGTTTTTCTTCGCCGTTGGGTTCGAGGGATTTTTCGGGATAGCCGACTATTATTGTGCAGTTTCTTTCTTTTGCGGTTTTTATGGCCCATTGGGTTGTGGGGCCTGAGGCTGTGGGTTCGAGATAGGGTTGGATATGGGTGAGGGAGGAGAAGTTGTAGCCTGAGAATGCCATTTCTGGGAGCACGAGGAGGTCCAGGTTCGTTGTGCATGTTGAGAGGAGAGTGTTGGCGTGAGAGATGTTTTTGTCAATTTCTCCGAGGGTTGGGTTGAATTGCAGGATGGCGATCTTCATGGTGGAGAGTCCGAGTATCTTGAGATAGATCTCTTGGGATTAGAGAGTCTGGTATTTCTTTCGATTCTTGATGTTCTTCGTTTGCTTATGGCATTTGCTTTTGTGCCAGCATGGCTTCGGTGGTGGCTGAGATTCAGTACTCAAGACAAGGCGTCTTCTTTCCAGCTCTGCGACAGAGTACCGTGCTCTCCTCTATTTTGGGCTTGAGATTTTGGACTTCTTCTTTCTTTCTTGATGTCCTGGGCTTGTATTGTCTTGGAGAATTTAGAACATCGATATCTTCTGGCAGCGAGGACCGAGCTGCCCGCCCCGGCGGCCTAAACGTAGCACTGGACGGATACCTCGGTATTTGGAAACCTCGCGATTTCTAGTTTCTTAGTATCTTAGAACCTCGCGATTTCCGGTTTCTTAGTATCTCGTGTTCTAATATATATATATATCCCTTAAATAGTAGTATTTAGCTATAGTACGTAATCTACTATACTATACGTAATTCGGCGTATTACGTTACTTCCGTATCGCTAATATCGTAATACTTAGTAGTAGTAAGTATTAATATTAGCTATTAATATTCCTTCTAATTTCTATATAGTATACTATAGATATATTATAGCTAAAGCTACTCGAACTAGATAAGATATAGATCGAACTATAAACCTAGAATAGGGATAATTTATATATTTAATAGTAGCTACGGCTCCTTATTCTATAGTAACTATAGCTTAATAACTATCTCTTTACCTATAGTATAGCTATCGTATACTATAGCGAAATACTAGAGGTTTCTAAGCTCTTTTACGATATTAAAATACTAGAGATATTAAACTCCTAGAATAAGTAAATATAAATAATTTCTTCTTTACCTATAGTACGCCTATTATATACTATAGCGAAATACCGGAGGTTTATAAGTTCTTAGGACTTAGGACTATATCTATACTTTACTAGACTATCTATATACTAGTCTAAGATACTCGATAGGAAGGAGAACGTTATAGTAGTAGTATATTTTACTATAGTATACGTTCTAATATACTATAGTAAAAGACTAGAAGTATACGTATTTAAGGCTAATTTAAACTATAATATAGACGCGATATATAGTTATTAATAGTAAGAAGCTAGTTCTATAAGATATCTCGGTAATCGTAATCTATTTAGCTATAGTATATAGTATATATACTATATAGAAAAAGTAAAAGAACTAGATATCTAGTAAAAGAATATAGCTCTTCCGAGATTCGAACGCGGGTTACTCTAGTATAAAAGAGATATTCTTAATCGAGTATAATATAAGTATATAGATTATAACCGCTCTCGCGTATTATAAGCTTAGGACTCTCGGCCGCTACTTAGTAGCGGCTATAGATCCGAGCCTCGAGAGGCAAGCCTATAAGATAGTCCTCGAATAGCTACGCCCTAATACTATACTATAGAGCGTAATAAACTACTATACTAAAGAGCCTAGTTAAACGATAGTAAGGCTATAGCCTAGTTAGATAATAGTAAGGCTATCTAGTCTATATATTAATAGTTATTATTTATAGTATCTTAGGTAGCTTAAATAGGGCTTAATATTCTAGCCTAATACGACTTAGTCGAATTAAGTCGATTAAGCTACTTTCCGCTAAACCGCGCTAGTAAAAGTATTTAATACGATAACGACGGCTTAGCCTTAGTATTATAGGGTTTACGCTCTAAGGAGAGCTTCGCTTTAGTTATAGTACTTATATAAGCTTAGTATTAGAGCTCTTTAGAGTAATAAGATATCTTAAAAGCTTTTACTATAGTATATAGACCGTATACTATAGCTAAATACCGCGAGATAGTAAATATTTAATTATTATCTTCGCGTAGCTCTTAGGACTAAATTCGGTTAGTATACTTCTAACCTCTTACTAATTTCGGTATAGTATATAGTCTACGTACTATAGCTAAATACTACGATACTATAGGACTACTATCTCGAATATATCCTTAAAGATTAATAGCCGGCGCTAATCTAATATCGATATACGGCGCTATTAGTATAAACGACGGTATAGCGGCGTAAGATACGAATAGTATCTCTCCTACTCTATTCGACTAGAAAGCGTTTAACTTTATACTAAAGCTAGATAATAACGAATCGAAGGCTAGTATATAAGGTAAGCCGCGCCTACCGCGCTTAATACTAAAGAATATATCCGGTATTTCCTCGATATCTTAAAAGCTTTTAGTATAGTACCTATTTAGTATACTATAGCTAAATACTACGAGACTAACTACTTTAAGTCTAGTTCTAAATATCGCGTCGGATAGGTTTTTAAAGACTAAACTCGTATAAAAGTTAATACTAAGATAGGCTCGTAAATTCTTAATCGCGCCTATTAGGACTATTATACTAGTAGTACCTATAATCGTCGCTATTATAACGCGTAAACTAGCCGACTTTATAAAGGTCGATCTTAATAGCGCCTCGCCGAAGTTAATATTAGTAAGTACTATAAAGGAGATCGTAAGAAAGATCGATCTTAATAGCGCCTTACTAAAGTTAATATTAGTAATTACCGTAAAGGAGATTATAAGAAAGATCTACTAGCTCCTATTAGTAATTACTATAAAGGAGATTATAAGAAAGATCTACTAGCTTATTATAGTTTCGCTAAAGTTAATATTAGTAAGTACTATAAAAGAGATCGTAAGAAAGATCTACTAGCTTATTATAGTTTCGCTAAAGTTAATATTAGTAAGTACTATAAAGGAGATCGTAAGAAAGATCTACTAGCTCTTTATAGTTTTACCTTTTTATATAAGTAAGCCTACTATAAGAGTATTCCCTAAGGATTATTATCGAAAAGGAAGCCTATAAGAATAGCGATCCCGAGTAAGATACTAACCTCTATTTAACTAAAGAGTAACGTAGATATCGAGATTTAGCTATAGTATAGTATAAGCCGTACTATAGCTAAATACCGTTATCTCTACTACTTACTTAATTATAAGTAGTAAGTTAGGCTAAAAGTTATATACTTCTTCCTATTAGTAATAGATAGATAGATCTATAGAGTATATAAAAAGGAGGTATAAGAGTAGTATAAAAATAAGATCTACTACGACGATATTAAGCGATTACGGTTAATAAAGGATAAGATCTACTACGACGATATCGAGCGATTATAGTTAATAAATAATAAGGTCTACTATAACGATATCGAGCGATAGTTAATAAAGATAAGATCTACTATAACGATATCGAGCGATTATAGTTAATAAAGGATAATATCTATTACGACGATATCGAGCGATTATAGTTAATAGAGATAAGGTCTACTATAATAATATCGAGCGATTACGGTTAATAGAGATAAGATCTACTACGATAATATCGAGCGATTATAGTTAATAAAAGATAATATCTACTATAACGATATCGAGCGATTATAGTTAATAAAGGATAATATATCTAAGTCTTCGTAGTTCGAGGTTATTTATATCGCTATAGAGTATAAGAAGTATAATATAGTTTAGTAAGTATATCCTAATAAGGATATACTCTATTATAGTATATCTACTATAAATCTTAAAGCCGATACCTTTATAAGTATATATATACGCGCCTACTACGAGCTAGTAATAATCGGATTAGTCTACTACTAGGCCTTAATATATAGAGTAGATAGACTAGCTTCCTATACTCCGCCGATCGCCGGCTATATTATTATAAGTATATCTATAGTAAAGAGTCTACTACTAGAAGTACTCGTTATTATATTAAGTACTTTTACTAGCGTAGTTTAGCGGAAACTAGCTTAATCGACTTAACTTAGTAGTCCTTTATCCTTCGCTTCTATCTATAGATTTATTAATTAAGCTATTATTAGTATACTATAGTAAACTAAGAAGGACTTCTATCTATTTATTAGTATACTAGCGAGCCGAGGAATAAGAATACTAGAAGTAGAAGTAGAAGATTAATATAGTAATAAGTTTAGTAGAGCGAGAAGAGAGTTTATTTATAGTAGTAGCGCTACTATACCTAAACGCTAAATAGAAGACCTACTAAGAGTATAAAAATAAAGTAAATAATATAGCCTATTATACCTAAAGGCTAGTAAATAGTAAAGTAAAGTAAATAAAGAAACAAATAAAGAAGTAGACTAGCTACTATATCTAAACGCTAAATATCGAATACTAAATACTATTAGTAAGTATCGTACGTCTTACTACTATATTTTAGGTCTTACTACGCGAAAAAGTAATTAGTTATAAGTCTAGTTTACGCGGCGATACTAACCGTAACGAGTAGATACTAGAGTACTAATAGTAGTAGTACCTACTACGGAGTAGTAGCGATAATTATCGACCTAATAATAGTCGTTCGTAAGCTACGACTTATAGACGTAGTAGTAGTAGATAGGTATACGGAGCTTACTAAGCCTACGAGCCGGATCTTAGATCTAACCGGTATAGTACTAGTTTCCTAATATATCTATAGGTCTAGATATATATACGTTCTCTCTCTACTAGATCTATATACGATAATTAGCTATTCGTTTATTAATCGATTAGTAAGTATAAGGATTAAAGTATACTATAGGATTAACCTCTACTAAACTATCTAGTATCGGTATAATATATTAAAGGCCCTATCTAGTAGGGCGGCCGTAGTAGCGAGGAGTTAGCGTAGTAGTAGTAGCCTTATCGTCGTTATCGTTATTATTATCTTCTTCTTTATCGTTATTATTATTATCGCTATCTCTATATAATTATTAGTATACCGCTTAACTACTCGATAGAACTACTAGATAGATATACTACTCTTAGGTAGACTTATAGTACTACTTAGTATTATTATTATCGCTATATATATATTAGTATCTAGATTTAAGCTTAGCGATAAGTCGGACTTATATAATAGATAAGACGTCTATATCCTCGTCCTTATCTTTATTATTATTATCGTCGTCGTCGTTAGTAGCGGCGGGGCTATTAAAATAGTTAGTATATTATTTATCGATATAGATTAAGGAAGAACTTATACCTATAGTAGCGGCGGAGGCGGTAGTTATACCTACTATCTACTATATAAGTTAGTATCTTAATTCGAAGACCGATTAAGGATTAAGGATTAATATATACTTACTACTACTATAGTAGAGGAGGCGGCGGAGGTATCCTCGTATAAGTTAGTAAGTTAATCCTATAAATAGAATAATCGAAATACCCTTACTATACTACTACTACTAGCTATATCTATAGCCTAACTACTACTAGTACTATAGTAACTCGTACTACCTTCTCTCGTATAGCGGTAATCTTAGAGCGCTTAATAGCGCGGCGTATATCGATATAGTAAAAACTAGGAGCTAGTTAGCTATTAACTACCCTTAACTACTATTAAGTACTATCTAAGAATATATATACTCTATTATTTAGCTAGTATAGCCGGTTCTAACTCTACGTAGAGCGTAGATCTTTACGCCGACGACTAGACTATAAGTATATTAGTATTAATCTTACTAAATACTACTAGTAGCTAGAATATATTATATTACTTATAGGATCTAAAGGAGGACTAAACTAAGGAGCTATCTTTATTACTTTCTATACTATTAACGTAGTTCTTATATTTAAGATACTATTATAGACGAGGGTAAGAGGGTATATATAATATAGAGAAAGAAGGAAGAAGAAACGAGAGAGTACGGTAGAAGATATATAGTTATAAGAGCCGTAAGGATAAGGTTTAGGATTATCGAGTAGCCGTACCGCTCGATAATAGTAATAAAGTAGGGCGGTAGTAAAGTTAGGATAGTAAAGTCCCCTTCTAAAGTAAACCTATACCGTAAAAGTAATAGATAATAATCTATAGTACCTAAATTTAGGTACTATAGGTAATTCTAAGTTAGCTACTAGTATAAAGTTTACTCTAGCTAGGGAGTAAAGCGGAATATATAAGAGGCTTCCTAATTAGGTAATAACGGTAAGTATAAGGATAATACTAAGCGCCTAACTTAGACTAAATACTAGTCGCTAACGAGGTATACTATAGCTAATTCGAGGATTATTAGGCCTAATTCGACGCCTATATTATAGGGCTACTTTCTAAGGCTAGAAGGAAGGAAGCTTATTCTATAATATTAGTAGGGCTTTAGCTATAGTATATAAAGTATATACTATAGTAAAATACTATCGATATCTCTTAAACTAGAAGGAGTATTATAGCCTTATATTATATCGCTAACGTATATTTACTAGAGATATCGAATATCGACTTATTATCGAGCCGAGTATTACCGCTATAGAGGTCTCCTAAGCTTAAAAATAGTTAGATTAATATAAAAGTTAAATAGGAAGAGAGTACTCGATATATAGAATCTCCGCTATCTACTATATAGGTCGGTATCTTATATCGTTATAGTATCGTAGTATATAATCTATACTAGTATACTAAAGCTGGATTTAGTAGTTTATTCGAATACTCGATTAGAAGCCGCGCTATATATATATATATATTATATACGGTACCTATTTAATTATATAGGTAGTCTATTATAAGGTATATACTACTTACTATTACGATTATCTAGTTATTCGGCTAGTATACTATACGGTATATACTACTTACTATAGTAGTTACTTAGTTACGCTTACTATATAGATAAGTACGTACTTATAGATAATAGAAGTAAACTTCTAGTCGAAGAGTAGTACTTATTAAGGCTCTATCCTTATCTTTAGCGAGGTATACTACGAGATATTAGTAATATACTATTAACTAAGTCTATATACTATATACTATATACTATATACTATATATTAAGTATAATCGCTATAATCGCTACGATAAGCTCTTAGAACGATAGTAAGAAGGCCTCTAAGAAGCTAGCGCCGCTTAATCTATAGTAGCTATTATTTACCGAGCGAGTATAGCGGCTTAATAAAAAAATATAGCGGCAAGTCTACTAGTAATAGGTATAGCCGACGAGTACTAGGTCTTAAGGAATAGCCTAAGTAGTAATCGAGCGAGAGGCTACTAGTATAGAACGAGAGAAGTTTAAGGTAGTATAGGGATATTATCTAGGGTAGATATCTCTACTAATATCGTCTAGTTCCGTAGGAGATAAGAAGGATAGTAAGAAGGGCTAAGTATCGAGAGTTAATATAGAATATAGTATTTTCGGTATTAGTCTTATTATTTAAATAGTTCTAGTTTTAACTTAGTTATTTAAATAGTTCTACCTTTAATATTAGTTATTTAAATAGCTTAAGTAGCTTCTAGTTTAAAGTAGCTTCTAGTTTAAAATAGCTTCTAGTTTAATAATTATAATAGCTTTAAATTTAATACGATACGAATAGAATATATATACTTAGTACTTAAAATAAGGCTCCTTCTAGGTATTAGTAATTACTTAGCTAGGCTAATAGTTTAATTCTTATCGTTTAATTCTTATTACTTAAGCTTATTACTTAAGCTCTAATATATCGGTTAGTATTATATATAGACTATTACCTTATCTATATAAGTTAATAGAGCTTAGTTATCTAATAAAGTAGTATAAGTCCGTATAGTATAATAGCTAGTATACTAGGTAGTTATTAAGTAAAATCTTTATCGTAAGATAGGATTAAGCTCCTAGCTAGGACTTAGCTAGAGATATAGGTTCGAATCCTATTATAGGTATTATAACTACCTAGTAGTTATATTTTTGCTTTTTTTAATATAGCTAGTACTATATAGGTAATACTATAGATATTTCCTTTTACTTATTAAGCTACCTAGACTAAGCTAAATAACTTAGTACTTAAACTAATAGTATAGTTATAAACCTATATAGAAAGTAGCTATATATTAAAGATTCTTAGTAGAAAGTAGCTATATATTAAAGATTCTTAGTAGAAAGTAGCTATATATTAAAGATTCTAGCTTCTAGGCTAGCTATATATTAGAGATTCTATATAGAAGCTAGCCGTATATTAAGTATTCTAGCTTCTAGGCTAGCTATATATTAAAGATTCTATATAGAAAATAGCCGTATATTAAGCTCCTAGCTTCTAGGCTCGCTATAGAGTAGAGATTCTAAGTAGAAAATAGCCGTATATTATATATTCTAGCCTCTAGACTAGCTATAATATTAATACCCTACTTTTAGGCTAGTAGTAGTATCTAGATTTTAAGTCGATTAAGATACTTTCTAGTAAACGGTACTAGTAAAAGTACTTAATACGATAACGAGTATTTCTAGTAGTAGATATATCGGCGCTAAGTACTCGACGATAGCCTTATATAGATATATTTTATTAGTATTATTTAGTAATAACGTAGTATTACTAAGATTACTTTTAGTAATATCGGCTACTTAGTATATAATATTATATTATAGAGAAGTTTCTAACGAAGATAATATATATAGGATTTAGCTATAGTATAGTATACTATATACTATAACTAAATCCTATATATATCGATCGGATAATAAGGCTTATACTATATATAGCTTAGATCTATTTTTAGTAGAGGCGGTTAATATTCTTATTATACTAGCGTTCCGTATATATATATATATATCGAAGTAATATCCTAAGACTTTTAAGATAGCGGTATTTATCTATATTATAGTAATTTATATACTATAGGTAAATACTACTATCTCGATATTCTTAGACTAATATTATTTCTTCTTCCGCTTAGGCTTTAACTTATTTATCTAATATCGACTTCTAGAATAACTTCGGTTAGCTCTTTAGCGCGCTATTATTAGTAGTAATAATATTATTATTAATCTCCTATACTCTACTAGCTCGATCCTCGTCCTCTTTAATAAAAGTACTATATCTAAATATATTCGCTACTACTATTATATTTACTGATCTTATAGTATCGTTTTAATAATAAAATAGTTAGAGAATAGAATATCTTTATAGTTAAGGCGGCTATTAGTAGGCGGTATATATATATATAAGCGCTATAGGCTCTCGAGTATTATAAATTAGCGCTTCGTTTATTTATTTACTTATTTATTCGTTTATTTATTTACTATTATTACTAAAGTAGTAGAATATAGACTATTCTATAGAAGTAGGAGCCGAAGAGAATAACTTTTATAAATAATACGGTTACTATAATAACTAACCTTAGAGTTACTAGAGTTATACTAGGATTATATAACTATTAGGAAGATAGAAGATCTTAAGAAAATAGGCTATTTGTTAGAATATATAGTCTAGTTAGTAACCTAGTAAGGGATACTAAGGCAGACTAGATTATATAATAATAGTTATATAACTAGTCTAAGCTAATACCTTTTAGGTTTAGCTCTAACCTATAGATAATAATAATATACTTACTATTCCTACTTTAGCCCCTACTACTCCTTATAGCTTCTATTATAGTTTATAATCTATTTATACCTATCGGCCCTCCTTAGCTCGACACTATTTAGAATAACTTTATATTCGGGCTTAGGGTTTATAATCCTAATCCTAACCCTACTAGGGTTACTAATCCTAAGGAGCGATATATATATCGTTAAGATCGTCTCTTCGCGCTCGCTAATATAATATAGATCTCGTCGTCTAGAAGTTACTAAATCTACGTCCGTCTACTAGCGGCGGCGATACTTAGTAGCTTAGTAGTAGCTATAGACCCGAGCTTTACTCCTATTATTAGAAGAAAGGAAGAGATAGTTAGTAGATAATAATATCTTATATAGCCGTCCCTTTTATACTATTTAATATATCCTTTTTAGTAAAGCTAGCTAATCTATAGGTTATATTAGTAGTCTACCGATATACTTAAGTTATCGATATTATCCTATAATGTCGAGCTGAGGAGGGCCGACAGGTATAAATGGATCATAAAGTGCAACAGAAGCTACAAGGAGTAGTAGGGGCCAAAGTAGGAACAGCAAGTGTGTTGTTGTTATCTACAGGTTGGAGCTGAACCTGAAAGGTGTCAGCTTGGACTAGTCACATGACCATTATCATGTAATCCAGTCTGCCTTGGCATCCGTTGCCAGGTTACCAACTGGACTGTATATTCTAACACTCCCACTCAGAACAGTTGGTCTCTGAGTCCAATCCGAACAAACATATGCAATTCAGAATTTCAATCAGCCAATCAGATGCAGTGGTCTCCTGGTTGGCACAGTGTATCCAACCAGCAAGGTTCAATTCCTTGATCTGGAATCAATGTGGTAGAACAAATCCCAATGATCTGTTTCTATCACATTCTTTTGTCTTTCCTTTTGAACCACTGTATCCTGCTTGCATTCATATTCAGGAAAGATTCCAGGTCAGCCAATCAGGTGCAATGGCTTCCAGATTGGCACAGTGTATCCAATCTGCTGAGTTCAATTCTCAGGCCTGGTATCTTGTTTGCTCAACGGCGTTGATCGCCTTTGAGCAGGCACTTTTGTTGCCTTTTATGCAAGTTGTAATTGCCTTATGAATTGCTGGAACTGTGGCCCTGTCTTTGGCTTAGTCAGGCCATCAGCTACCATCTCTTTTGTTGGAGTGTATTCCACTGCAATCTTTCTTTGCCACCAAAGATTTCTGACCTTGTTGAAGCTAATATCAATATGTTTTGATCTCTCATGGGTATGAGCATCTTTGACAAGAGTCAAAGCTGCCTGGTTGTCACCCATAATCTGAACAGGTCTGATTTCATTCACTGTATCAGAATTTCCTTTGATCAGTGGTTGAAATGAACATTCTCCCACTAACCATGCACAGTCCATCTCCCTTAGGAGTGCTGCAAGGAACTGAGATTGCTTTGCACATGCATTCATTGCCATGTACTCAGCTTCCATAGTTGATGTAGCAACTGACTTTTGCTTCTTACTCATCCAAGAAACTGGTGATCCACAGAGAAAGAAGATGCTTCCAAGGATTGAGACTCTATCAGCTTTGTCCATTGCATAATCAGAGTCTGAATATCCAATCAGCTTTCCTCCTCCCCTTCTGAACATCAAACCCAGGCTTGGGAATGATCTCAGGTATCTAGCCAGTTTCCTGAGTGCTTTTAGGTGTCTCTTGGATGGATCTGATGCATATGATCCAAGTCTTCCAAGGGCAAAAGCAATGTCAGGTCTTGTCATGGTCATTGGCCACATCCATGTACCATTTTGGCTTTGGTACTCTGTCTTGTCACATCTCTCTTCATCTAAGTCAGATTTCCTCAGACTCTCATAGTTGTCAAGAGGTGACAAGGTTGGGTGGGCCATTTCTTTGGTCATTCCAAACTTTGCAAGGCTTTCCTGGATATAATGTTCTTGGTCAAGCTTCAGAGTACCATTCTTTCTGTCTCTGGTGAGCTTCATCCCAAGAATTTTGGTTGGTTCACCCAGGTCTTTGATTTTGAACACCTTGCCCAGTTCTTTCTTGAACCAAAGAACATCTTCCAGTTTTGGTGCTGCAATGGGAATGTCATCCACATGGGTTAAAACCATCAGGTTCCTGCCCTTGTGAATGAGCAAGCATGGGTCTACCTCTGATTGGTAAAACCCCATTTTCTCCAGCTTTGAGACACATAGCTTGTTCCAGTCTCTTGCTGCTTGTTTCAGGCCATACAAGCTCCTCAGGATTTTCAGAGCCATACCTTGTGGGATTTCCACTCCTGGTGGGGGAATCATGAAGATATCTTCCTGTAGGGTACTTTCAGTGAATGCATTGTTCACATCCACTTGGTGCAATTCCAGGTCTTTCTCACATACAGCAGCCATAAACACCCTGAGTGTGTCATGCCTTACTGTTGGTGCAAATGTCTCCTGAAAATCTACCCCAAATTTCTGGGAAAAACCCCTTGCAACCAGTCTTGCTTTGAACTTGTCAATTGCTCCACTGATTAGTCTCTTCACATCAAACACCCATTTTGAGGTAACCAGGTTTGCTCCTTTTGGTGGAACTACCTGATCCCAGGTATGGTTGCTTCCAAGTGCAATCAGCTCTTTCTGGATTGCCTCTTCCCACATGTGACCCCATTTTGGATCTTGTATTGCCTCTTGGTAGGTTCTTGGAATTGGAACCTCCTGTCTTTGTGCAATCCCTGGTGCAAAAGCAGGGAATGCAACCTCACAAACACACTCCAGAAGTTCATCTGCCCAATCCATGCTTGGATCTAGATCTTTCATCAGGCAGATGAAGGCTCTGTGATGTTTGGCCTCAGGGAAATCATCATCCTCTGATTCTCTTGGTCTCTTCTGTACAGTTGATCTTGTAATCATACTGTGAACTCTTTCTTCTCTTGACCCTTCATCAGAGATTGATCTTCTTCTCTTTGAATTCCCCTCCTGAGCATGGACATTCTGGTTGTCTTGCTGAGGTTCCTCTTGGCTCTGATTTGGAGCCTGCTGTTCATGTTTTTCTTTTTCTTCTTCTGGATCATCCATCACCTGATATTGGTCCTTGTCCTTTGGTGGTGGAGGTAGCTGAACTTGTAGTGGTTTCAGGTCCAGTTTCTCCTTTCTTGCTGGTCTGCCAACTGGGTTTCTAGCTGGAGCATGGCTTGGCTGGTTGAGTCTGGGAACATTCAAAGTCATATCCCCTCCTTTCTCATCCTCAAACCAGACAGCATTGTTGTGTGCTCTCACAGCCTTCATGTCAGGCTCCCAGAACAGCCACATCTTGGATGTGTCAGGTACATATCCAATGAACACAGCATCCTTTCCTCTGTTCATTAGTTTGTCTGACCTCCTCCCAACTGGCTGAGATTTGGCATCCATGTACACAACTGCTCTGCATCCCCAAACCTTGAAGTGTGATGCAGAAGGTTTCTTTCCAGTAAAGGCTTCATCAGGTGAAACCTTGAGTCCATCTACATCTGGCCCATTTGGAAGGGCATTTCTCATAACAGTGCAGGCATCCAATGCTTCTGGCCAGAATTCAACTGGCATGTTTGATTCCTCAAGCATTGCCCTAACATGTTCCTCAGATGTCTGGATTGACCTTTCCACAACTCCATTTTGGATTGAGTTGTATGCTTCAGTTGTGTGGTAGGAGATTCCAGATTCCTTCTCCCACTGCTTGAGTAATGCAAGCAATTCTCTTGCCCCATCACTTCTTACTGCCTGAAGCGGATTCCCTGATTGTAGTTCAGCTTTTCTTTTCCATTCCTGCAGTGTATCTGCTGCATCTTCTCTTGTCTTTAATGGGAACACCCACTTCTTTCTTGAGAAGTTGTCAACAATCTCAAGCCACCATTTGAAACCTAGCCTTGAGACAGGCAAAGGTCCACAGATATCAACTGAAACAAGGGAAAGTCTGGCTGGCTTTCTCTCTGTTTCCTTTCCTCTGTGTTTCTTCATTTTGGCCAAAGAACATACTCTGCAGGGCTGGTGTCTTGCAGGGACAGGAATTTTTTCCTTCAGGTCAGTAACTTTGTGAAGGTCTCTTAGAAGTCCTTCTCCAAAGTGTCCAACTCTTCTGTGCCACAGCTCCCACTGATCCTGATCAGTCTGGGCTGCAAAGGCACAGGTGTCATTTTTCATTAAATCCTGGGAAATGCACTGGTATGCAAATTCATCCAGGTCTTGGCTGATTTCTTCAATGAATGGTACTCCTCCTGAAAGCCTTGTCTGGACAACTGGCTTCCCATCAGGTGAATGAAGTGTGAATTTTGGTGGTTGAACACCAAACTGCTTGCTGAATTGGTTCCAAGAGACGAGATTGACTCCAAGCCCAGGTACAAAGAGAACACCTTTCAATACAATCTGTTTTCCTCTCCTCCCACCCATAACTGCACTCCCAACATGTGTAGCTATCAGATAGCCACCTCCAACCTTGATCCACTTCTTCCTTTCAAGAGGTTTCATGTCTCTGAAGAGTGATTCCTGGTCAGTCATATGGGCAGAAGCACAAGAGTCAAGCAGCCATTCAGATGGCCTGTACTTGCCTTTTGCTTCAACAGTTGAATGAGCTACCTCATCCACATCTTCCTCCTCAGAGGGAGAAGATGGTTCAGAGGGTGCCTCTGCATCTTGTGCTGCATAGGCCTTTTTGGAAGATGGTTTCCTGGTCCTCTTTTCCAGGGATTGTATTCTCAGGCTCAGTTTCTTCACCATTTCTTTGAGTTGCTCTTTGTCTGGTGAAGATCCCCTCCTAGCTCTAGATGGGGATTGTTTCTTTGCTACCCTGTAGCTCTGCTTTGGCTTGACAGCTGCTTTTGCCTTGTCCAGGTTGGGCATTCTCTGATCCAGTGCTTTCCTTCACACAGGAAACATAATGAATCCCCACCTGCCTGATTTCTTTTCTTGGCAAACATAGCTGTCTCCTGTCTTGTCATCTGTTCCTGTTTTTCTCTCAGGACACCAAGAATATCTTGTGGGCTTAGGTCCTGTCTCAGATCTATTCCATCCCTGATGGTGCTGAATGATTCTGGAAGGGCTGCCAGAAGCTGTTGAATCCTTCTCTCCTCAGTCTTGATTTCCTTAAACTGTGGAGAGATTGACACTGCCTTCCTAGCTATGCTGCTCAGGCTTTGCCATGCTTCATCAACTGTTTGGCCTTCTTCCATGCTGAAATTGGTGTACTGTTGGAGCAAGCTTCTTCCTGTTGCCTGAAGCTTCCTCTCATATTTTCCTTTTGCCCACATCCACAGATGCCTTGCATGTTCAAGCTCTTGACATTCATCCTGGTCATCTTCTGAAATGCAGATGAACATTTCATACAATGCTGTTGCATTGTGAACCTTGTAACTTGCTCTTCTGATTGACCAGTCCAGTGATTCTGATGATGTTGTTGAGACATGCTCAGATGGTGTAGATGCTAGGGTGCTAAGGACTGTTTCATCCAGTACCCATTCAACCTTCAGCTTTATCAGGTGCATCCTGATTATCTTGAACCATAATTCATGATTCTCTCTTGTCAAGATTGGTGCAGCCCTTCTTTTGCCAATTCCTCCTTCTTGATCCATGATTTCTTCTGTAAATCAAATCCAAACAAACTCCAGAAACAAGCTCTTTCTTCAGTCTGAAAATGACAGTTTCTGGATAGCTGTCTTCCTTGGTTGCAGATCCCTGGCTCTGCTAAGCCTCTCAGTTTTGAAGGTTACTGAAAACTTGGTACAGATTCCTGCTCTGTAGGGCCAATGACTTCCTCAAGTCCTTCCTAACTGTCACAACCTACAGGTCAGGGTATTGGCAGTACTGAGTGCTGAATCTGAGGCTTATCTAATGGTGCTCAAGACCCAGGCTTATCTGTTCCCTTTACACTCTAAGCGATCCAACACGCTTCAAGCAAGTGTGCCTCACTAGGTTCTTTCACAGCTTATATACACAGAGCTTCTTTGTGTAATGTGTGTGGGTCTACCTCGAGTCTCCCTCTCCTGTTTTGCCTCTTCCTTCTAGGACTGGACTTATAGGTTTAGGAGTAACCTGTACTGCTTTAGTCTTCTACCTTGTAGTTGCAAACCCGGGCTCATAACCTGTCGAGCTGAGGAGGGCCGACAGGTATAAATGGATCATAAAGTGCAACAGAAGCTACAAGGAGTAGTAGGGGCCAAAGTAGGAACAGCAAGTGTGTTGTTGTTATCTACAGGTTGGAGCTGAACCTGAAAGGTGTCAGCTTGGACTAGTCACATGACCATTATCATGTAATCCAGTCTGCCTTGGCATCCGTTGCCAGGTTACCAACTGGACTGTATATTCTAACATATAAGACTATTAGAATATCGATATTTAGCTATAGTATATAGTATACTATACTATAGGTAAATATTAGTATTTTAATAGTCTCGCTAGTCTATTATAATACTAATACTAGACTAAGCGAGAAGGTTCTTCTATATCCGAGATACTTATATCTACTATCGATAGAATAGATAATAGAGTATCTATCTATTAGCCTAGAGCTCTTAGTTTATCTTAGTACTATACTAGATCTAAATATCGAGATAATAGTATACCGCGATTTAGCTATAGTACCGGATTTAGTATACTATAAGTAAATTCTAGTATTTGTCCTACTATTACTAGTCTTATTCGTAGTACGTCTTATACTTAGTAGATATAATCTAAGGTATAGTAGGTTCTTCTATAGCGGACTCGGTCTCGTTAGCTTTATTCTTATATCTTATCTCTAGTAAATATAGAATAAATATTAGTATATTCTTCTATAGCGGACTTAATCTCTTAATATTATATTTAGTCTATATATTATTCTTAGTAGATATATATATAGACTAAAGTATAGTAAATTCTTCTATAGTAGCCTTAGTAGTATATATATATACGTATATATATATATATATAGATATATACTATTATTCGCGACCGTTACTACTTATAATAATATCTTATAAAGATCGGTTTAAGTCTATATAATAATAGCGGTACTATATCTAAAACGGAGACTTCCCCTTTAAGTAAGTTAATTAGTACTTCTTTATATAAAAGAATAAAATAATGTTCCTTTTTCTTCTCCTTTTCTTCCTTCTATATAGTATTCTACTAAACTAGTAAAAAAAGAGTAAAAAAAAGTAGTTAGATTTATACTATATAAGAGAGAGTCTTATTATATATCCCGACTACCCTAAAGGATATCGTTATATAATCCGGACTATATATATACTTTTATATAAGGTCCCTTTTATAGGAACTATTAGCTTCTCTTAATAGTTACTATATAAACTAGCTCTTCTATATATCTATAATATTATAGCTATAGGTTTAATTCTTAAACTAAGCCTATTATATTATACTATCGTTTACGGATATATATCGCTAAGGTAGCGTCTCGTTAAAATATACTAAGGATTAAGTAAATATATATTAATTAAAGACGTCTAACTAATTAAGATTAAGTAACTTTTAAAGGGACGCTACCTCTAAGAAAGGCTACTATACTATTATAGATATTAGTTAATATTCGCTATAGGCTTTATATTAGTTACTAAAAGTAAGATATAAAGTAATAATATAGATAGTAGTAAGGTTACTACGTAGTCTAGTAGTAAAGTAATATTATCGTCTTATTATAGAAGGCTTAGTATAGATAAGGTCGAAATATTATCTTACGTTCTTATTAGCCGTCGTTCTCGTATTAGATACTTTTACTAGCGCCGTTTACTAGAAAGTATCCTAATCGACTCGGTTTATCGAGCCTAGTTATTTAGTTATCCGCTTAGGTAATTAGTTATTCTATAGACTAGCTAGGCTTAGGTAGACGTCTCGACCGCTTATAGTATTTATATTAACCTATAATATTAGACCGATCGTTAACTATACTCTCTTCGCCGCTATCGCGTTTCTCGAGTTAGGTATAGAGCTTCTTATAATCTTTTAGCGCCTTAGAACTAGCTAGTATAGTATTAGTATATTCTTATAAAGCGGATTAGTATATCTCGTAGAGCTTCTTATAATCTTTTAGCGCCTTAGAATTAGCTAGTATAGTATTAGTATATTCTTATAAAGCGGATTAGTATACTTCGTAGAGCTTCTTATAATCTTTTAGTATCTTAGAATTAGCTAGTATAGTATTAGTATATTCTTACGAAGCGTATTAGTATTCTAATAAAGATCTATAGAAGGAAGAGCGTCGATAAGGCGATTAATATACTTAAGAAGTAGCCCTTATACTATCTATAAAGTAGGCGGCTCTATAATTCGAAGAGACGAAGTATTAATATTTCCCTATAGTATAGTAATTCGTATACTATAGGGAAATCGGAGTATCCGGATAGTCTAGGTCGACGATTTCTATACTAGTATCGGTCTTTACTACGTAATATTAGTAGTCCGGGTATTTAATATACTACTCCGCTACTTAGTAGTAGCTATAGACTCGAGCTTTACTCCTACTATAGAGGATAAAAGAAGAGATATTAGTATACGGAAGTTACTTATATAGTCTATAGTCGTATTACTAGCGATAGTCTTAGGTACTCGTAATTATAGGATTCGCGGCGGTCTACTAGTAGATAAGTAGAATTATCTATAGTATACGAATTTACGTACTATAGGCAATTATATCTATCCGGATTAATATAAGTCCCGATTTAGTCTATTATTAGTTATCCGTATACTCGATATCGTCTACTAGTAGCGACGGTAAAATAAAGTAGCGATACCGTACTAGTATAATATATTAGCTATAAAGGGTTACTATTAAAGAAGGAAAGAAGGTTACTAGGGAAGAAATATACTTATATATAGTATATTCTAGCCTAGTCGCTCGTAATTATAGGATTTACGGCGGTCTATCGCTAGGTAAATAAAAGTAATTACCTATAGTATACTAAATTATATACTATAGGTAATAGTACTTATTCTAGTATATAATACGTATATAACGACTACGCGAAGATAGAAAATAATATAACTCTATTAACGCCTATCTATCTACTATTAGATTAGTCGTTCTTATATATTATTCTCGTTATATTCCTTACTACTATAGTACTACTTAGATCCGATAACCTTCTTATTATCTATCTATAGCCGAAGCCTTCTTAGTAACGAAGACGTTGCCTCGGCGATAGTAATTAGGTCTCTACGAAAGAGGCTAGGCCTTAAATACGGTCGTACCTTATCGACTACGGTATCTTAATTAGCTATAGTACTTCCCTTTTACTAGTACTATAAGTCGGATAGTTATTCCTAGTTCTAGTTCTAGTCCTAGAACTATTCTTAAAGCTACTACTAGAGTTAATTATCTTAATTAACTATCTATTTACGCTCTTCTTCTTCCTATATAGTCGTTAAGATCGGCTTAGACTACGTTTCGTTATATCTATTAGTAGTTAACTAGGAACGAATAGGTATAGTTATCTCCGCTATTAGTATAGCTAATTAAGTAGATATCTCCGGAACTAGCGTAAATAGTTAAGTAGATATCTCTAGAACTAGCGTAAATAGTTAAGTAGATATTACTAGGAGTAGCGAGATCTCTTAGAGTAGCGAGAACCGCTTAAATATAAGCGGTACGCGATAGAGTAGATAGAATTCGCCGTTATTTCGTAACTTAGTAATATAATTCTCGTAGAAATAGTATACGGCTTTAGGATACGCTATACGGATACGTCGGCGTCTACTAAGGTTAAATAAGTTAAAATAGATATAGTATATATTATCTAGGGTAGACGATAGGGGTAGTAAGATACTACCTATCTATTCTATATCCTATTCTATAGTCTAGGTCGACTATTACTTTATTAACTATTACTTAGACTACAACTAAGACTAATCCTTATAAGGCTTTAAGGGCTAGAAGATAGGCGTTTTCTTCTATATATAACTATTAGCGGCTCCTATAGAGTTACTATCTATCGCTAGAGATATATTATCGTCGCTAACTACGATTACTCCTTCGTTCTAGCTATATTAATATAGTAGGAGTTCCTAACTCGCTAGACGCTTTAATAGATAACTTACTACTAGTAGATAATATAAAGGGCTAATTCCGGTCCGATTTATAGCCTCCTACTATATCGTTAGTTAGCTCTCGTCGAAGACTTTCTAGAGTTCTTCTTAGTTATCGTCGTCTATAAAGTCTATAAAGTCTATAAAGTCTACTATAGGCGGTCTAGTTTAATATTCCTCCTCTATAATACTATTAAGTAGTTAGATAGACGATAGTATCTTAAACTACTATAGCGATAGCGAATAAGGGTACTACGGTTAAGGGTCGCTAGTATTATTATAACCTCTAAAGAACTCGGATAGGCTCTTTAGGCTCGATACTAGCGATATAGCTATAAGCTTCTTCTACTCTTCTTTATACGGATTAGATAGTCGACTAGTATTCCGTTTAGCGTTTATATACGTTAACCTATATAGATTAATATTAAATATTATACGCTTAGGTATCTACTTAGTAGAGAATAATTAGAATAGATCCTAGAAGTTACTATTCTCTAGGATAGATAGCTTAATACGTACGGACTCTTTATTCTTTCTAATCCTATAAGTAAGATAGTATTCCTAATAGTCTAGGGAGAGGACGTTTACTACTCGGTAATCCTTATATACTAGCTAGTACTAGAACTAGTCCGGATAGTCGTCTACTACTTTAAATTCTACTAGAAATATATTTAATAGGAGACTCTAGTTAAATTCGAATAAATAGTCGGCCTCGCTATATCTTAGGAGTTAGATCGGTATATTTTAGTCTCTATTCTCGACGATAATATCGTATATCTAGCCTTTAAAAGAAATCTATATTAGCGCCTCTATAGATACGTCCTCGATCGCTTTAGCTTTATCCTTACTCTTAGTATTCTTACCTATAGTATCTATACTCTTAGATACTTTAGCTAACCTATCCTCGCTACTAGAAGAGTTGGCGCTAGAGCTCGAGTCGATAGGGATAGGCTTCTTATACGTCTTACCCTTCTTCTTTAGTATACCTATACCTCTTAGTATATCTTTATAGAGAGGGTTATAGGCGGTATTTAAAATCTTACGTTTCTTTAGCTTCTCTTTTACTTTCTTCTATACTATAGCTATATCTATATTCTTAAAAGTATCTAAGTCCCTATATATATAACCGTCTTAGAGAACGGTAGCTATAGTAGCGGTAACTAGATTATTATCGTTATCGCTATTAGACTATTCGGTTAGAAGTTCTACCCTATAATATAAGTAGAACCTATCGCTATCCTTATAGTAGGCGCTATATTTTAGATAGTAAATACGAGATATTAAATATAGCGAAGTACTAAGTACTTACTTAATTACTAATTACTTAATTAGTTACTAATTACTTACTTAGTTACTAATTACTTACTTAGTTACTAATTACTTACTTATACTTATACTAATATAGTTAGATAGAGAGAGGAGGGAAAAGATAAGAAGGATAGGTATTCTACTATACGTCCTATCCTCTATATTAGTATATAATAGCGACGAGGGCGCTAATTAATTATAACGTAGGCTTAAGCTCGACTAGTAATTAGCGGCGATCTATAATAGGTATCGACGAAGGAATATAATAAAAGCTTTTTAAATTAATCTAGCGGCTTATTAGTAGCGCTAAATATAGCCTTTAACTAATCCGATAGCTATAATTCCGCCCTAATATAAGAAGGCTACTAGAACTCGTCTAGTATTAGAGCTAATCTAGTAGCTATATATACTTAAATAGTATACCGAAGGGCGAGGAATATCTCGATATATAGCTTTTAAGACCGCGAGTAGTACTACGCTTAGTACTACGAATTTCGCGTAGATAACTAAGCGCTTCGAGGACGTCTTAATAGAACGTTAATATTACTAGTAGTAGATAGGCCTTAAGATCGAATTTATCGTAGCGGTCTATCTACCCTTAAATCTATAGATACTCGGTATATACTAGCTTACGTTAGTCTTACGTACTATTACTAAAGATCTCCGGATAGTAATAGAGTAACTCTAGTACTCTAGTATAGTAGGTTTCCGTATCGGGGTTTATCGTATATAGTATAGTATTCTAGTCTTCGATAAATTTAGTAACCGTAGCTCGAATAATAGGTATATAGATAGTAAGGAAAGCGATACGATTATAGTACGATCTAGATTATAGAGTCCCTAGGCCTT